>JABSTQ010010054.1:0-308663 GCA_013358835.2 Ixodes persulcatus | reverse complement strand
CGCAGATCTGAGTGCAGGCAAGGAGCGCACGGGTCGTCTGGCCATTTCGAGTATCCACTGCGATCAGATTTAATCTGCCGTTGTGCCTAATCTCCTGAATGCATTCCGGACACATCTGTTCCAATGCCACAGACAGCTTTAGACTGCTGATCGCTGTGATTTTCTGGTTCTCAACCGCTGGTACAAAAATTACAGTCAGGCCAACTGTCGTGGTAGGCGAGTTCGTAACTGTGTCTCCGCTTTTGCTTGAACTGGAGTTCTTTTTGCGCTTCTTGGATGTCTTGGCATCGTACCATTCACCTTGGTCGGTGTCGGCGATTTCCATGTCGCTAGTTAACATTTCAGCGTTGGGTGGAGTTATGTGGGGTCCGTGGTCGGGAGCTCTAACTTCTGCCAGGTTAGTGACGGAGGCTTCGTTCTCTAGCTCGGCGATAGAGGATCCGCATGTTGAAGGAGGCATGCTGTAGAGCTCAGTTCGAGTCTTCTGACTTGCCGTTAGCGAAGGGGTTCCGGTAGCCATTGGGCGCGTTCAGTAGCGGCTCCCTTAGCTCCGAACGGAGTCACTCGAGTCGGAGTCATCGGAGCGCCTACTGAACGGCAAAAAAAGCCGCGGCTCCAAACCTGCTTCTACGCAATTTCCGCTTCCTCTCCTGTTCCAGACGGTCTCCGAATAAACTGAAAGCAGACGATGGCGAGCACGATCGCTTTTATTTGACGCCGGTATTGAAGAAGTCTTACAAGGTCTTTGAAGAAAAAGCGAGTGACTGTACACATCAGCGCTGCTGTTCGAAGCGATGCAACGCGATCGAGCCCTTCGCTTGGCGGTGCAAAGGCAGCTACTGTTATAAAAACCGACAAAAACGTCGTCAGCACACGCAAAACATAGAGCACGGCGAATCCACGCCGCCGGTTGCGATACTTTTATACGGCCATACGTTTGTTCTGCCCTTCGTAACGAACTTCCTATAAAATGTATTCGGCCGCTCTTGGCGATCAAGGTTTTGTCGGCCGAAGCGAGCGTCAACCAACGTGCACCCCGATTTAGCCACGCAAACAAAACATCAATCGGGATCATGCTCCGCGTGAGTGTCCAACCCGCTACCGAATTGGCGTTCATACCCTGCCTTGCTCTGTTCGACGCGGACAGGACTATCGTCGATATTCACCGAGTTTCCGTGCAACGGCGATCAAGAAACGGCGTCAAATGAACGTTTATGTTGTTTATTAGCATATTCAAACCAAACGAAATATGGTCCAATGCATTTTCCGAAAAGAGCCTTACCTGGAAAAGAAATTCGAACGCGTTATTCGTCTTACCTTGAGCATTTTTAATTAACAAAAGCGAGCTAACCGCACACCCGCGACAGAACCGACGCAGCGGATCCCGCCATTTTTTTTTTCTCTTTTAGCGCCGGAAATCGTCATCAGTCAGGAAATGACGTCATGTTTAGCTCCTTTGACTCTACGTGCACCGTCTCCGGACTCTGTGCTTCGGAGCTTGACTCCGAAACCCCAGAGTTACGTGCACCGGAAGTGACTTTTGGCCGTCCAGTGGAAGGAGTCAGTGACTCCTTGACTCCGGGGTCGCTACTGAACGCGCCGAAAGCGAAGTCAAATCAGGGATTATACCCCAAGCCAATCGAAAGCCACCCCTCCGACAAGCGAAGGAAGCCTTATTAATTGTTCGCTGGAGCTAGAATTGTCTAAACTGGTGATATTATAAATAGAAATAAGCACAAACAGATGAGCCGAGAAAAACACTGACCTGTTCGAAGCGCTTCGTCTTCCTCGTCCAGAAGGCTAGAGAAAATAATAATTACATAGGCATAGGGAGGAGGTTATCAGCAGTTTGGCGAGCCAAGGCAGCTTTGATCACGCCGCAAGACCGGCGAGACTGGCGTTCGACGAGTTGTGCCTTTTTCCTGCGGTGCTGCGCTTTCGCAAAAAAATTCATGAGTTTTCAAAAACAATTTTCTTCGTTTGCACAGGGTTTTAAAGAACGTGTTCAGCGAATGGGCGCGTTAAGTCCGTGCTCCGGAGCACGAGAGTTTGGCTCTCCTTTCACTAAACAGACAGGAGCGCCGCCGGAGATTGACACTCGAGCGCGCTTTTCGTGCACAGAGTATTTCTCGGAGCACGAGTGACTTCTTCGCGCTCCGTGATGTCACGTCCACAAATAAGATGGCTGTCTTTATATACATATGTATATATATAGGGACAGCCATATATATATATATATATATATATATATATATATATATATATATATATATATATATATATATATATATATATATATATATATATATATATATATATATATATATATATATATATATATATATATATATATATATATATGTAATGACGTAAACTTTCGGAGGGTGTTCCGACACCTGAACTGGCTACGCACCTGCTTGAGACCGTCGAAACGAAAGACGTAGCAGAACCGCTGCTCCTTTTCAGTTGATTAGTTCTTAACCCAGCAGGTAACAATAATTTTATTTGAAAGCCAAGAGAGAAATTAGCATTTCGGGAAACGTTTGTTCGTGCATCTCGCCTGAAGACGAATTCATCCATCAAACGGTAGCGTGCTGATAGCACTGCGACAGAAAAGTTGTCGAGATGAGGACACATTCAGATCACTGCCCCTTTTATAACGATTAGCCCAGTGAATAAAATACTTAGATTGGAAAGCCGAAACATCAGTTAGCGTTGAGGAAAAGGTTTGTTCATGCGTCTTGCCTGAAAACGCATTCATTTATCGAACGAGCGTGCTGGTAGCTCGGCAACAGAAAAGTTGTCGAGAAGACAGTGGGACCGCTGCCCCTTTTAAAACGCTTCGTCCAGCTGCAGCGAATAAAAATACTTAGATTGGAAAGCTGAAGCATCAGTTAGCCTTGCGGAAAAGGTTTGTTCACGCATCTCGCCTGAAACGAATGGACGTGTTATCTATTGAACGACCGTGTTCCGGTATCGGCGTATAGCACATCGACGGCTTTTGTCCCATTGCGCCTCGCTGCAATACGGAACCACGAAATATCTGACAAGTTTGAGGGTTTTGTTCTTCGACAAGCGGGTTCAGGAATGTTGTGTCTAATTTAAATATAAACTGCATGCATGGTCAATAAATAAGATCGGTCAAGGTAACGTTCCCCGTACGTGCTCAAAGCGAGTCTTCAAACCTTTCAGGCACATTTAAACGTTCGTAGAAACTTCATAACGTCGCCGTTTCTTTTACTTTTTATACTCTGCCTCTCTACACTGGCCTTAATTAATTTACCTCCGAAATAATTGTGGCTTCTGCCACCCATATCCACGAGATGAAAGGTTCGTCATAACCGTGCGGTCGGAAGGAGCTCGTGCGGGTCATTGATAGTTTCGGTGGATTCGGTGTGTCGCGCTCCTGTACGCCATGCGCCGTTTTATTGCTGCGCTCGGAGTATGAAACTTGGAGTGTCGGAGTAGGAGTAAAAGAGCGTGGACTTAACGCGCCCAATGACGACAAACGAGCAGAAAACGTGTCTTCAGCACGCTGCCGCCCAGCCTCTGCAACGCTCCAAAAGGTTGATTATCCGTGTCCCAAGATGGCCGTCCGGTAGCCGCAATCGCGGAGAGGGGAAGCGCGATCCAGCAATTATCGTAGAGATCAATGAGAAATACGGAATGCATACCCTCCTAGCATTCATCAGGTAGGGAAAAGTATCCAGTGCAGTCTTTACGCCCATCAATGTGAACGCATGTAGCCGTTTGCAGGCAGTCGCATCCAGTCGAAGGTCAATCTGGCCTTCGTCAGGCACCAGCTTTCGCTCTCAGCACGCAGCCGCTGTTGGTGGGCTTCGAGGCTGCTCGCATCTTCATCCTCCCCAGGCAGGGCGGTCCCAGTTTGTAAACATAGAATATGAATACGGCAGGTATTATTTGATAACTCTTAAAGGGACACTGATACCCCCCAAATTTTTTTTTCCTTTTTTGTCAGGCGATTTATTATGGTGTCGGAATACTACCCAATTAATATTTTGCTACAGAGTCACGTATTTTTTTAATAAAGCCAAAAAACGCAACTGCGCGAAACCGAAACCGAAACGGAGAAGTGGAGAGGATAGCGGGAGCGGCGGAAGTCACGTGGCTACACCCGACCGTGCGTTTTTTTTTTTTTTCCTCTTTCCGCACGTAGCAGACGCAATGCGTCCGTTCGCTGTGGTATTCCTTTGCAGTTATGTTTGTTCCGCTCGCTGTTTTGTACTTCAAGATGAGTTGTTTTGTACATTTAAGTATTGGCAATTAGTAGTGAGTGCCCGAGTGCCGTGGTGAATTCCCGTGATCAGCTCCGAAAAGAATACTCCCAACTCCAAGATGTTGCGTGAAGAGTTGCCTTACATGTCCTGCATCTGAAAGTGGCCAGAGTGCACAAGTTTTCGAAAGATCCACGGGTCGGGATCAATGGCTGGCTGCAATTCCTGTAGAACCATTACGCGAAGCTCGGAAAGCGGACGCTACCCGATTCATATGCTCCTTGCATTTTGTGGAAAGTGATATACACCGAGTTCGCAGGTGTCAAAAATGGAATCCATACCATTTAGTTCAGCGACGTATCGTCCACAACAATTTTTTGTCCTGTGATAATTGTAAAAAAAGAAATGTAGACATCGCAGAATGCTTGACAAAAAAATAAAATAAAAAATGAAAGGCACCCACACCAGGAATCGAACTCGTGCCCTCTGCGTGTGAACCGGACGTCTTTCCACTGAGCTATTGAAGGAACTCTCTCTCACGTAAATTATGCAACTGGTAGACTGTATGTCGGAAGTTTGCTGCCGATTTCCCTTCAATACATGCACTACCGGCTTCAAGTCGGGCACTGGGCAGCACCACGCATAGGGCACATTCGCACCTCGTAAAGTAACCGTACGCGTGCGTATTCAACTCGAAGTACGCACTTCGTGCTTGACATTTGAGCGAGCGATGTCTTCAGCCAGGAGAAGGGACGACGGCTCGGCGACGTCTTCGTGCAATCGGCTTGCTGGTCGGGCGTGTCGTACGGGGTGAGTATCAGTTCTTTTGATTTTGCCGAAATTTCTCTTTCGAAGAAAGACAGAATTCGCCAGTACCGTGAACGACAGTTCTGAAGTAGAGGTCCAACGCCCGTCGTCCGCTGCCATCCGCTAGTGCTAGTCTCACGATACGCGAAACGACGCCATGTTGAGTGAACGCACAGAAAGCTTCCGGTTGTCTGTGCTACCTTTTTTTTTCAATCAACGTATTTGCAGCTTTTTTGAAGCCGCAAAAAATGGGTTTCATATTTTTTTCTATTTTTAATATTGACTGTGTGCCTTCAATGACCCACGACTTCGATTAAATTTGGTGGTCGCATCGATACCTTAGAAAACGGCCCGTGACCACGGAAAAGAGAGTGAGCGAGACTCGAACCGGCCAGTTCTTGATCGGCGGTTTTCGGGCGGAAAGAAACCGAATTTCGAGCCGCAAATTTTGTTCTGGGTAGTTGGGCTCTCATATGTCACGTACAACTAAAAACCTCGGCGAGCATAAATACCCTGTCAGTGTCCCTTTAATGTGTTGGCCATGTAAAGAAAATGTGCATTCCATTTTCTAACACATGAGTTATGAAATAACAAGGTCAGGTGGATTGGCCCGAGTGTTCACTGATTGAAATACAGAGCGGCTTAGCCTGAAGCAATATCCTAGCAGCCTTCGATACTGGTGTGGGGGTACAAAAGGCTGAACCTCTAAAGATGTCTTCAAATGATCTTCCAATTGCTCAACTCCAACGTCTCGGGCTGCTGCACTTGAACGTTCTTAACGTTTTCCATGGCATGCATTTGCGCTGTCGCTAACCATGTTCCATTTGCCAGTTTTTCACATGCCCCTTCTCCACCAATCAAAACAACACGAGAGCCCGCCGTGAACAGACTTGGCATCATCGTTTGTCATATATACACTAAAGTCACTGGATCCTGGGAAAGTAGCGCCATTGCCTTCCCTACCTGCTAGCCGGACACAAACGCATACTAACATACAGACGACCTAAACCTCGCAAGGCGATTGGCTAATCGGTCCTCGTTGCCATGGAAATCGCTATCTTGGTCCATTTAAATCTTTGAAGCTTCCAGGGGGTCGTTCTAAACCAGTCGCGCCAAGATCACCATGGTCCATCATCGTACTGGAAGCGTTCCTCTCCAATATAAGAGTCTTTGGCACTTTGTATGCGATCAACTGATTAATCATGCCCATCTCCATGGATCTCTTACAAATATATTGTTCTTCTTGCGTATTTCAAGACAGTAAACTTATTTTTCAGTGCCTCCAAGCACCGACACAGCCTCTGGGGGTGGTACGAAGGTGTACGCTTGTTTCGCCGGTGTGTGGTTAAACCAAATCTCAGTATACAAAAAAACGACTCCATGAAGCTACCCGTCACCAGCGAATCTAGATCGGCTCACCAAGAACGGAGGGGTCAAGGAGAAATTGCTCATTTCACGAACCAAGATGGCGACAACACGGGGAGCTTGGCGTTACTTTCCCAGGATCCAGTGACTTTAATATACACCACAGATCCCCCCCCCCCCCCCCCCCCCGCCCCCCTAACATGCACTAAAGCCAAGACTGGAGCACGAGCTCATAGCATCGCTAGATGGTCGCACTGCACGAACCCTCGTGCAGCTTGAGTATCTACTATCTGCCAACGCTGTGAGATCGCGCTTCTAGCCTTCGCTGCGGTACAACATAAGGTGAAACGGAGTATAGACCTTTCTAGGGTGCCTCAATGTCCTTCTGTTTAGGGTGATGCCACCCTTTGTAGTACCCGATGCCGACAGCACGCGCTCACGGGGAAAATACAAAGAAATCGACGAAAACAAAATGTCGCCATAGCAGTCAGCGCCACAAACGCGTGCAGGAGCACGCTCTTTCACGCGCTTCTGAACAAAAATAAAAATAAATTTGTGGGACAAAATGGCGAGATGCCACCACCCTAAGCAAGGCGCACATGAAGGCACCCTAGACCTTTCCAATGTTTACAAAATCACAGTCCAGCGTGCGATCTTCACAGCCCAGCACGTGCGTGTTCGTCGCTTCGGAAAGCGAGCAAAGCACGCGCCATACGCACGAACGCTCAAAATGGCACCGGCCAAAAGCTCGTTTTTGGAAAGGTCTATAGTACTGGTAAAAGGGAGCGAGTTGATAATGAATACTTAGTATCGAAAGAATAAAACGCGAAGGCCAAGCACAGGACAACCACGTTAGGGTACAGGCTCACAGTAAAGTTGTGAGCCCGTACCGTCTCGTACGTCTAGACTTCGCTTTAGTACATCTCAGGATGAGACGGTATGTTTTATAATAGAACCGATGTGGTCTCACCATTTTGAGCGGAAGTGCGTGAGTAACCGATGCTATTTTCGTAGTCGCTTGCATGTAAACCAAGAAGCTCGTACACAACGCACGCATTCATCTGGCTTGAAAACATCTTGAGCGTTGGCTTGGCTTGGATGTCAGCTGCATATTGTGCTTACTTGAACTTCATAAAATCCGCCAAATTGAGCAGAGTGCCTCTTGACTTCTGCTGTCGGAACGTATGTCTGCAATTTGATGGTTTCCGAGTTCGACGACTCCGAAATCCTGGGTGTACCACCGCAACACCTTCTTGACACGATTTCGGTAGCCGCAGGGTGTAAAAAGGATGTAGGAAGGGTGTAGGCCTTTCCGTACACCCTTGAATATTTAAAAATCATGTAAGAATGGTGTAGGAAGGGTGTGAGCTCGGAAACACACCCTTTTTACACAAACATGGGTGTTGAAATTTTTAGTGTGTATGGGAGTGTCAAGTAACCCCATCCCTTACTCCTAATCCCCAACCCACATACGAGCAGTGGGCGGCACAGCTGATCATCCCCGACCTCTCCTCCCAGCGTAGCCTGGTGGAGAGGGCCGGGGTCGCCAGCACTGGCCAGGGCATCCCGGAATAGAGGAAATCGCCCGCCAGGCGGGTGGGCGATTTCCAACACAAAATCCAGCTGAAGAAAGATTAATTGATATAAGCGCGTTTCATTTTTCTTTATCTAGCATACATTTATTTACACACGGATATTATATATTTATTTTTTATAGGAAACACTGCAAAATTAAGCTCGTAATTTCGGAGGCTTTGGCATCAAACAGAAATAAAGTCCTATAAACTCAGACTTTTAGGGGAAAAAAAAATAAACTCCGAAAAGCACCCTCCGAATTCGACAAAAAATGAACTCTCAAACACGGAATCCTAATCGTAATGTAAGGTATTAAAAAAGAATTAAGATGGCGTATTAAACAAAAAAAAAACGGAGTGGCTCTTACCGTATTTCGAAACATCTGCAGCGCGTTTTAAAAGAAAGAAGCTAGGAACGAAAGGGCTTTGGTGGAGGCTTACTGGGACCATGAAGTTATATTGAATGTAAATTGCTCTAGCACACATGGCAAATTTTGACGCACGCACAAAACTAGAATGGGGGCAAGGAGTAAAAAAAGTATTGGCTACTGCAAAATGTTAATAATAAAAACAGATTAGTTTATTTGTTTACTTTTCTTCGGTAAAGCTTTCCGGCTTTATCGTGACGCGCAGAAGAATTGAAACGGTGCAAGAGTTGTCATGGCCGAAAACGAATCCCAAATCGGACACGACCGTAGTCACCAGTCACTCCTGCTCGGTAAAAGTCAGTCCGTGGGTGAATATTCGGGTTCCATTTCAAGGCCAACAGAGCCAATGTCAAAACAAAACAAAAAAGCGGATAGTTTGTACGTTGCGTGAAGTCGTTCTGACGAGATTCAGTTGTCAGAAGAAAAACAATGATCAGGTCGCCAGGCTGGTGTCGGCCGCCTTCCCCTGTCCGGTGGTGACGGCTGTCGCCGTGACGCTGCTCCAGGAAATCAAAGGTAGGCATAAAAACAAAACAAAGAAAATTACACGAGTACACTTAAAGGGATACTGAACCAAAGAATTTAGCGTCCATAATAAGTGGCGCACGTTCAAAGGGATACTGAACCAAGGACGCAGGTAGCAGTAGAACCACAGAAACATAAATATTGCGCTAGAAAACGCAAGATAACATATTTTAAAGTGAATTAAACGATAATCAAAAACCACCTGGTAGTTGGTTATGAAGCTTCAATGGAATGTCGTGACGACAACATGCCTCTGCAAGCAGCGCCACAGCGGTATGTCCACTCACTGGTATAGATTGCCTAGGCCTGAACGCAATACCGAGGCGTCTTGGTGGAAAGAGCCAAAACGAAGTGAGCCACCGTGGTTTCAGCCCTCGTGCGACGCGCAAACGCGTGCGCATGGCTCGTTGACGCTTCGGTTGTTCCCAGGCTTGGTGCGCGTGTCTGTCCTGAAGAAGTTGACGATGCGGAAGGATCATACAAATACGGCTCCAAGCCGAATCGCTTTAAAGGGGTACGGAAACGAAATTTTAGCGCCGATATTTTTGCATAAATATGGGCTAGGGACAGGCACCACCTTCTTCTGGGAGCGCCCCAAGTGAGAAACCTAGTCAGAAACATGTGAACGCTAGCCACCAAATATCATACCGAAGAAGAAGAAGTTACCCCTGGGAACTCAATAGTATAATTCATGAGGGTAGATGAAAAAGAAGAATTCCAGTAAAGAGTATAATTCATGAGGGTAGATCACTCTCCCCTCGCCATTGCTGGGTACTAACGGTTATTTCTACTTACCGGTTCCCTCGAGCTACTACTTTTGCGGCGTGAAACTAACACGGTGAACCGTACGCTCGTGGCACATAAAATACTGGTATGGTCGCGAACGACGTTATGGGCAAGCTAGAACGTACAGTCCTCGGATATTACTACTAGGCGAGATCGTCACACGTTGACGCCATCAAGCGGCAACGCTCGCAACTACGGTACCCTTGGCAGTGCAGGAACTATTGACGTCACCGGCGCGATACGCATTGCGCATCTCGCTGGCCGACTTTCAAGCGAAAGGAAGAGAGCTCGCGCTCACGTCATTTCGTTTCCGTACCCCTTTAAGACTGCTTAGGTGTAGGAAGGCGAAAGCATTATAGTCCCGCGGGAGAAATGTTTTCGAGTAACGTTTCTAGACGTATTAAAGAGATACTACAACGAAAAATCGGCGCTTATTTTTTGGTCTATATGTGTTCAAAGAAGCAGTATCACATCGGACACACCAATATCCTGTAAACAAAGACACGAAAAGAAATTTTAAAACGAATTAAACAATTAGCGAAGCACAAACACCCGGGAAAAGCTTCAACGGTAGCGATCCCACCGACCAAGCGACCGCCAAGGCTCTGATGGTCCCTGGCCAGGACCGTCTGCCCACGACCGGCTGGCTTGCTGAATGGAATATGCCCGCGCGACCTTGTGGACCCTTCCCGTATGAATACTTTGATCGCTGACCTAAATTTTAGATTAAGAGGCCAATCTCTTCCCTTTGTCATCCCCTTGGTTTCCGAGGCAGCGGCGACGAACGCTGTCGTCGAAAAGGGGCTCTCATAGAGCTCAAACAAACGACGTATGAATTACATTCGCAACATGGTAAGTACATTTTGTTATTAGTATGCCGTTTTTATTCTGACACGACGGTATGTCAACACTGCTGAGCTAAAAAAGTTCGTGGAAGCTACGCGATGCCGGTCCAACATCTCTTTGCTGAGTGTCGCGTCAGCATCGAGTTGCAATCGTAAAAGATCGGTCCCGAAACGCTTACCAAGACGCGGTCCAACAGCGCGAATCCAGCACTTCGATCAAACACGCGCGTCCGCTATCAGTGTGAACACGTATTTACGTGACTCTTGCTAACACACTCGTAGTTCAAACGTATCTTCTTTAACGTCGGCTCGCTCCTGCATCTCCGATGCCGCGAAAAACGACGCTTTGCAAACGACCGGCACGGGCCGTCTTCTTTTAGCAACGATTACAGTTGTGTTGACTTCGTAGCGATCGGGTTGGTTGCAGTCGACGAAGGCGGTTATCCCGGCCTCGGCATTCGGGCCCGTTTAAATCGTGTTAGCGTCGACATTTCACTACACGGGCATGAAACCCAGACAAGCGTTGGCGGAAAGGCCGCCTGCGTTTGTTATTCAAAATCCACGTGCACAACCCTGCCGAGCTCTCCTATTGGTTGTTCGTGTTGCCGAAGGCGCCGTCGCCATAGCATCAGCCCGCTTTCGCGGAGATAGGGAACTTGCGGTACACTGGAAGTTCTAGTTTTTCCGTATGAGAACGTCGCTTTTCTCCACTCGTTTAAGAACGCGTTCGTGAATACCGATTTCTCCTCTTCTTACGATGTTCTTAATAGCCGATTTACACGACGGACCGAATCGTAATTTTCGTCCGCGGACCGTTTGCCACGTGACCGTCACGTCACCGATTCATGCCAACCACGCGTTCGCGGACGTGCGGTCTGATAAAATCGAGCGCCTTTTCACTCGCGGATTGTTTGGTGGGAGATCGACATCTTGAAAAGCGTTTATTCTGACAACGGTTCAATGTTTTCTTGTGATGAAACATGCGGACATTGTGATAGAACACGTAGAAAAGTAAAAATATCTAGGTGAATGGTTAAATGAGGGAAGAAAATAACTGAATGAATATGAAGATATTGTAATGAAGAAGGGGAAAATAAATTCGGCTATTATGAAACAAAAAGGATTGTGGGACTTAGTAAATACGCACTTGTGAGGGGGTTATGAAAACGAGTAATGGTACCAGGGTTGATTTTCGGTAACGCAGTCTTGTGTATGAAATATGAAGTACAGGCAAGCTTAGAGGTAAGACAAAGGAGTGTGGGCAGGTTCAGCTTTAGGGGCACATGGTAACACACCAAATGAAGGGGTACAGGGGGACATGGGTTGGAAATCTTTTGAGACCAGAGGCGCAACAAGTAAAATTAGACCAATGGCTAACTGATATGGAGCAGATGAGTTGGGCAGCTAAGGTATTTAAGTTTCGATTCATGAAAAACTTGAACACAAATTGGACGAAACGGACTCGAAAGCTCGGAAACAAAGTTTTACAGGCGGGCAGTGAAACGAAGTCAGTAGAAAACAGAGTTAAGGATGCGAAGTGAGAGATGTGGGAAGGAAGTATGCAGGAAAAATCAGCTTTAACAATTTATATGTTACAAAAACAGGAAGTAAGGAAAGAAACGTTGTTGGATAATTCTCGGGAGAGCTTTTTACTGTTTGAAACCAGAAGTGGAGTACTAAGAACGAAGACTTACAGGGCAAAATTCGAAGATGTAGGTACAGTCTGTTGCATATGTGGAATGGGAAGCGAAACTATGGAACTCCTGGTTTTGAGGCGCAAGAGGTTTAAACCTGCCCTCCCTGAGGGGAGGACAGACGTAGGTGGGGTCCTGGGTTTCGGTGAAGAAGATGGAAAGGTGGATTATAAAAGTGTTGACGTAACGAAAATGAGGTTAGAGCACTAGTGCAAGGACACAAGGGAAAACTGAAATTGGTAAAAGCAGCTAACACAACTGGAGACAGGGAGGACAGGGGAAAATCGGGACTCCCTGACGCGCGTTGTGTTGTGCATGAGCGCGGAGTGCGTGAAGGCATCTCCAAACACCCCTCCGTGAGCCCATAAGGTCGTCGCGTCTACGCCGAAGCCTTCTTGAACAGGACCATGCCTGTGTCACTGTCATGCTTTGGGCCAGTAAAGCTGGTGTCGCTTTGCGCCAAGCCTATCACCGTGTTCAGTCTCGATCTATGCGTAACAGTGGCGTACTTAGAGCAGGATTCTTTATCGCGCTAGCAAACGTAGATTTCTCTCTTGGAAAACGGTGCTACGGTGCGGTGTTAGAGTTTCGCGGCACTGTAGGTCGGAGAACAGGTTCGTTCCGTCCTAGCTGGCGTCTGTTCGTCGTCTCCCCAGTCTCCCTCGTGTGAATGCGCTTGGAAGACGAACGAATCGCGGACATACCGTCACGTGATCAATCCGTCCGGGAACCAGTCTGTAGTGAATTGGCTATAACTTACAAACTTCTTAGCTAAGTTGTAACTTAAGAAGCTCTTTGTGAATGTCTGGCCTCTGAAGAGGTGCACTTGTAGTACATCAAGTTTCTCAAAACCTGAAGTGGCCATCGAACAAGTACAATGTTCATATCGTGTTTTCTGCGCCATGCAAACTTGCGAACCTGACCAAAGATTTCCTCTGCAAAAGAAAAATCTGCAGTTGTATTTTGATCTATCGATGAAACGCGTCATATGCAGAATTGTGTTTTATGATGAACGCAGCAGACGTCAAGGCACGCCGCGCCGTGGTGTCGCCATGTCCTCCTTTTGTGCTATTTCTTGTTTTCTTGTTCTCTAAAACTTTCGCAGCTCTCGAAGTCTTCTTGAAGCGTCTCGAACTCCTTCCTCCTGCCTACCTCTTTAGTTTTTCTTGTTGATGTTTTTCTTGCACAAATGCGTTTTGTGGGCCGGCGGAGATCTCGGCGCAGGTGTTTGACAACCGGCTAACACTTTTCGACATTGGTCCGACGTGGCACGCTTCAATTCTCAAGGCTAATTCAAAGTTAGCTTCAGTTAAATACAGGGTGAAACAAGGAGACGGCAGGCTCTTTAAATCGACCGGAAAATTCGGTTTCTTAACCTATCGCGCTACGACTTTGTGCAGCGTTGCCCACAGATGGTGCTTTTTTTTTTTTGTAAAATTTGCAAAGAACGAACTTACCTGAGGAAAAAGTAAAGAAAGAAAAAGGCTTAGCTCCTATGGAAACGCAGCGACGCCACCGGTCTTCAAACAACACGGCGCCGTTTCGCACAGGAGACAAGAGATGGCGCAAGCGGTCGCGACGCCAACTGCCGCCAACGAGCGAGCAGACGACGCCGAGAGCCGGCCCTTTAGCAGACAATCTTTTCGACCCAAAAGCGGCGCGAGCTTTTCTGATATCAGTTGGCAATGCATTATTTTATCATCCTTACTAATAAAACACATTGAATGGACACATAATCGATTAAAAAATGGTTTGTGGGGTTATTTTGCCTTTTTTTTTTTCGGGGTACTGATGTCGTCTGCTTTGCAGTTCGTCTTTACTACCGCGTCTGTCTTTGGTTCTGCGACTGTTATTCGCGCCGTTTTTTTTTACGTTTGACGTCGGTATGGTGCGTTTAACTCCCAGCGAACGAGCGGAGGTCGTACTTTGGTACGGGGAGTTCCATAGGACGAAAGAGTCCGCCGACGCTTCCGAACGGAGTTCAGGCGACGGCCTCCGAGCCCGCCTGCCATCCTGCGCTGGGTGAGGCGTATGCTCGTTCGTTGGCGGCGTTCGTTGCGCCATCTCTTGTCCCCCGTGCGAAACGGCGCCGTGTTGTTGGCAGACCCGTGGCGGAACTGCGTTTCCATAGGAGCTAAGCCTTTTTCTTTCTGTACTTTTTCCTCAGGTAAGTTCGTTCTTTACAAATTTTACAAAAAAAAATGCACCATCTGTGGGCAACGCAGCACAAAGTCGTAGCGCGATAGGTTAAGAAACCGAATTTTCCGGTCGATTTAAAGAGCCTGTCGTCCCCTTGTTTCACCCTGTAGCAAGTAGGCATTAAAAAAAAAAAAAAAAAAAAAAACTCTTGGCTGTAACATGCGTGCCGGGCCGTACGTGGAATGCTCCACGAGTGTAGATTACGAAATTCTGCTTTCGTTTCGGAGGGCCTATCATAAGTCGAACGGGCCGTTGTGTAGATGACCGAACACGGGAACACGGGCGATCAATATCAGATGAAGAAGATGCACATTTATCAGCACATTGTGAGGCATGTTTGTGTGCACATGAGCCGCGGCTTCGCGAGATTATGATCCTGGGTAGAGGTAGAGATACCATCGCAAATGAAGTTATGGAATCATATTACATATAGGAAGAGAGGAAATTCCTGCGTAGCATCCAACGCTTTGTTTATTTGTGTGCTAGAATGTCAGGCGTTTAGTCTTTGTACGTTCAATGACATTGCTTTGCCCCATTGCTGGGTGTGGTTTCTTGACATCTCGGTGTTCGTAGGGCAATAAAGGTTTTTCTCCTTGTTAGCGCTTTGAACGACCGGCCTTGTGTTGAGTTTTTCCTGCGTTGTTCGAAGTTCTCATTCTATTTACGTCTTGGCCGTGTTTGGAGACAGCGTGTGTATGTATGTGCTTCATTTTATGTCTTATTTTTCTTTTCCGGTTGTGTCTCAGGTAGTGTTGTAGGTGTTCCCGAAATAAAGATTGACGAGATATGTTACTCGTTACTTGCAAATAAAGGTAACGCGTTAGCAACCTACGTTACTTAAAAATAAGAGGAACGCCTTACCGTTACTGTTAAAAAGGAACTCCCGTTACTTTTTTAAAAAAATTATGAATTAACACCGTTTGGTCTTTGACGTTACAGGTATCCATAAGCGCCATATTTTAAGATACATTATGTCCATCCAGAAACTGAGCATAATTACACTTTGTTTTTACGATTCTCCCTTAATACTAACAAAACAAAACGCAAAAAAGTAAAAAAAAAATGTATATGGCTTGGTGCCAGAAACAATGAAATAAAATCGAAGTGTACTTTTTTAAGTTCTGGGAAGAACATATCACGAATAACGTAACACGTTACTCAAAATAAATAACGTAAGTACGTTCACTGTTACAGCTTTGAAAATGGAATGAGTACGTTACAAAGGGACTGAAAAAAGTAACGCCTTCCCGCCAATACGCCCCTCAGGTTTAGTTGAGTCAAATTCTCACACGGCGTAGCTCTTCAGCTTCTAGAGCTTGGAATTTTCTGTTTGGAAGCCGGTTTAAGACCTTGCAAGGCCACAAGACCAGCAACGTTTTCCCCTCAACGTTAGACGATAGCCGTAATGAGAATGCTATCCTTAACCTTCGCGCTATCTCGGGCATTTTTGCCGAGTTATGATGATCTCCGGATTCCGGCTGTCAAAGCTTGACCAACGTCTACTGCAAACATTACACAGCCAAGATGTCATCATCTCTAAGTAAGTAAAGCTATGGTGCCTGGATCGCGTCTCCGATTGGTGTGTTTAGCGTCCAATCTCACCAATACATCAAAAATGGTCCCGAAATGGCAACCAATGACGTCACAGAAGCCGGAGTGGCATGCTGTTGCATATCGCGAGCCTGGCGGTGGGTCGTAGAGATGCTGGTGGGAAGCGCAATCGAACGCGGGTGTCGCTGTCGTCACGGCGTCCCAACTTCTGGCTGCCGAAGCTTCCGTGGACTGTCATATTGGGCGCGACCTGCAGCGGAACAGGCGTCTGCCACATACACCACAGCTGTTGGGACGCCGCCAGGATCGCGACCGGCGACAGCACGACACTTTTATGACGTCATCAGGCGGAAATTGAGGGACCACCTTTTTTGGACGCTGGTAAAACACCAGACGAAGACGCCGCTCAGGCACCATAGTAAAGCTACATAGTTATGATTGCGCTTGATTGTTACTGCATATAGTGCATTGGACACATTAACGTAAATGCGTATTATTGTTATTTTAAAATCTGAGCAAGAAAGGTACTGGAATGCAAACAAAGGATACCAGTTTTATGACTAACACCCTTGTCATGGGCATTTTAAATTATTTTACATCAATCAATCAATCAATCCATCAACGTTTATATTATGTTAGGTACACAAACCGATGAAATAAGACTAAGACACGACACCCATTGCTTGACAGTTCTTGGTCACCTACACAAATCAACAGACAATTTGCTAAATAAAACTGATTAAAGCATAGACAGATCGTACCATACAAAGTTTTGCATGGATTAAACGGCTTCTCTAAGCGGCGGCAGATGCAAGCTGTGAGACAAAAACATTTCAGTGGGTTAAAAGATATTCATATTGTTAGGGAAATACGTGAATTCGAGATCTATATTGTCATAGTTCTGCATTTTGGTTAACACAAAATAGTAACTTTCCTAATTGCATTTTGAATTCAGAGAAATGCTATAATGCGTAAAAACAGGCAGTATTTTCTTTCTATTACTTTTTATGAGATAATAAAAATGGGTAATAAATAGGCAATTTACTGAAAAAACTGAATGAACCGAAAGGAAGAATGTCCGGTTGGGGCATTATATAACGTTAGTAGTTTCGAGGTAAGTTTAGATGACAAGTTTATTCATTTCTTGCTAGAATGCACTCTAGTATAACCCCCAAAAAATAACCTTGATACGAATAAAAGCGCAATGGAAAGTCTGTTTACTATTTACAGATAGAACATGCTTAGTTTGAAGTAATTTTGTGACTCTTCGAAACAGTGATGGAGATAACAGTTAGGCGTCCCATGTATTTTTGGGTGTGCCGATTAGCTTAAGACATCAAACAGCTTCTTCCGCTTCTTCGTGCGCGATGACGGTGTTATATACATAAAAATTAAAATAAAATAAAAGGAGGATGAACCTTCTTTTTTTTTATAAAATAAGACCCATGATTTAACGTTTTGCTAGTTTATTTTTGAGTGAATTAGTAGACAACCATTGTGCCAATGATTTCAAAACTTGGTTTACAGTGACGGTTACTTGCTGTATATCGCGGGAAAAGAAAGGCTCTTGTTATCCGAATATATGCAATATACCTTTTCTTTTTTTGCTTGGCTGCTAATATTGAAATTAGCATGTTTATTTATGTTATAAAAGAGCGGTTCAGACAAACCGAGTTAAATTTTAATTGGCTAAATACCAATTAAAACGCCCACGCGTACATATCTGCGTGCCATCAACGAGGCACGAAAATAAAATAAAATCCAAATAAATAATACATTTTTACTCAGCAAAAACACAGCTTGTCCCTCAATAAAATGTTACAGCAATGCCACTCTCTTACGCGCGGCCGAAACATGACGGTGCGCAGCAAAGAAGATGCTCATTTATACAGCACACTGGTCTGCTATTATCACGCACGCTTACATGATTCATCAATCAAATCGATACCATAATAATGTTCCTATATACAAAGGCTGCGCGTAGACGCATAGAAGACGTTCGTTAAATGTCAAGCGCAGCCGGTGCTACGAGGTAATGAGCCCAATCAAACAGCGATGATAGAAGACGCACAGAAACTTTACGAACACTATGATGGTTAATAAGCGCTCTTGATGCTGTCTGATTGGTCGCATCAGCTCGTGGTGCCGGCTGCTTCTGGAGTTCAGGTGAAACGACGTATAGGTGCACGTTTTCGCCATAGGCCTGGAAAGCGAGAAATCGTGCAACAGCCCCGCAAGTTCATTTGAATACTCGCATGTATAAAATATGACCGATCGCTAGGCATAATTTACTGACCTGCTTCGATTACTGTCAAACATTTTTATTTCTGCGCTTGCAGGGTGCAACTTCGAGTACACGATCTGCCCCGCGTTTCGGGAAATACTCGGAATTATTCGATATGATTAAACTGAAATGAAACGTTCCTTTCATCACCGATGAAAAAAGTGATTAGTGTTAGCAAGCCTGAACGCTCGCAACGTCTCGCCTCGCAACGTCTTATCGGATCCCGAAATTATATTTCTACATTGCCTAATAGAATCGCTGCTAATACGATTACATCGTCTTTTATAATCGTAGAAAAGGCGTGGTGGCGAGATTTTTACTGTTGTCAAAGTCTTGCATTAAAGTCGTGATCGTGCAAGACGGCGTACTGCATATTTTTTTCTTTTTTTAATGCACTACCCTGCAAGCGTTTCCTGAAAAATAAAAAAAAATAAAGTTTGTGGTTATAGAAGGCGGTCTGTCTATTTTCTGTTACGCAAGTGAGTGGCAGCGCGTCCACAACAGCTGACGGCGGCAGAGAGGCGGTCGCCGTGCTGCCGACGCACTGCGCTTGTTGCAGTGGTCGCAGGAGTACGCGAGGCGCAGAGCGGTCATTCCGGTCACAACGGACCCAGTCGTGGATAACGGGTTCGTTTCAGATGTTTGAACCAGCCTTTACACAGCTATTGTAGGCGCACAGCAGATCTTCGTGACTGTACGCCGTAGCCGAAACCTCTGGCTGCTCCGGTGAGGACGGTAGATATCGCGTCGGGCAGGAAACCGTCCGCCATGTTTGTAAGTGTAGCTGGGTTGCTTACTGTTGATTCGTTTGGTTGCATGCGGTTCCATGTGTGTGTACACGTCGCGTACAGTTGTCGTTGAAGTCGCAGCGGTTGCATTCGTTCGTAAGCATAGTGGTCGCTCTGAACGCAAATCTGTGAACGGGCCTTTAGGTATTCCATGTATTTTTGGGTGTGCCGATTAGCTTAAGACAGGGGTCTCAAACACGCGGCCCGCGGGCCGCATGCGGCCTGCGACTTGCTGGGACGCGGCCCGCAAGCAACCGGCTACGAGTCCCAGTCCCAATGTCTCGAGCGCTAGGAATGGTATGCGCCATCGTGATTTCATCTCGCCGATTTATTTTCGCTCGAAAAGCAGCCATGCTCTTTTAACGTATCCACATAATTTATACCTATTTGTGTTAATTTCCCTTTGTCTCGCTTTATATTTTGCTTCCCAGCTTTTGTAATGTACAATAATTCCGCTAATAGGCTGCAAGCGCAAGCTATTCGCTGAAGGATGCATTTCGGCTGCGCGAACTCTCGATCAGCAGGAGCAACTGGCACAGATAAGGCTACGAGCTTGGGATTCTTGCCTTCAAGTATTTGTTCGACTGTTGTAGTAAAAATCGTCAGGAGAACAACAACTGTCATATTAACTGATTGTGTTCAGAGGCATATGGAGCTTGGTCAATTCCTGGGTGAATTGAGCAACGGGAACGACAGTGCACTTCTATTAAAAATGCCAGCACGCTGGCGGAGCGGTGTCATTTTTATTCTTATCACATCAGGTGAAGGCCCCAAGTAGTCTTATAAGCAAATCAAATCTAAAGATGTCACTGGCAAGACTTTTAGTTTACAAAAAGCATAAAGCACGAGGTCTACCCCCCCCCCCCCCCCCCCCCCCCCCCCCCCCGTCTTACGTTGGCCCTCGTCATTTCAGGTGTTTGATGTTTGGCCCCCACACTCAAATGAGTTTGAGACCACTGGCTTAAGACATCAAACAGCTTCTTAGTGCGCGATGACGGCGCTACATACAAATAAAAATAAAGTAAAAGTGGATGAAGCTTTTTTTATAAAATAAGATTCATGATTTAACGTTTTGCTAGTTTATTTTTGAAAGAATTAGTAGACAACCATTGTGCCAATGATGTCAATACTCGTTTGCATTGACGGTTACTTGCTGTATATCGGGGGAAAAGAAAGGCTCTTGTTATTTAAATATATGAAACGCACTTTTTTTTTTTTTGCTTGGCTCTTAATGCTGAAATTAGCATGTTTATGTATGTTATAAACGAGAGGTTCAAACAAACCGACTTGCAGCCATCAGAAACAGCAGGCAGTTAAACAAAAAAAAAAGGAAAAAAATACACTACACAAACGGCAGAGAGTGTGTATGGCAAGTTGACCCACCGCTCGTGCGAACTACTAACTAAATGCCAATTAAAACGCCCGCGTGTACATATCTGCGTGTCATCAACGAAGCGCAAAAAAAAGGCAAAATAAATAATACATTTTTACTCAGCAAAAACACAGCTTGTCCATTAATAAAATTTTTCAGCAATGCCTCTCTCTTATGTGCGGCCGAAACATAACGGTGCCCAGCAAAGAAGATGCTCATTCATAAAGTACACTGGTATGCTATTACCACACACGCTTATATGAATCATCAATCAAATCAACACCATAATATTGTTCGTATATACAAAGACTGCGCGTAGACACATAGAAGACGTTCGTTAAATGACAAGCGCAGCCGGCGCTACGTGGTAATGAGCCCAATCAAACAGCGAAGATAGAACACGCACAGAAACTTTACGAACACCATGATGATTAAGCACTCTTGATGCTGTCTGATGGTTAGCATCAGCTCGTGGTGCCGGCTGCTTCTGGAGTTCAGGTGAAACGACGTTAGGCGCATGTTTTCGCCATAGCCTGGAAAGCGAGAAATCGTGTAGCAGCCCCGCAAGTCCATCTGAATACTCGGAGGTGTAAAATATGACCGATCACTAGGCATAATTTACTGACCTGCTTTGATTACTGTCAGGCATTTTGATTTCTGCGCTTGCAGTGTGCAACTTCGAATACACGATCTGCCCCGCGTTTCAGAAGGTACTCGGAATGATTTGATATAATTAAACTGAAATGAAACGAAGAGCACGTTTCTGGTCCGGAGACTGCGTCTCTTAAAACATCAATTCCTGTACTGTCGGATGGGAACGTGACAACTCGTCTCAAATGAAATCGCGATGGAACGCAAAATTCATTGAGCGTTCTTGGGAATTTGGTCGAACGAGGTGTCGTAGATGTCATTAGTTGTGGGAAACGTAAAAGAATGAACGATTTAGTACAAACGCCTCGTTCCAATTGAAAGTGCCCTAGTTATGTTGTACGATCCTGCTCGCTCCCGTTTCTTAAGAACATGAGGCAGTATATTTAACTGACTCGTTGCGAAGATTAAAAAAGAAAAAGGAATATACGAGAAGCACATGCTCCAATGAGAAAATACTTTAGAGGTTGAACGCCATTGCGCATGTGATATGCGCCTGGCATAAAAAGGATCCTAAATATATCGTACGATCTCTACGCCTTGTAACGTCCTACACCCTCTGCGACTCCTTGCTCACAAAAACGATGGTCCTCACGGCTCTACTTTTCGCTTTATGCTCGTTTGCAGCTCCTTCCGCGCAACAGGACGATTGTCCGTATGAAGGTAAGTGTTCAATTATTTTATAAAAAAAATAGTATATGCTTGGTGGAGAATAAGGCAAAGGACATTCTCTTAAGCCGCGGTTACCCCACTTATACATAGTACACAAGAGACAGTCTGCGGACACGAGATATCTCTCCCGTGTTTCACATGGGGCATACAAACACTGTCTCAAGACATCTTCGAGACAGGCGTATGTATGAAGCAAACGTTCATCGAATATTCTTGAAGCGCCTCCGCAGATGGCTCTGTCGTCACGTCTAGAGTGAACACTGTGCCTTTCGTACGATGATGTACCTACCGGGTGTCCCAAATAGCGGCAAGGCTCTTTACATCCACAGCAAAAATCGGTTTCTTAACCTATCGTGCTACAATTTTGTGCAGCGTTGCCCACACGTGGTGCATTTTTTCTATAAAATTTGCAAAGATTGAGCTTACCAGAGGGAAAAGTAAAAAAGAAAAAAAAGAAAAAGGCTTAACTCCTATGAAAACGCAGCGAAGCCACCGGCCTTCAAACAATAGGGCGCCCTATGGTGTGAAGACCAGTGGCTTCGCTGCGTTTTCATAGGAGTTAAGCATTTTTTTATTTTTTTACCCTTTCCTCAGGTAAGTTCGATCTTTGCAAATTTTATAGAAAAAATGCACCACCCTGTGAGCAACGCTGCACAAAATCGTAACGCGATAGTTAAGAAACCGATCTTTGCTGTCGATTTAAAGAGCCTGGCCGCTACTTGAGACACTCGGTAGTCCATGCTGTGTAACTGAGGGTTGTCGCATTTTAACGTAAGGTGAGAGGGAATATTGCTCCTGCAAATTTCATACTTTCTTTGTGTGGTTTGGTGTGAAGCAGTGAGATCCGCAAGTGATCAAAGTGCAAAGCTGTCGACGTAGGCTCTTGCCCCTTAATTCCGCGCAGCAAAATTTGATTTACATTTTTTGGTGGTTTGGCGCGAAGCAGCGAGATCCGAAAGTGGCCAAAGTGCAAGGCTGTTAACGTAGGCTTCTATGGCCCTTCCATGAAGCAAAATTAAATGTAATTTCCATGGAATTGTTCCACTGATTACAAACGACATTAATCTTGAGATTTTGCCGCACGCAATAGTTTTATTGTGATTAGACATTATGATGATGATTCGGCGAATCGCTGTATACCCGGGTGGAAATTTTATGTGGCGTATCAGAAATGACGAGGGCGCGTGTAGAGCTTCGATTGGCGTTCAAGGTGCTCGAGATCCCGCGCTTCCATAGCTTTGACAGCGTTGCCACAGAAAGTTTCTCAATGAGTATAGTAAACTATTTGGGCGCCGTACTCGCCAAATAAAACGTGGTTTAAAGGCTGACAATGTCATCAATTGGTTGCTCAAACGTTGTATCACGTCATACGCTGTTTTAAGGACTTGTCCCACTACGTGAAAAGGCGGCGTCGGCGTTGTGCCCGAAAGATGGGCATAAAAATACGCAATCAAGCCCGCGCCGCTCAAGGTAAAAGCGGACGCGCCTCAGAAATAAAACACAAAGAAAAGCACAGCAACGCAGATGTAGGGAACTATATATCTC
Source organism: Ixodes persulcatus (assembly GCA_013358835.2). Classification (NCBI taxonomy): domain Eukaryota; kingdom Metazoa; phylum Arthropoda; class Arachnida; order Ixodida; family Ixodidae; genus Ixodes; species Ixodes persulcatus. The sequence continues at coordinate 285,345 of JABSTQ010010054.1, read as the reverse complement.
CTCGGAGCAGTGTAACACATTCCTTTGATCCGCGAGTTTTACCTACAACATGATTGACAGAGCAGCTCGGCACGAGTCATATATGGTATTCACGGTTCCAGGAGGCGCCGGCCCCATGGGTTACCTAGAGTTCCTGTGTTTGCTCCATACGGGAGCCAGAGTTGCGCGTCTGTTTTCCACGTGCCGCCGCGCCGCTATTCGCCGAGATCCGTGAGGAGCATAATCAAATGCCGTGCAGGAAAGTAGACGTTGCACGCGCCCCGGCGTACGTTCCCCTGCTTTTGAGGGTGCCGCGCGTCTCGAACGCGCGGCGCCGCTATTCGCCAAATCCAGTCACGTGAGGAGCAGACTCCGAATGCCGTGCAGGAAAGCCGACACTACGGGGATGAACGCGCAACTCTGGCTCCCATAGGAGCCGATACAGGAACTCTAGGGTGAACACATGAAGATCGACGCAACACGACTGATTAAAATAGAAACGCCGAGTTCACACTTTTCGAAACTAGTCTGTTGTGAAGTTGGTAAAGCACTAAACACTTTATCAAAGTTTTCATAATACTGAATACGTGTGAAATATTTTGAGAAGGCAATTTCCACGCCAATGGCGTTTGAAGCAGACTATTTGTTTTTACGCTGCGGAGATGGACTTTTTGGGTTGGCCGGTGCGGGTCACGTGAACGGTGTGACGTTTTTTTTCGAGTGTTTTCCGAACAGCGTGAGAGACCATCGAGGCACGTAGCTTCTAGTTGCTTCCGAGCGATTGTCCTCCACTGCGCCGCGTCGACTGCTGCATGATGCCGCTCGGGCAATTCTTAAAAATCTCTACGTTCATACGTGGCACACAACTTACCGCAAATTATTGTAAAACGCTTCTTTATTATTTAAAAAACAACTGTCGTTCCGTACATCTTCAAAATATAGAAGAAAAACGATTTTCTGAAGTTCCGTATGCGTTTGTGACCGGATAGGGAACCTACGGGCGTTCGTCGGTAGTCGCCGAGAGATGGCGTTCCAGATTGCGCTACTCTCGAGTAACTGCATGTGATCGGCTTGCGGAGCCGAGTATCGCAATGGTGCTTCCGGGGCGGCCATGTTAGATCCAAGCCGCACTGCGGGAAGTGACCGCCGCTTCTGCAGGAGTGCAGGCGCGGATTGCGTGACTTTGAGGTGGCGTACTGTGGAGTGCGGAGCAGATAAAATATTGAAGCGGCGTACTGTGGCGTGCGGAGCAGATAAAATATAGTAAGGCGACACGCCGCACGTGAGCCGTCGTCCCGTCATTTGTCCCCAGTTTTTCTCTATTCCCATGGTAGAACGTAGTAGCAGACGAAAACGTCGTCCCTTCGCAAGCCGTAACTGCGCGCTGTTGTCTGCTCCAAGATGCCCATATGTGCTGATCGCATATCACTCCGCGAGCGCCGCAGGCGCGAGCAACAAGACCAGCCTGCCTGTCGTCTGCTTTACGGACTTTGGAAACATATTTTAAAACATCACTAGCATTATAAAACAACACAATTATTCTGTACCTACAGATGATGTCCAATGGCCATGAAACCTTCCAGTTCGTTCGATTTTAGTATAGGATGTATATATCGCAAATGCAAAGCCACAAACGAGTTCCGCCCGAAACTCGGCTCCTGCAAGTTCGCTTCTCCTCATGATGTATGAATCCCGCTCGGCGCACGTGACCGCTTCTCCACCAATATGAACTTGGCGGCGCAAGGAAAAGCAACGCGGTACTCTGGCTCTGCAAGCAGAGCCTATACAGTTACTTTACGCTACTATGCTCGCGGCGCGGCTCTGTTTACCAATACGGCCGGAGGGCCGCGCATGCGCAGAAGCTATGTGGGCAGAAGCGGCCAGGCTCTCCGTGTGTTCGCCATTGCGTTGTGTGGTGCGCGCTCGTTGTTGACGTTGTAGGGACGCTTCTAGCTTTATTTGTACGTCGAATTTCCTGGAAATGCATGTCGTATGTTATGCCCGACTATTTGAACTCGCTACATGAGCCTGAACGGCAGCGTTGTCGAGACAAACTGTGCGTGGACGGCGTTGCCTTCCACGATCCGTACGCCGCAAACAAGACCCGCTGGAGTTCCGTCGTGAAGTTTCTGCCACCGACGTCTATGACTCACGTCGTCGTTTATTAAGTTATTTCGCCAAGCCAGTTCACGAACGACGGTGCAGGCGTACAAGTCTCTCGAGGCGGTTTCCGCGCTGCCTTCGGCATCAGCAGACTGTGGGTCTGCGGAAGTGTATTTATTAATTGATCAAATACACACAGCGTCCTTAAAGTCAAGGTATGATATTTTTCTTACCCTCATGACCTATAAGGCACGACAACCGGCAACGCTTCGTTCGTTTTGCAGTCGACCTCCTTCCGTTTGGTAGCACGGGCGTAGCGATCGAGCCACCGACGAGCGCTTGGCCGGTGCTTTGTGCGCGAACATACCCGTGGGAACAAAATCTGGGTGGTCTCCATCAGACGACAGTTTTCCTACATATAAGCAAGCCTCGGGACAGAGATTGAAATGGAAGTCACACTTGCCTCCAAGAAAGTGCTTGCCGCACAAACGGTTGTCCGAGCGAGGCGACCATTGTTTTCAATTCACGGATAATATCCACCTTCTGCGCCTTTCAGAGTCTGCCGGGAACTTGTGGAAACTCACTCCGATACTTTTGCTTTACCGTTCGGTGGAATGAACGGCTACACAGCCTTGCGCCATGTTGAAATGCTATGACGCCCGTGCAAAACATGCGCCCTTCTGCCCACACCACCCGGCTCCGGCGCGATCGCAGCGCCGCCGCAGCTCCGTGACGTCAAGCCCGCGTGTCGGTCTTGCTCTATGCAGATGCATCGTCACAGAGGCCGTGAAGCCGGCGGGGGTGCTGAAGGTCGAAGCGAAGACGCCCCAGAAATAAAACACTTAGAAAAGCACAGCAACGCAGATGCTTCGTTACGGAAACCGTCGTGAAGCCGGCGGGGTTCGCCGCGCCTGCGCACTGGGGGGCATGATGTCACCGCCGGAGCGCCGTGTGCGATAGGAAGACGTGGCGTGCTGCTTGTAGGATTGCGCTGCTTGTAGGAATGCGCTGCGTGTAGGAATGCTTTCACATTCCTACACGTAAACAGTCTTAAAGGGGCCCGCAACAATTTTTTGACTGGTTTGAAGTTCGCGCTGAAACGGAGCTCCATGAAAGCAGGAACACCGAGGGAAAAAAATATTACAGAAATTCGCAATATTTTGTGAGTTATTAGCAAATTAAATATTGCAGAAAACAACTTTAAATAAGCAAAACATTGCGCTTCATGACGTAAAATGAAACAGTTTAGCGATTGGAGCAAAGCGGTTGGCCAATTGGACGCGAGTTTGGTTGATAGCCCGTCGGCCCGGTCGGCCATTAGGCCTCGCTGCAACCATCGTAGCTTTGGAATCGGGTTGCCATCATCGATGAATTTACCGGGCTTATCGGATTTTGAGTGCCGAATTCTTAAAAAGGAGTGCGGAGCTGGGCGTCGCGCCCTACGAGGACACACCACGCAAGCGCCGCGACGTGTCTCTGCCTCAGTCCGCTTCGACAGCCGCGGAAGGCTCGTCTCCCGCAACTCCGCCACCGGAGCCACCTCGGCGAGTAGGAGGTACTCCGCCGCTGGGAGGCGCGCATGAGCGACGAGGCGTTGTTTTCGCCCTTTTTGAACTTTACTTTGCAACTTTATTAGCTCTATAAAAACGACTTTTTAGAGAAATAATGACGGTTAACGTGTGATATACTTTATTCCGCTTCAAACTTTCTGGGACGGCTCTCGCCAATCACGAAACCCAGTGAATGTGACGTATAGTGAAAGGGAGCGCCGTTATGCGCGCGCATTCGGCACCTCGCGGCGCCACCGTCGGAGGAGGTGTTTCCGAGTTGTCAAATTAAAATATGATGCGCTAATATTTTTAAACTCTTTCGTTGTCCACTGGGTTTCCGGGACCACTAGCGTGGAGAAACCGCAAAAAAAAAAAGAAAAGAAGACGCTCAAATACTGTTGGAGGGCCCCTTTAAGTGTCTTCGGCGAGTTTTTTACTATGGATGGTATCAAGTTGCTTTTATTATTGGCTGTCTTCTTCGAATTCGATGCCGGTTGGCTTCAAAACGGACGCAGGATGGCGCCAATCGTCAAAACGTCGGGTCTCGAATGTTAGCAAGAATAATGGTTCCTCGTTATTGTTTTAAAATAGAGGAGCAGTTATTTCAAAATTCGCTTCTCTGTAATACCTTTGAAAGTCAGAAGGAAACAAATATATATGTAGTAGTAACGCATATACATATCAATATGTTTTTTGCCCTTTTTTTGTTAAAATTTAACGCGCTCTACTTTATGGCGTTTCTGTCATCGAGATATGGCTCAGTTAGTCAGAGAAAAAAACTGACTATGAGTACCCTCGAACTCAGACTCAGATTGTAGGGTATGTAATTTCAAGCTAACGGCAATAAATAACCTCGTCTGGCATCAAACAACTAAGATTCGGGGGCGAATGCCATTCGCTGGAAATGACACCAAATATTGCATTTGGCAGGAATAGCACGCGTTCCTTCGTGCTCGAATCAAAACAACACGTCACGTGGCCGCAAAACGTGAGTCACTACCCACCGTTTTATTTTAAAGAGGCACTGACACCCCAAAGGTCGTATTTGTTTTTGTTGACAAAAAAGGTGCAAGATGTAATCATAAACATCAAAAAAAAAAAAAAAGAAAACCAAAACGCAAAAAGAAAGGAAATTTCTTGCGCGCGCGCGCGTTTTTATTTTTGGCGTTTTTTTCTCTCGCCCCCACCTCATCGTTTCTTTTCATTTGTGACCTAGTCGATTATGAAATTTAGAATCTTTGTAAGCGTCAATTTTATAATATTGATTTACGGCATGCGTAAAACATTAATTCTAAACGCACTACAGTACTTCTTTTTGAAATACCGAAAAACCGGAGTCCGGAGTGATTTCGCCTCCCGGCTTTATATCGCCCCCTCGGAAAACATGGAGGCGTCGACGCATGTAGCACTGAGAATGACCGGTTGGGAAATCGGACGAACTTATCTTTTTTAGGTGCCCAACAACCTCTCAGACTTCGAACAGGAGTTCGTCAAACGGTCAACACATCTGAATTTGGTGTCTGTGTACCGCATAGTTTCGGTTGCGACTAGGCCGTGGCAGCCTTTCACGCAGAACCGGCGCGACGTGGCCCCTCAGGTCGTTCACAAAAGTCCACTGCGCGTTCTCTTCGACCTCACACCGTTTCAAAGAATTTGAGATGGCTGAAAAAGCCCTAAAGGAACTTCAAACTTGAAAGTGAAGCGTCGTCTGCTTGAAGCGATGAGCGGCCCGTACGGAGCAGTTGATCGCGGGACGCGGGCGAACACGACACGGAGACTCTAGAGAAACTCGAGTTGCAGGACGGCTCAATCTTTGACGTCACTGCACCGGCGCGGATCGCGCGGGAACTTCAAACTTGGCTTTTAGAATTTTTTTTTTTTTAACTTCTCAAATACTTTATTCCCAAGTTTCAAATTTTGAGTGTAATGTCCTGGCATCGTTTTTAATCGTTTCAGATAGTAATAATAAAAAATATATATATTTTGACATGTCAGTGACTATCGGATCGTAGCGTCCGACCGAAGCAGACGCTACGATTCGTTGGAGGCAAACAAGCAGGGTGCAGAAGGCTGTACCCTTTATTACGGGCGGTAGCTTGCGCCACCTAGCCTGGCAAAAATAAACCTACTCTTTGTTTCTCCCATCTCTCAGAAAAGGTCAAAAAGGTATGGTCACGGCACTCGTCGTCGTCATGATGAGTCAGCACACTTCTACTGGGTGATTCAAGGAGAGGTCAGGCTCTTTAAATCGGCCGCAAAATTCGGTTTCTTAACCAATCGCGCTACGACTTTGTGTAGCGTTGCCCTCAGAGGGTGCATTTTTTTTTTTTGTAAAATTTGCAAAGAGCGAACTTACCCGAGAAAAAAGTAAAGAAAGAAGAAGGCTTAGCTCCTATGGAAACGCAGCGACGCCACCGGTCTTCAAACAACATGGCGCCGTTTCGCACGGGAGACAAGAGATGGCGCAACGAACGCCGCCCACGACCGAGGAAGGAAGAAAAACTTTATTGAAAACCAGTTGTTGCACTTCTTCAGTGCATGTGCGGCTGACCCCCGTCCAGGCCTTGCTGGGCAAGGGTGTCAGCCGCATACTAGATGACCCACTTTTGGGCTCGCTCGTCAGGTTGGCCCAAGGCAGCCAGCATCTCCCCCTCAGTGGTCAGCGGATATTTTTTCCTGGATTTTATACATTCGAACATTATATGTTTGAAAGTTCCTACTTTCTCTTTGCATACGTTGTATATAGGTTCTTTTTGAAACTCTGGTCTAATGATGTTCATCATTTTGGGTGTTGGGATTGTTTTAGTCTGTAACATTCTGACTAAAACGCCTTCTCTTCTACTGAGATTTTTATGAGGTGGAGCGTAGGCTCTCCTGTTTAATTTGAAGCCTCTAGTAATTTCTTGAAAAGTTTGCGGAGGTTCGCTTTCTTCTATATCTCTTCCTTTGTAGGCGCCTGACTTCTTCCACGGCTCAGTTTCTCCGCAGTTTGGTCTGCGCGCACGTTAAGGTTAGGCAGGTCTTCGTCGTCGCTTAGATCAATGTGTGCTGGGAACCAATGTATGGTCATTTGTTCCGAGTTTTCACTTGTTTTCCTAAGCTTTTTGGTCGTTATTTTGTGTACGTAGTTTTTGATATAGTTGCCGATAGCCGTTTTAGAGTCACAGAAGATGTGGCTGCAGTTGTTGCAGTTCGCTGCTATGGCGATGCCCATCTCCACTGCTTCCTCTATCGAGGCGTTTCTAACACTAATGGCACTTATATATCGTTGCCTTCTGTATCTATTGCTACTGCTACTTTGTGTCCGAGCTTTTTATTGTCGTAACAAGCAGCATCTACAAAGAGAACATCTTTTCTTTTACCGTAGGTCTTTAGCAGAGCTCTGGCTCTAGCTTTTCTTCGTTCCTCGTCATGATTCGGGTCCATGTTTTTTTGGGATTGGCAGTATCTTGATTCTCTCATATGCACTTTTCGGCAGCGTCTCTTTCTCGCATTGATCATCTTTAGCTGTTAGTCCTAGTTCTTTTTGAATATCCCTTCCGGTTTTGGTCCAGGCTAGTCTGTTGTTTTGAGCTTGTTTCTGTGCCTGAATTATTTCCTCAACATGGTTGTGTATTCCTAGACGGTTCAGTGCTTCGTTACTCGTAGTTTTGGGTATTCCTAGTGTTGATCTATATATTGCTCGTACTTTGGCGTTTAGTCTTTCTAGTTTTTTTTTTTTTTTCATTTAGCTTATGGAGTGAAGTACATTAAGTGTGAGATGACGAATGCATGCACGAGTTTCAACAAATTTTCCTCTTTCATCCCTGCATGTTTGTTTGCGATTCTTCTGATCATTCTATGTGCGTTGCTGATTCTACTAAGGAGAGCTTCTAGCATGCTCTTGTTTCCTCCGTCGCGCTGGATGTGCATTCCTAAGATTTTGACTTTTTGCACTACAGGTACTTGGGTTCATACGGCGCCGAGAGCCGGCGTCTTTAGCAGACAATCTTTTCGGCTCAAAAGCGGCGCGCGTTCCGCAGGCGGCGAGAACTCGTGAAGAGGCAATCGCAACATACGCTTTATCGTGTTTCTGCTTATAATAATAATAATAATAATAATTTGTTTATTTAATGTGCCCAAAAACAACCACGCGGGTCTTCACATTGGCGCACACAAGACAAAAAGAAGAAACACAGCACACGCACAGCTTCAATGTACAAATTAGCATGACTACAAATAGGTTGCACACTTCACACAAAATGTAATAGAGTTTCAACTTTCAACTAGACTTGCCAAGTTCCGGCGAAAAACTGGGAGATCTGTGAAGATGTCCAAAGTAGAGGATGCGATTGTATTAAATGAAATTTGCATACGGGACAGTGGTGAGAGTTTAGACATGAATTGAACATAAAAGACAGTAAAATTTCTGGTAACGCGACAAGGAACATGAAAATCGACAGAATTCAGAAGTTGGTTAGCATCAGTCCAACCATTTACCACCCTGTGTAAAAAAATCAGATCACGCTCGAATCTTCTATTTGACAAAGACTTAAGTAAAACGCTCTTAAGAAGAAATTCATAATCATAATAAAAGCGACGCTGAAAGTGTCTATCATACAAAATGCGTATCATTCTTTTTTGCACTGATTCAATACTTAAAGACTGTGTACTTGTTAGAGAATTCCAAACAACACAGGCAAATTCAAGCCGTGAACGAACTAAAGCACAAAATAAACGAATAATACAAGCAGGGCGTCTGAACTTTTGAGTTATACGAGATATGATACCAAGAGTTTGCATCGCACGGCCAACAATAAAAGAAACATGAGCATTGAATGACAACGTGCTATCAAGGCACACACCAAGATCTTTCATCACAGTCACGCGTTCGATTGGAGTTCCTCCCAAACAGTAAGTAAAATGCATAACAGTGTGTCGTCTGCTCAAAGAAAGAACCTTAGTTTTGGTAGGATTTAGGAGCAAATTATTCGCCAAAGACCATTGCAGTATATTATTCACTTCGTGCTGAAGAGCATTACAATCAAGAGGAGTAGCAACGCGCATAAAAATCTTAATATCATCCGCAAAGAGTAGGAGCTCAGCTTTTTTTACACATGAGGCTATATCATTAACAAATATCAGAAACAGAAGAGGCCCCAGAATAGACCCCTGGGGGACACCGGAAGTTGAGTAAAATAGTTTAGAAGGGACACTAGAAATTCGAACATGATTCGTACGACATGACAAGTAGCTTTGAAACCAGCGAAGTAGTTCAGAACAACAACCGTATAACGATAATTTGTGGAGCAATAACTCATGATCAACTTTATCGAATGCTTTAGACATATCAAAATAAATAGCATCTACCTGTCCCCTGTTCGTAATGATTGGTGCAGCGAAATGTAAAAAGGAGCACAAGTTGGTTTCAACTGACCGTCCCGTAATGAACCCGTGCTGTGAAGTCGTTAATTTTTGATGAAAGTAATGAGTTATTCGTTTATGAATAACTTTCTCAAACACCTTAGAAAACCCGCACAATAAAGAAACTGGCCTATAATTACTGACAACCGATGAATCGCCCCCCTTTAATATTGGCACGACAACCGCTTTCTTCCATAACGATGGGAACAAACCAGAGCGAAGTGACAAGTTGAAAATGTGTTTTAAAATCGGTGCGAACAAGTCACCACAACCTTTGATTATAAAGCTCGGAATACAATCTACTCCAGTAGATAACTTCGGTTTAAGGTTTCTGATACCTTCCTCAATTTCATCCGTATCTACTCTGAAGCCCGATAAAACATCCTGGCAGTTTACTTTCATGTCAATAGGCTGAATAGTTGGCTGACCAACTGTGTAGCATTGACTAAAATAGTCTGCAAAACGGTCTGCCACCTCTGGTGGGGACGAAAAATACTTAGTGTTTCCAGTAGAACAATCCCGCAGTGAAATTTCATGTGCATTGTTACGAGTGTGCTTCTTTGCAAACTTCCAGAAAATTTCGGGGTGGCGGTTCAGACTGCGCTCGACATCATCAAGATGTAACTGTTTATCGCGCGAATACAATTTTTTGACGAGAGAGCGATAAATACTAAATTGAGTGTACCAGAAGTTAGAGCCTGTTTTTTTGAAAATTCTATGAAAATGATCTTTTTTCTTAAGGTACATTTTTAAATCATTGGAAAACCAATCCGGGTAATTAGAAACCTGAGAATTCCGTTTTGGAACAAAAATGCTAATCGCGTCTTGCACAACTGACGTAAACGCTTCTGTTGCGAGATTAGTGTCATCCATTGCAAGAACAGCGCTCCAGTTATAATTATGAAGGTGTTTATACATTCCCAAATAATCTCCTTTGCGGTAACAGTAGGCGGAGGGTCTGTTCAATGCTTGCAACTTTCTTGGCAGCCGTATTTGAACATTGAGAGGTGGATGATATACATCCATTTGTACTAGAGGGTTCGAAACAGTACTGATTGATTCGATTGGAATATTTGATAACACTAAGTCAAGAACATTGCCAGCGGAGTTTTCGAAACTGTTAAGCTGATTAAGCCCACAAAAATGAATAAAAGATAACAACCCAGCTGCCTTATTTGACGTGATTAAGTTGCCACCGTTTATAACGTCCAATGACCAATCTATTTCCGGAAGGTTAAAATCCCCGTACATTTGAACTCTGTACCTATCGAAGTTTACTTGTTGTTCCAGCGTTTCAAGGTGTTCAATAAAAATTGAAGGATCGCATAGTGGTGGAAAATAGTAGTTCCCAATAAGGTAATTAAAGCCATCGGCAGTTTTAATTTCTACCCATAAGCATTCAGAGTACGATTCTAGGTCGAACCTTCGATGTGACTCAAGCGAAGAGTGAAGCGCAATCAATACGCCACCACCTAGCTTTTGCCCCGTGCTTATGTAGTCTCTGTCGCGGCGGTAGACATTGTAGTTAGGTGTGAAGTAATTCGAATTCGGAATGCCATCGCAAAGCCACGTTTCCGATAAACAAATAATGTCAAAGTCGGCAGTAATAAGATTAGACATAAACTCATCAGCCTTTGTGCGCAGTCCTCGAACATTTTGATAAAAAATGCTAAGCACTTCCGACATTTACATCTGATGTCGTTTCGAGGGGATAAGTACGAGCATGGTCAAGCTGGCCAAAGAACGGGTGGAAAATGCTGCCCTCCGGCCAAACTTCCGGTTTGTTAATGGCGTCAAACACGGCCTGGTCACAAGACAAATGAAAGGAAGAATACGAGGGAAATCGAGTTACCATTTTGGAACAGACAATTGACTTCCCGTCTAGGAACGGCTCGACAAGCGCCTGGACATCGGCAACCGACGTATCCGGTCGAAGTCGAGATACAAAAAGTGCCATTCGGCGCTGGGGCCTAGCAACAGCCTGCACAGTGTCTGATTTAGCAGTGCCAGTAGAAGGCTTGGCACGTCGTCGAAGCTTGACCTCTGTGAAGCCGTCATTCGTCAAGCTCGCGGCCCCACCACGAGAACCTGAAGGTGGTGGAAGAAGGACAGGTTCCTCGAGAGGTGTCAAGTTCGAACGTGGAAGAGAAGGCCAGTTGTTCTGGTGTGCAAGGGCGGGTGGTGCAAACGAAGCCTTGCTTGCCGCTGAAGCCACGCGGGATGTCGGGGTGGCAGTAGTAGCATAAAGTTGAGGCGGTGAAGACGGGATTGGAAGACGATCCACCACGTTCTTCCGGAGTTGCTGCACTTCGGAGCGAAGGTGTTGGTTTTCAGCTCTGAGGCATTTGAACTCGGCGGTTAGGATATCCATTTTTCTTGTCATACTGTCGATCACGCGCAGCAAACCGGCAGGGACGTAAAGGTCATCCTGTGCTGCCGCTGGCTCACCCGTGGAAGCGTCCGTCAAGTTGTCGTTTGGCTTATCTGGTTGGTCAACCTGGTCTTTTGGTGACTTACTGTGACGCCGGGTACAACCCGTGCATTTGAAGGTCGTCTGCTTTGCAGTTCCTCGTTGTTACCGCGCCTGTTTTTGTTTCTGCGACTGTCGCCGCCTGCGGAACGCGGGCCGCTTTTGAGTCGAAAAGATCGTCTGCTAAAGGCGCCGGCCACTGATCTCAATGACAATTGCTAGATCGCGTTTGCCCGCTCCGCGAATGCGGCCACTGGCGGCCATCTTTAGGTAGAGTCATATTACCTCTAGCCAATGTACAGCTGCTGCACCCACTATCGTCCATCCATGGCAGACGGCGTTGTGGCAGTTGTGGTTAGCGTTACGAGATCAACTCAGTTATGGAACTTCCCATAAACGCTGTACATTGGAGGGGGTCCGAAACCGTGTCCGATTTTTGTGCAGCTAGGTGGCGCTGCTGGCGCATTAATCCACGCGTTTTCGTCTGCTACTGCTCCGCGGATGCTTTTGAGTCCCGACTCCTCTCGAGATTCAGCATGGTTTTGGATGAGTTTTTGCCCTTTCGCCAGTAAAAAGTAAAAAATGTGACTACCAACAGCAGCAGAAACAATTTGAAAGTTGTCTGCTGCTGTTATCCGTAAGAAAGGCCAAACCGCGCCGTCAATGATGATGATAGCGAGTACTAATGCGGAGCGCGCGCCCTCTGACAGGCGCCACGCAAAGGGACCCCCTCGGGAGCGGAGTTCCACAACTGAGTTGGATCTAGTAACGTTGTTTGTGGTCATAGAGTTATTACAATAAACCCTAGAGGCTCAGCTGGCGCTAATGTCTACGGGACTTCCGGTTGCAAATTGAAGCAGACAGCATGCAGTCTACATTTCCAGCCTCCCTGTGTATTCCTATAAGAAAACGCGCGTGAATTTTGTCTCTTCGCCGGAAAATAACATGAATAACTTTTGTCATTTTGGTTGTACCGGATAGTATGTACCTTTATTGGTATTGTGAAAGCGTAATTGCTTTGGTTACAGCATTTTTATTTACCACTGAACGATTTTAAACTTCGCTCTATTTCAGCCCGAAGACTCTCTTTCAAGGAAGGTATGTAAAAACGAGTGACGATTCTAAGCAAACTAACGATCGAAAGGAATGTAGAGTGTGTTCAAGGTTTGCTAGCATTTTGGTGGTGCTTATATATTGCTAATATGCCTGTCCTGTCATTTGATGAAACTGACTCCGTCGTGCATCTTTACTATCGGTTAAAGAAACATTCGAACGCAAAAAATAAAGCACGTGAGCTACGAAAGGTGTGTCATTTTATTATTTCCTATGTCGGGCAGTTTTTAGCGGGCACCTGTTCTCTAGCTTCCTCAAAGATGAGGCTATCGCTCACGCCGGGTTTCAAAACTCTGCTTCGTCGAACAACTTCAAGCAAGCACGAAATATCACCCACGGTGCAGTGTACCAGATCTACGGCTATTTTATGGCAGCCTGCCGCAATTGCGCTGTCCGCCATATTCAAGGAGGTTATAAGGGGCAGGAGGTGGCGTCCGTATTCTCCATACATGGAGCGAAGTGTAACGGAACTTGGCATAGCCACGAACTCTTCTCAACCAATGGGGAGCTCGTCTAATTGATTATTGGGGCAAACAACGCTCGCATGCCATGGCATTTCCGTGGCAACCCGCTTTGTTTGCCCCAATATTTCGTGGCAGCGATGGCGGTGTCCACTGCATCGGTGTCGAACAGGTGAGATTTGAAGCCCAACACTTGCCTGACCAGTAGGAAGTCGGCGTGTAGCGGACGCTCTCAACACCGCGCGACCGCGCCTGGAGCGTCGTCTCGAACGAGTCGTCGTAGCGCGGCTTTGGAAAGCGATCGCGTGTCCGTCGTCGTACGCAGGAACGCTGAGAATGGCATCGCAGGTTGAGAAAGCCGTACAAACCCTGCTTCCAGAAGGTGTTGGTTTCACTCCGCCATGATGAGAATGCGGGTTCGCATCGAAATATCTTTTGGGTGCGCCGATCGAATCGAAAGCCAGCCGTGACAGCGAGCAGACGAAGCAGACCGCAGGGGCGGAGCAGACGTAGCCTAAGCCTAACGACCGAGCAAAGAGCAGACGATGGGAGCCTGGTTGAATTTAGTTTGGATGAGAGCGCGTCGGTGCGCGAGACAGTTTGGGATTGGGTTCTTTTTCCGGCGTCGCTGGGTATGACGTCATGCCGGGTCCTGCCCTATTTAAACGTCCTTGGCCATATTACTATGATGGCTAGAGATGATATAACTCTACCTAAAGATGGCCGACCGTGGCCGCATTCCGGTCCATAGGCAGAGCTGGTCAAACGCGATCCAGCAATTGTCATAGAGATCAGTGGCGCCGGCTCTCGGCGCTGTATGCTCGTTCGTTGGCGGCAGTTGGCGTCGCGACCACTTGCGCCATCTCTCTCCCGTGCGAAACGGCATCGTGTTGTTTGAAGACCGGCGGCGTCGCTGCGTTTCCATAGGAGTTAAGCCTTTTTTTTCTTTACTTTTTCCTCAAGTGAGTTCGCTCTTTGCAAATTTTACAAAAAAATGCACCTTCTGTGGGCAACGCTGCACAAAATCGTAGCGCGATAGGTTAAGAAACCGAATTTTGCGGTCGATTTAAAGAGCCTGGCCTCTCCTTGAATCACCCAGTAGAAACGAAAGGCCGCGCGCCTGCTCCATGACGTCACGGTAGCTGGGCCAAGCGACAGTCGGCTGTGCACTGGGCTTTACTGTGCCGAGGCGCTGGCGGGGTGGCCCGTAACTTGGATTGTAAATATTATACGAATGCCGCTTACTCGTGCGAAACAACGACGACGACGACGTAAATGATCAAATATAACCTTTATAATTAGAAGTCCATATATGAAACTTTGACTTTTAGGGTTTATTATGAAGTTACGACGACTGAAAGCACGTACGGGAAATATAAGAGACTACAACCTTTCCATAATTGTTTATGTTCATTCCCTTTTTGAACTTGAACTTCCTTCTCTGGAATTGCCTTAATCCATTGGATACGCGGTTGCCCGTTGGTTGGAAATGAGAATATGTGGACCTTCGGTTCTCCAGCATAATTTCTCCGACATCCCGGTACACAACACTTAAAAGGCATTGATTCTCACATTCGCATCACACACACGAAAACACAAGAGATTCAGGTCGACTCCGAACACAGTGAATATGCAGACGTCTTTGTCTACACATTTCGAACGGCTTTTTACGCTGCCCGATTGAGCACCTAATAGAGAGTTTTAGTAGACCGTTTTCGCTTTCACGCTCCGCTATATGGAAAGCGGAGTCGCTATCGCGCATGCGCGACCCGCTCTGGGATTTGAGCGTGTAGCGTCAGCTCCGCTAGCTCCGCTTTTCTTGCCATTTTAGGAAGCGCGTTCCACTCTCAGTAAAGCTTCAGTAGATGGTGTTTTTTTCTGAAAGGAATTCGAAATGGGTGCTTGCCACTTGAAAGCATGCTTGGGAGCGCGTTTGATCGTTATGAACCTCGCTGTACTAAGATGGCTGCGCAAACTTTGTTCTAAACAGCGTCCTTAAGAAAACGTTTCACGGTGGTCGAGAACCTCTGGCTGCTTCGGAAAATCGCTGGCTGCAATCCTTTCACGGCCGCTGAACGGTGGGGACAGGTGCTGCCTTGTCTAAGCCAGCGGGCTCGATTTTTCTATGCGAGATGACGACGACGACGTTGAGAGGATGACACACCGGGCGACGGCGGTGCCTTAATCTGAGCCCCTGGGCCTCGGTTCCTCGGAGGCGGCTGTGGTAATAATCACGTTTATGCGTTTCAATAAAACCCCGAGAGGGGGCGGCCAGTTGGGGGCGCGTGCTTAACCCAGCTCGCTGGTGCTGTTCTGTCTCTCTCGGTGTGGTCAATCCGAATTATCACGACATGGTGTCAGAAGTGGGATTCGAACGGCCACAGCACTGAAAAGGGCAGGCGTGACGAGCGGCGGTCACAACAGAAGAGGCGTCCGACCGGGAAGCAAGAAAACGGTCGGGTTGTCCGGGGGCGGCAGAGACAAAGATGGCGGCGGGTGAGCATCGGGAAACCAGGCCAGCCTACGGTTTCGCGCCACCGACGGCGTTCGATTTTCAACGCCCAGAGGAGTGGACGGCCTGGTCCAGTCGTTTCCTCAGGTACAGAAGGGTCTCGCGACTCATGGAGGAAGAAGGAGCAGCTCAAGTAGACGCTCTAATCTACTGCCTAGGGGGAGATGCCGAGGACATACTCGCCGCAGCAACGCTGACGGAAGAAGACAAAGTGGACTTCGAAAAGGTGCTGGAAGTATTCCAAAACCATTGCATCGGAAAAAGAAACGTTATTTACGAGCGAGCGAGGTTTCATCTACGCAAGCAAGAACCTGGCGAGACCGTCGAGGCCTTCGCAACGGCCCTACACAGACTGGTGGCCCACTGCGGGTACGGAGCACTCAAAGAAGAATTGGTGCGCGACCGCCTGGTGGTCGGCTTACAGGACGGGAAGCTGTCAGAGACGTTACAAACTGATCCCGAACTCACCCTGGAGAAGGCGCTACAAAAGGCGAGACAAAAGGAAGCCGTACGAAGGCAGCAGGCTGTCGTGCGCCAGGAGAACCCAGCAGAAGAACTGTCTGTTGACGCCCTCCGGAAAACGTCGAGTAAAGGCCGCTCCAGTTCCGGAGACCAAACAAACGAGACTGCGGGGTGGAAGAGCCCGCCACACGGTTGCTGGAAGTGCGGCGGACAAAGCTTCCATGAAAAGAGCAACTGCCCGGCATCCACGTCCAAATGTCACTCCTGTGGCAAGAAAGGCCACTGGCAAAAGATGTGCTACAAGAAAACTCTACGAGAAGTCACCACAGAAAAGAATGAACCTTTACAGGAAAGATGGTCACTGGGCGCACTCAAGGAGGGTAGCAACGCATCAGCATGGAGAAAAGAGCTCAGCGTCAATGGAAAGCCAATCACTTTCAAGATTGACACCGGAGCAGATGTAAATGCGGTGCCACTGAGGGCTGTTAGAGATGTGAGTGCAGTACGACCCACTGCAGTGAAACTCTACGGTGCCGGCGGACAGCCACTGAAGGTGTTGGGAAAGGTTCAAGCCACCCTAAGCTGTGGAAACAACAGCATCCGAGATGAGATGTATGTTATCCAAGGGCTGGAAGAACCTCTGCTGAGTCGTCGGGCGAGTACGGGTCTAAAGATTGTACAGCTGCTGCAAGCGGTTACAGCAGACCCAGGTGCCAAGTACAAAGAAAAGTTCCCAGGAATGTTCAATGGTCTCGGGGAAATGAAAGGTGACTACCACATCAAGCTCGAGGCAGGTGCAAGCCCAGTGTCAGTAAACACGTCACGGAGAGTGCCCTTGGCTCTGTTGGATAAGGTCAAGGCCCAGCTGACGGAGATGGAGAAAGACGGCATTATTAGGAAAATCGTAGAGCCGACTCCCTGGTGCTCAGCTATGGTGGTGATCCCCAAATCAAGTGGGGAAGTCAGGATTTGTGTTGACCTGACAAACCTCAACAAGTGCATCGAAAGGGAGAAGCTTGTTCTCCCGTCGGTAGAAGAAACTCTGGGGCGTCTCGCTGATGCGAAGGTTTTTTCGAAGTTGGATGCGAAAGCGGGATTCTGGCAAGTGAAATTGGCTGAAGACTCACAGCTGCTCACAACTTTTATAACCCCCTTTGGCAGGTTCTGTTTCCAAAGGCTCCCCTTTGGCATCTCCTCGGCGCCTGAGCACTTCCAAAGACGTATGAATCAAGTTCTTGAGGCGATACCTGGAGTGTTGTGTCACATGGATGACATTTTGATCACGGGAAGAGATCTCAAAGAACACGACGAGAGGCTGGAGGAGGTCCTTTCGAGACTGAATGCTGCGGGAATCACACTTAACGATAAGTGCGAGTTCGCAAAAACATCTTTGAAGTTCTTGGGACACATCCTGAGTGCGGAAGGGATCCAGCCAGACCCCGAAAGAGTGAAGGCAATCATGGACTTCCGGGCACCGGACACCGTCACTAAAGTTCGTCAGTTTATCGGCATGGCTAACCAGGTTGGACGGTTTATACCCAACTTGTCGGAGAAGCTAAAACCCATCAGAGATCTTCTCAGAAAGGACGCAGAATGGAACTGGGACGCCCAGCAGCAAGGATCATTCGACCAGGTGAAGCGAGACATCGCGGAAGCTACAACGCTGACACTCTATGATCCCCGACAGCAGCTGATCGTGTCGGCAGACGCCTCGGCGTATGGGCTAGGCGCAGTGCTGTTGCAGAAGGATAGACAAGGACTGGTGAGCCCGGTCGCTTTTGCATCCAAAGGACTGAGCGAGACGGAAGGAAGGTACGCGCAAATAGAAAAGGAGGCTTATGCGGTCACTTGGGCATGCGAACGCTTTGAAAAGTTCCTGATAGGAACCAAGTTTCATGTGCAAACGGACCACAGACCCCTAATTGCGTTATTGGGTGACCGAGAGTTGAATTCCATTCCTGCAAGAATCCAGAGGTTCAAGCTCAGACTCATGCGTTTCAGCTACTCCATAGAACATGTACCCGGGAAGGATTTGTGGACGGCAGATGCTCTCTCGAGATCCCCAGTAGAGCCCCCTGAGAAGATGGAAGAGGAGTTAGAGGCGTACGTCCAGCTTGTGACAAGCTTCCTGCCAGCTACGAGTCACTATCTGGACGAAGTACGCACTGCTCAGAGTCAAGATCCTGTATGTTGCAAGTTAAGAGAGTACTGTGCAAAGGGCTGGCCCCACAAGACGGACATCCCACCAGAGATCGCTCCTTACTTCAGGAACAAGGACAGCCTCACGGTACAGAGCGATCTCCTCGTGAAAGACAATCGGCTAGTAATCCCGAAGTTATTGAGAGAGAAAGTGCTGTGCCAATTACATGCAGGGCACCAAGGAGTGTCCAAGTGCAGAGAACGAGCAAGAATGTCAGTGTGGTGGCCAGGACTCAGCACTCAGTTGCAAGAGGTGGTTACCAACTGCACAAGCTGCATCCAAGAGCGCATCCCAAAAGTGGAACCTATGATAGCATCGGAGCTCCCTGACTATCCATGGCAACGTGTTGCAGCCGACCTGTTTGAATTGAACGGCAAGCACTACCTTGTAGTTGTAGATTACTACTCCAGATTTATAGAAGTGTGTCTGCTGAAGCAAACAACATCGGAAGCGATTGTGGCGGACCTAAAGTCTGTGTTTGCCCGCCATGGGATACCGGAGGTGTTCAGGTCAGACAACGGACCGCAGTTCGCGTCCAAGAGTTTTGACGAATTCACAAGAAAGTACCAGATTCGCCACATAAAAAGCAGCCCACACTATCCCAAGAGTAACGGGGAAGCAGAACGCATGGTAAAAGTTGCCAAAGACATCCTGAAAAAGGCCGAAGACCCGGACCTGGCACTTTTGATCTACAGAACTACACCAGGCCCCTGCGGATTTAGTCCAACTCAACTACTCATGGGACGGCAACTACGTACAACTTTGCCTATTTTGCCATCCATGTTAACCCCGAAAATGCCAAACCACGCGGATTTCCGAAGAAAAGATAAGGAAGAGAAAAGAAGGCAGGCCCAAGGATACAATCAACGGCACGGAGTAAGCTGCCACAAGGAGCCGTCCATCGGTGGCTCTGTCTGGGTTAGAGATCCTGGCACGCCGGGGCAGATTGTGAGGAAAACGAACAACCCGAGATCCTTCGTGGTGGAGACACCGTCTCGACAACTCGTCCGGAATACCTACCATCTAGTCCCAGCAGAAACACCGAGAAAGAGTGCTCAAACCGGGTACAATGAAGATGAAGAAACGATTTGCGAAAAAGTGATCAATCCAGGCGAGAATGTCCAGACCCCGTGCTTTAAGGACAAAGAACCGACATCGGAACAGGTACTCGACCAAGAGGGAGGTCCCGCTACGGCTCTCGTTCCGGAAGAATCTGTCATCGACTCCGGCACAAGGAAAGAGGAGCCCTACACTTTCACGAGAGCTGGGCGACGAATCATTCGGCCCCAAAGATTCAGAAACTAGTTTCAAGCCCATTGTAGAGAAAGGGGGATGTGGTAATAATCACGTTTATGCGTTTCAATAAAACCCCGAGAGGGGGCGGCCAGTTGGGGGCGCGTGCTTAACCCAGCTCGCTGGTGCTGTTCTGTCTCTCTCGGTGTGGTCAATCCGAATTATCACGACTTCTACTTTGGCTGGGCTACCTCCTTGAAGCCTGATGCTTTGACCCCAGTGGACCCCAGTGAGCAACGGCGCCATCATGTTCCTGGGGCTCCTCCATGCGCCGATCGAACGGCGTGCCAAATCCCCATGGCTCGCTGCTCACCCGCCCAACCCGCCTCAACGAAATCTGGACTTCTGCGAATCGAACTGCCATCCTCCCCAATTGCAACAACCCATGTCGTCGTCATCTTGCATGTACATGCTCATCACATTATCATGTTTCATAAACGCGGCACCGCGGGCCTCCATGGTACGGGCTCCTGCCTTTCCGTGGTGCCGCGTCTCTCCAGAGCCAAAAAATAAAGAGTAAAGACTAAAGCAGTAGGCAAACGGACAGATATTTTGTTAGGTTGCTTTAGTCAGAAAGACAGTGCAAATTAGCGAAAGTGAGTGCTCCACTTATATCTCTACCTTTTTTTGTTTTTCCAATGGAATGAGGTTCTTCTTCGTGTGCTTCGTTTTGTGATAGGGTACCTTGGTGTTTCTGTACACTGCGCGACATTGTTCCCGGGAACAATCAATATCCTGTTTTTATTTTTCACCTTAAATACGAGGGGCTGACGCTGACATCAACCTATTGGTTTGGAATAAAGCGCTCGTTTGGAGCACTAATCTGAGCGACAAACTTTCAGCTCTCTCAACAGCTGTCAAAGAAATAAACTGCAAATAAAAGCGATTTTATCGTGTTCTTATTAACAGTGGAGCGCAGTGCATGTATCTGCCTTGGGGGATGAGATGAAACCATTTTGCTTGGCTACACTTGTTTTCATTTCTTTTTTGTGTTTTTGAAATTGCGTTTTTCGGCTTAAGCTCCTGCCTAGTTTCAGCCTCACCTGTGCTACGGTGTTTTCTTGCAATAGAAGGCCACGCAACACAGGCTACTTTTACAATGCTGAAGTCAACAGAAACACTGTAATTTGATCAGATGTTATATTCACGCACACGCACATCTGAGAAGTAAAATGGGAGTCATTAGTAAATGTTTCTTTACTAAAATATTTCTAGACGCCTTTCAGCCTAGTTGGACAAGTATTTCGCTCAGTACAACAGCTTGAATATGATTCACTGTGATCAGTTTACGCATTCTAATATTAAACCAAAACAAAAAACATGCCCATGGTCTTTGTAAGGTTCGTACAGCTGACAAATTGTGCCGTCTGCGCACATCACTGCCTGGTGCTTCACGACGAGCACCCTCTTGTGACCAGAAAAGTATGGCTTTTGATTCTTTGATGGACGGCATGGACGTGCTGTGCGGTCAACAAAACCCCAGCAGTTGTCCAGGGGTGCTCCCTTGTCTTTGACGGCCTAATAAAAAGAAGAAAAAGACACTCTTACAACACGGCAGTATTTAAACACTACCAAAACATGTCATATGGACTTGTTACTCATATAAGATAAAGAGTATTTCCATGGTATGGTTGCTAAAAAATGTGTATCGTAAATTAAAAAAAAAAATAGTTGTTTCTTAATTTCACTAAGCTCTGAGGCCGTCAAACTGTGCATTCAAAACGAAACTTCTGAAACACGTTCTAGACTACCGCTATTGCTTAGAAGTCAAGTGTTGTGTTTCATAAATTTTGAATTGTTTAAGCCTGTCTGGTTTTCACCAGACCGTACTTGACATGGAATATTCTTTCGACCGTTTTTGGTAACACTTTACAAAACACCACCGGGCAACATATTCGGCCGTTTTATTTTGGGCATCGCTTTTAGTGCGAGACTTGTGAGTAGAACCTAGTTCATATTCAGCATTGACGCAGCATTCGTGTCTAATACATTTAGACTCGCATCCCCGACAAACAATGACGCAGCTCTCTTGCTCCCTAGACGCTTGACCAAAATAAGGCGGCCTTGAAGAATAGGGGCAGCATGGCATGCACTTTTAAAAAGGCTGCATTCAAGTCTCTATTATTTTCTAAATCTACGAAGGAAATCCAAGGCGAACAGTTCCGGAGGAAAGTTAAACAATTCAAATATAGCGAGTGAATATGAATAAATAAATTTGAGAGGAATGTTTTTTTTTGGTGCGGCTAGCGAGCGCTATGCTCGTGGTCAACTTTTAGTGTCATTTTCGACAGGAGCACGCGTATACAGGTATAATTGGCGTTCAAGCACGCGCTCCAGTACTTCTGATTGCATAGCCATAGAAGGCCTACAAAAAAGCGACGACTTTACCGACACCGTGTTGGTTGCAAAGTGATACTCGTTCACTACGTTTGATTACGCTCTTTTGCGTTCCATAAAACTCAAATGGATTGGTTTACTTTTCACGCGTGGGACGTACGCTTTACTTCTTCATTTGGCCTCTTTCAAGCTGAGGTCAAGGTGAAAAACATCGACGCGTATTGAGCAAGTGCAGCCGTCTTGGGATCTAAGCGATCCCGCTAAGAACGCTGAGGGAAGTCCGCTCTGCAACTTGTAAAGCGGAGCGCAAGCTCACTCCGCTAACTATACGCTCCAACTCAGAGCGGGCTACGCATGCGCGGTGGGGGCGATGCTTCTTCCAGAGCGTAAAGTAGAGCATAGAGGGCTCATAAAAGTGGCCTACTAAAACTCACAGATTAAAAGCGCGCTCGTCGTGACTTGTCCTGACACTGCCCATGTACACCTTGTTTTTTTGTGGCGAAACAAAAGTAAATACGTAAATTATTGGCGTATCAAAAAGAGTAACGATTTACTGGACAGAGCAGCTGTGCTAAAAACAATGGAAACACGAAATTTACACAAACAATGCAGGGTCTCACCTGTGAGCACAGCTCCAGTTTTGCCAGGGTCAACCCCCTATGTTTCTTCATGTCAGCGAGCAGGTGGCCGAACCTGTCGTTGATGTGAACCACGATGAGGTTCTCAATACTGAAGAACACCGACAAGTTCCGTCCAAGCGCTCATCCAAGTTTGAACAGACGGTTGCGATAGGCCAGTCGACAAAGATCCATGCAGAGCGTCTGGCCAGATTGGCAACACCCTGCGCCGATCTGTCGGGTGCTGGGATTTGGAGGCCCACTTGCAGAGCAGCCAGGTTCTTCTTTAAGCGGGATTGCCTCCAAAAGGGTTTCTCTTCTACGTTGGCAATATCCAGCAAACCGCGTTCGGAAAGGAAGTTTCGGCGCTTCATGGCATGAGGGATACAAATCATTGATTCGATGTCTCGCCAGCTTAATCTCGTTTGTAGAAGTCACCTCCATTGAGAACCGCGGGGATTCATCGTGCAGCTGTCTTGCTAGCCTTGAGCAACACTGTACTCGTACTTCGCAAAAGGGTGTACTCGGAATGCGCAAACTTCGTCCTTTTCTTTCATTTTCCTACTTCGAATACGTAAATCTGTTTCAGTTTTAATTCGAGTGGAGCAGAAGCTACAAGAGCGAGTGCCGGCCTTTCAGCGTCCTTGACCAGCACGCGCGCTCGTGCAGTGCAAGTGCCGTTTAGAGCAATATGCTCATTGTTATACCTTCGGCTTCACTCGCACACAGGGTGGAACGATTATATTTATATTTTATAGCGTAATATTAATCGCGTGTGTGCCCACTCTTTTGTGTTCATTATTCTCGCCTTCGTTTTTACCACCTTCACAAACACGCTCCCTTTCACTTTCTTCGTGTTAACGTTTAGTTTTTCTGTCTTACAAGTACTATAAACGTCCACTTGTGGGGCTACGCAAGCGAATTTTTCGAACGCTCTCAAAGCGCTCTTAGCCCCCATTCACACTGGAAGCGGATCCGCGTTCGCGAAGCGGTTGCGAACGCGGTTGTATAAAGATCTAGTACAATTGCACGCGCATTTGATGTCATCAAATGCGCGTGCAAATGTATTGAATCCTTATACAACCGCGGATCCGCTTCCAGTGTGAATGAGCCCTTACGCTGAAGCAAAACGGTCTACTAAAACGCGTTTTTGGACCTCCGCTTTCCATTCCGCTGAAGCAGGCCGCGCATGCGCAGTTTGGCACCCTCAGAGCGGTGCGGAAAATGGAAACGGTCTACTAAAACTCTCTAATGTTTGGCTTTGCATCGCTTGCGAGCCGCCTGCAATGTTGCGTCTTCATGTTGCGCATTCTTTTTTTTAAATGTAATTTCTGGGATTTAGTTGGTATGACTCAAATACAGCCTATAACATACTTTCATCTTTGACGCTCAGAATTACCGCATTAAAAGTGACGTTCCATAAAAAAACAATTGTGAGCCTTTCCACTCTGTGAAGGTGGTTGGCCAGCGAAGCTGTAGAGCACCACCACAAATGATTCAGCAAGGGACACACAAAAGCACTTCACCAAATATTTATTTACGATATATGTACCATAAAATCCCGACAGATGCCTCACCCTCAAAAGATAGCCCACCCTTATTTTTGGCTTGATTTGCAATATTTGTTTTTTTTTTAAACACCGAAAGGATAGCCCACTCCTTCTAATAGTAGTTTTGGGATCAGTGATAGCCTCGGCGTAAATGCGGCTAGTTCGCTATGGCTGGATATGAGCGAACGTTGCGGACTGGAAAGTAAAAATCATCTTTGCTTTGTTGCCCCTCGCCATCCTAACAAGCTTGGAAGAGACACGACCTAAGAATAGCAATTTTTAAAAAAACCTTTCTTGGTTGTAAATTGCCAGTTAGCCCACTTCATATTTTTAGCCGATTTTCTGTTGTGTTAAGTGGGCTATCTCCCGGGATTTTACGGTACATAATTTGGAAACGGTAATGATGATTGCTTTGTGATCACTATGATACACACTAATGGGTTCCATTACAACTTTGGGAAGATTCTTTGCTAAAGTTAAATCTATAGGTGTAAGGCCTTACATATATAAAAGCTGCTTCTTTTATAATTGTGAAGTAGTGACGTCACTCGACACGAGCGGGAGAAGGCCCATTGTTCTCGGATGTATCCCTATTATCACACGTTTCGACGGGGTGGTTATCATTTGAGCCCGTTCTCATTTCGCCCCTCTCACTTGGCCCTTCTCAAGACAACCATTCTCAAAAAGATCTTCTCTCTTGGACCTGTCGCATTTGGTCCTTTCCCGTTTCGTCCTTCGCATTTCAACCCTCCTCATTTGAGTCCGTTCTTGTTTCGCCCTTCTCACTTGGCCCTTCTCAAAACAACCATTCTCAAAAAGATCTTCTCACTTTGGCCCGTCGCACTTGACTCTTTCCATATGTACCAAATTTTTTCTCTTTTTTTGTGTGTGTGTGTGCGTGTGTGCGTGTGCGTGTGCGTGTGTGCGTGTGCGTGTGTGCGTGTGCGTGTGCGCGTGTGTGTGTGTGCGTGTGTGCGCGTGTGTGTGCGTGTGTGTGCGTGTGTGTGCGTGTCTGTGCGTGTCTGTG
Organism: Ixodes persulcatus; assembly: GCA_013358835.2. Lineage (NCBI taxonomy): Eukaryota > Metazoa > Arthropoda > Arachnida > Ixodida > Ixodidae > Ixodes > Ixodes persulcatus. Next base: position 260,268 of record JABSTQ010010054.1, on the reverse strand, counting down.
CGTGTGCGTGTGTGTGTGTGTGTGTGTGTGTGTCACGCTACCGGCATACTCTCTCTGCTAAGGATTTTAGCAGTGCGTCGAGGTCGTCGCGAAAAGCTACTAGCTGACACTAAAACAGACCAACTATTCATCGCAGCCAGATTATATTCCGAAATGTCACGTTGTTTGAGGTCTCGACTTGGAACAATGCCACCACTTCTATAATGTACGCTATTTCTGTTCAAACAAAGTTTCCAAGTTAAATGCTCATCGCTTTTTTTTTTCGCTTGCTTAGAGGAAGGGAAGTAGGCGTCATTGTATGATTCTCAGTGGGTACCTCTACATATAACATATATCTGATGGTATGTCGGGGTCCCAAGCAAGGTAAGGCTCATCAACAAAGCCGCGAAGGCATGACGACGTTAGAAGCATGCCGAACTAGTGCCATTCGGTCGTAGCGCGAACGGGCGAGATGAAAATGGGTCCAGTTGCGAAAAAAAAAACAAAAAAACTGGATCTTGTGAGAAGGTTCAAACAAGGCGGACCAAATGAGAATGGGACGAAATGCGCACGGTCAAAATACGAATGGGACGTTTTCAGATAACGGACAAAATGAGAATGGGCCCAGTTGCGAAAAAAACAATTCGAATCTTATGAGGAGGTTCAAACGAGAAGGACCAAATGAGAATGGGACGAAATGTGCTAGGTTCAAATGCAAATGGGACGTTTTGAGATACACCCGTTTCGACGCCTTTCCTTATCAGAATGCTTATCGAGGAGATGGGGCGTATGTGCATTTCCATACAATAGACCGCTTTTACATGCATTTTTGTTTCTGCACACGGATACCAAAAATGCATGGACAGCTAACCATATACAGCTTCGCTGCAAAAAAAAAAAAAGGAAAAAGAAGAAACAGCACCATGACTATAAATTTTTGGCGATGCTTGGTGTCGGCACGTGTACGTATAATTGGACACGTGATCTTGTTTCGAGACAAGCTTGCAGCGGCCATAAACTCTACGATGATTACGTGGTATTATAATTTTTTTTTAATCCGTTTTAGGAACAAGTTTACAAGATGACGACGATCTGGACCTCTCGAGACAAAACCTAGGTCGCTGTTCATTCATGCCGAACCTTTTCAAGACACAAATACAAAAAACGGTAAGTGAAGAGGCACGTTCAAAAGAACTATCTTGAAGTTTAAAATAGCCATGTACTACTTTGCGGGTAAGTGCCTGCTGACAGCGAGCGTTCACCAGGTTTCTGTGGCACCTTGGCTGTTGTTCATGGCAACTGATACGTTGTATTCGTATCCCCCTTTCAGCAGCACAACTATAACTAAGCTCCCCTTTTTTTTGTTTCCTTTCATCTCAATCGCTTTACTTCTCAATCTGATCTCACGACAGCATCGGTTTTCTGGGGACCACGGCGTCCTTTGACCTAACACGGTACGGATTATGAATGGTCTTATACACGCATAAAGGCCAAAGAACAAACAGCGGGGCTTTTTTTGTCCACAGCATTTTAATAAATCGGCGTTTTACTCGTTCCCGTTGGCCGGGCAGACTGCGACCTGGCACTTAGCCTTGGCTTAAGCCACGCTTCTTGAGATCCAGGCCGGGCTGTCGGTCGCTGGCCGTTCGGTGCATGCCGTTTTCATCCGCATCCGTGGCCATTTTTGTGCGTCAACTTTCTTTCTTCGTTTTTTTGCATCTCTTTTCTCCCTATAGGAGGTATTCACTGGCCGCCATATTTGAGGTCACTGTTTAGAGCGCATGCTCAGAACGAGCTCGCATTAATAGGTTGCCAAGACCGGCAATCTTGGTGGTGCGGAATGCACGTGGCGAAAGAACTGTGGAAGCTCGCGTTCAGCACGCGCTCCGCAGCCGAGCACACAGCTATGGCCGCCAGTGAATACTCCCTATTATAGGAAGTATTCACTGGCGGCCATAGCTGTATGCGCGACTGCTGAGCACGTGCTGATGGCGAGCTTCCACAGTTCTTTTGTAACGTGCATTCCGCACCCTCAAGATTGCCGGTCTTAGCAGCCTATTAATGTGGGATCATTCTGAGCATGCGCTCTAGACAGCACCCACAAATATGGCGCCCAGTGAATACTCCTTATATGCGCACAATCACAATTTCACGCCTGCCTGCACGAGCGTGTATGCGCACCTTGTTGACTTTACGCGCACGTATGAGATTGGCTTCGTCATCGCACGTGCAGAGTCACACTCACGCCACGAGGATTTCGGTCATTGAGAACTTCTACTTTACTCTTACCTTCCTCCCGTCTAGATCATCAGCAGTAACTGCGACCTGCTTTCGAAGACGCAAAAGACGATCGGGTTGTGCATAACAACGGAACAACAGCTCACAACGCTGCAGAACGTGATCAACACCCACTTGAAGAGTGTGAAAAACCTACTACAGCAGAGTCAACTCAAAACTCGAATCAACGAGATCACGAGGCTCTTTAACTCTCTCCACCAAAAGTGAGTGTTTGGGATGAAGGGGGAAAGGGGGCAAAAACGTTGCTTTGAAAACCTCTATCGCGCATAATTGCGAGACTGCTCTCATAAAAGCGCCGTCGCACTGCGCATACATCAAAATAAAAAATAATAAAAAACGCGGTGTTCAATATAGACGTGATGAGATACTGTAAGTGACTTAATTTTCGCGAGGACCCAATTTTCGCGAATTTCGCGAATCGCCTACGATTTGCGAAAAATAGGTCCCGCGAACAATTCCGGTAAAATAGGAACACATTAGAATCTATATTGAGATCCCACCGCGTCGGGAAAATTAGAACCCACGAATTATTCCAAAACTGCACCTTCGACGTAAATCGCGAAGTATTGAGCCCGCGAAAAGTAACTCGTTTACAGTAGTTTTCTTTGCTTGATACGCACGTGTGCTTGGAGCATGTCTAAAGGCAGGTCTTTCTATGACCAGCGCGACATATGGCCGTCCAACCAGGACACAACGTGCCTCAGACAGTAGAGCGTTTTAGAGAACAGTTTTTGCACATCCGATATGGTACAATGGGCACATCCGGTACGCACTGCGCATGTGCGAGTCTTCTGCAGTAGTACCACATGCGCAGTTCGTACCGGAGGGCCCATCGTACGGTTTCGAACGTTCGAGAACGCTTCCCTAGAACTCTCTAGTTTCTGCAGACTGTTTTGCGCGTTGTGACCGCGGCTTCAAGGATGTACTACTTCCTTAGCAACGAGCATCGTATGAACACGTCGAATAAACATACCAGAACATAAGATCACATCAGCCTTTATACAGTACATACTTAATTGCACATTAAGTCCGACCGCTGTTAACGCTTTACACCAACCCAGTGTTTCCAAAAGAGCCCGCTTTGACCCTCACCAGGTGTGGGCACTGCGCATGCGCAGAAACCAAATTCGGGGGAGGGAAGCGTCTGCGCAGTACCGACAACAGCGCCATCTCAGTGGCGTGACGTCATTGAGTTGGTTGGTCTATACGTAGAAGGGTATGCGTTGGGCTAGGTGGTGATCCATGTTTTTGAGGGTAAAAGCGCTAAAAAACAACGGACAAGTGAAAGAACCGAATAGCACAGAGCGCTACTTGCAACTGAAGTTTATGTACATGTACGACAGAAATGCGACATCACCCAGTCAGTGCTTGTCTGTCTGTTATCTACTTTACGAAAGACTTAAAAAAAACGCCACCTTAGAGCGAAACGGGGCTATCGATGGAGCGCTGACACACGTTACTTCAACGCACTCAGTTATGAAAAACGCTTCGGATATCTCCCTTGTCATTTTGTTTCGGTTTTGGGCCAGAATAATGGTGTTGTCGAACTTCGGGACGCTTTATTCTAATCGAACTTCGGGACGCTCTTGATTCTAGTCACTTAAAAGAAATTAAGAGGGGCATTGCCTCTACATGCCTGAGGGCTTCCTTAACAAAGTCTTGCCCACATAAGATAGAAGACAGCTTTAGGTTGCAGGTATTGAAGCTAGAGGAAGGATGTTTTCCACCCACACTTCTTGTGGGGGTGGCAGAGGGCCTGACAAAGAAACTTCGGGAGGATGTGGTGTTGTAGGAGAGAAGCCAAAGCGTAGGCCAGTTGTAATACCCTATGTGCATAAGGTGAGCCGCAATATAAAGGAAAGGTGGGGGCAAAAACATGGGGTTCCTGTATTACTCTCAGCTCCTCAAAAATTGGGCAGATTATGTGGAAAAGTGGGACGAGGGGAGACACGCGTCGGTGTCTGTCAGAAGAAACGTAAGACCAGGTATGTGGAGTGTAGCGAGGGCGTGGTTTACAAGATTCATTTATCATGTGGCAAAGTATACATAGGCCAATCGGGACGTTGTATAAATGATAGGCTCAGGGAGCATGCACTGTCAGTTAGATCGTCACCCTCGGGAAATCTGGCTGTGCACTGTGACTGATGTGGGCGTGTCCCGAAGTTCGCCAACACCATTATACTGGCCCGAAACCGAAACAAAATGACAAGGGAGATATCCGAAAGTGTTTTTCATAACTGAGTGCGTTGAAGGAACGTGTGTTAGCGCTCCATCAATAGCCCTGTTTGGCTCTGAGGTGGCGTTTTTGAAGTCTTTCGTAAAGTAGATAATAGACAAGCAGTGATTGGGTGATGTCGCATTTCTGTCGTACATGTGATTTCACGGTGTATATATATATGTGTGTTTTCCGGGAATAAACTTCAGTTGCAAGTAGCGCTCTGTGTTGTTCGTTTCTTTCACTTGTCCGTTGTTTTTCTAACGCGTTTACCCTCAAAAACATTGTCTATACGTTCCGACGGAGCCGTGCGAGCAGCGCCAAAAATTGTATTGTCACAACGTTCGCCTCTTTTTTTTTTTTCTGCGCGTATGTTTGGATTGACTAAAGCGATCACGCACGATGAATGCCACGTGACCTTGCATTTTTGGTTTAGCGGGTATTACTTATATTTGTTTGTTTTTTTCTACGCAGTCGCGTCAAGTGTGAAGTGGACCTGAACGACTTCGTGCAAAAGGTGTCCACGGGACAGATCACAAGCACCACGCACGCGCACAGGATCGTGCAGAGCATGTACACGAGGGACGTGATTCCGCTGGACCGCCTCCTGGCACACTCGCACACCGTCATAGGGAGTGTGGTCAGCCTAATCCACAGCGTGCTGGGGCACCTGAACCTGGGTAGCATCCTCGGCAACCTTTTCGGCGGCTTCAATATTCCTATCGGCATCCCATGTGTCAGTTGTGGTTAGTGCAGCCACTCGAGACGACCTTCGCCTCGTCCGTCTCCGTGTCTCGACGACGGAATTGACAGGATAATAAAGTTTGCGCTTAGCTGAAACGCTTATATCAGCGTTGAGCCATTTTCTTTTCTTTTTTTTTATTGAATTCTGTCGGGTGTCGAGGTGGGGAACACGTACAAGTGCAAAGAATTATGCGGCAATCGTGCAAACTTTGGAACATAAAAATATAATTTCAAACTATTAAAAAAACAAAAAACAAAAAAAAACACTGTCTAGTGTTTATCGCAAAGAAAAAAATTAAATATGCTTCCAATAAACCATATTTTCCATTATCATGCAGTAGATACTTTGCTGTTCGAAATATAGCAGGACACATTTCGCAAGTGTTATACGAATCGCGTCCGATTTTCGGTTGATTTTATACACATTTGGTGCAGCCTTTTATACCCCATTCACACAATCACAAAGGTACCTTTAGCTAATGGTTAATTTCGGTGGTCATTTCCGGGCGAAATATCTTGCCGTATTTTCAGCAAGAGCTTTCGCGTGGTCAAAGGCTGGCGGGTGCGAGTCGGCACAATTCGTACCCGAGCTCAGAGAGGTCGGGCAGCTTGTCGACCACACTGTATATCCGGTACCGTCATATCCAAATCGGGAAAGGAAACCGAAAGAAACAACGCTTGCCGATAGCGGGTCAGAGTAGAAAACAAATCCATTGAGACAGACGCCCCTTTGTCACAGTGAACTAGAATAGGAATAGAATAGAATTGAGACAGACACCCCTATATTCTAGTTCACTGCACCTTTGTGCTCTGAGAAAAAATAGCAAAAACAACGAAGATCAAGATAATGTTTTTTTAAAGACAGCCATTTTTTTTTTAAAGACTTCGTTGAGTTTGCGCAAGATCCGTTTGCTCTGGGACATAGCGTATCATTACACCGCTTAAAAAAAGTGCTTATAGTGCTGCATCTCGACACTTGAACGCGCATTACAATTCCGAAAAAGGGTGGCGCAATGAAAAGAATGTGGATTCCACAAAAAATAATAACAAGAAAATCGAATATAAACTGCGACGATAGATAGATAGATAGATGGGGTTTATTTGCGTGCCTGCAAACAGCCAAGTGGTCTGAGCAGCAGTGCACTGACCTGTACACAGATACGTAAAAGTATGGGATAAAAACACAATCAGGCGAAAATGTCTGTTTCACCAAAAAAGGCATCGTGAGTTTGTTGCAGACGTGTCATTGGGCAAGTAGCCCGCACATCAGGATAAAATGTATCTCTGCATTTTAATGTCCTCCCTGACAGTACCCGGAACCTCGGCGACATCAGCAGCTGGGCACAGTCAAGAGAACTATGCACAATTTGACGCAGGAAATGCATGTTTCTTGCAATTCGTCTATCGTGCAGAGGCACTAGATCGAGGTCAGTGAGCAGGGAATGGTAATTGTAGAAACGGCGGTGGCCAATATATCGATCGTATAAAATTCTTATAAACTTACGCTGAACGTTTTCAATAAGATTACTATGTAACATCGTTACAGAGTTGTAAACCACAGACGCGAACTCGAGGCGTGATCTAACCAATGCACAATACAGACATAAAATACACTCAGAGCAATGAAATCTGTTTGTCAGCCGCGAAATTACACCGAGTTGGCGAAGTCCTCGACCAACAATGCGAGAGACCTGGAGGGGAAAATACAATCTCGAGTCCACAAAGACACCAAGATCCCGTACATAGACAACCCGCAGCACTTGATCTTCAAATATAGTGTAGTCGAAGACTGTGCTCCCCTTCTTCCTGGTGAGGAACATTACTACAGTCTTTTTTGGATTCAGTTGAAGCCTATTTTTTAAGCACCAATGTTCAACGGAGCGGATGTCATTTTGTATCTGAATACAGTCATTCACATTGTCAACCACACGAAAACGTTTAAAGTCATCGACGAACATTAGCACTTTCGAGTTTGTGATGGAAGATGGTAGATCGTTAACAAATATCAAAAACACAGGGGGGGTCCAAGGTTAGAACCTTGTGGTACGCCAGATAAGGGTGCACGTGTCTCCGACACACAATTTAAAAATTTAACATAATTTTGGCGATTTGAAAGGTAACTTTCAAACCATGCTCAATACAAGGTGCAAAGTCCGTATTCTTTTAATTTCAACAAGAGTATCTGGTGTTCAACCTTATCGAAGGCCTTGGTCATGTCAAAGTAGACTGTGTCCACCTGACAACGGTTGCATACTGCAAGACCACTATGACCGAGGAAAGTAGCTAAGTTCGTCTCCACTGATCTGCCCCTGAGGAATCCGTGTTGCAAAGGTGAAATCTTTTGTTTAAAATATGAGTACAAGCGTTCATACACCACCATCTCAAAAACCTTTAAGAAGCAACAACGAAGAGACACAGGGTGTAAATTATTAACATTGCAAGGATTTCCTGACTTGAAGGCTGGTATTTCGACTGAAACTTTCCACCGAGAAGGATAAACCCCATACTGTAAGGACATATTAAAAATATGTGTCAGGATAGGAATAAATATTTCAGCACATCCTTTGATAATAAAATTAGGAATGTCATCACAGCCAGTTGAAAGTTTTGGGTTGAGCTTCCGTATCGAGCACATCACCTCATCCTCGGTTACACTGTGGTATGCTAAGGAGTCAGCACAACCCTCAAATTCAAAATCATTAGGCATACTGCCACGTTCCGAAAAGCAAGAACTAAAGTGATTAGCAAATGCTTGGCTCACTTCTTGTGGCTTGCACAAAATTTTATCGTCAATTTTTAACACAGAAGTGCTGACACTATCCTTACTTTGGGCCCGAGCATAATTCCAAAAGCAACTTGGTTCGTTTTTAAAACTGTTTTATAAAAAGTTGTGATAACGAGCTTCATCTCGAAAGTAAAGCTTCTTAACTATGGCTCTGCAAACTGAAAACCTCTGATACCAATATTCACAAATTGACTTTTTATAGAGTTTGTGGTAATGCTGCTTTTTAAACATATAATATTTCAGGACAGATGAAAACCACTTAGGAAATTTTGATTTCCTTGGACACTGTTTAGGTATGAATTCTTCTATAGCCCGCTGGACAGTGGATGTTACCATTTCGACACAAGAATTAACGTCCGTAAGGTGAAAGAGGCAAGAGCAATCATGGCCACGAAGACGATTGTATAGGCCGAGAACCGCCATCCGTATAGATAAACTTGGGTAGTGACTGCTCACGTAGTGTTTGAAATGATAAAAGAAACATAGTCTAAACGGAGCGTGAAAATAATCGACTGGGACAAGCGTCTCGCGTGTCTCTTTCACGTCGAAGACGGGTACATTCGATATGATTAAATTTAAAATATTTCCAGCACAGTTTCTTATCGTATTGGGCTGATGCAACCCGTTAAAATAGATAAAATTGGTCAGGCACTGTACAGTCGCCAGCCATATGAGCTCCCCCGGCCGAACGCCGACCGGAGCAGCGAAAATCCCGCATGCGGCGCGTCGAGCGTTGCTGCTTTCTGGGAGCCGGGCTATTGGGAACAAATCATTCCGTTATCAAAGGGGTGGACGCAGGAAGTTCAATAGCATTCCGCGTTTTGGAACGTAAATCTGAACCACGGCCGATTGCAGTCCCGCTCCCGGTTGTAGGTAAACGCAGACGGCTTATCGAAATTCTTCACTGCATAATATCTCTGACGTGCTATATGCCACTTTTTTATTTGCAAAACCGGTTTGTCATTTTAAATAATTCCTACCCGAAGAGTAATCCTACGCACAAGCCTTTCTTACAGTCTTTCTTAAACCTAGACTAGACAATGACAAGCGATTTTGAAATAATTTATTTAATCTATAAGGATATGCTATAGATAACAAAAAAAAAAAAAAAAAAACTTGTCGAAGCAGAATAAAGATTCAGGCGCTTTTCATGAATGCGTTTTATCGAGGAGACTCTATTGTTCTGCGCTCAGTAGCGTGTTGCTTCGCAAAAGGGTAATTCTCTACACGATGCTTTTGCAGATGGCTTCCGGGTCGACCACTTCTCGCTTGCCGAGAGATCATTGTTGTCATGCCTAATATCATATCAAACATAGGGTTTTTACATTTGTAAGCATCGATCGAACACTGCTGCTTTATCTACGCCTAAAGCAAGCTCCAGTTTATCAGCAGTTATAACATCATCTCCGAACACTTGGGGCCAACACCCGAAGACGGCAATTCTAATCGGCCATGTTTTTGTGATTCACACTTCTAAAGGCTGGAATCCCGATAAAAGCTATGCGTCCACCCCTTTGATAACGGAATGGTTTGGTCCCAATAGCCCGGCTCCCAAAACCCGGCAACGCTCGACGCGCCGCGTGCGGGATTTTCGCTGATCCGGTCGGCGTTCGGCCGGGGGAGCTCATATGGCCGGCGACTGTACTTTATCTCGTACTACAGCGGAGTCCCTCTGGGCAAAGCCGGTTAACCAGTCGACTTTTGGAAGGTTAAAATCGCCGTAAACGTGTACTTTGTACTTTGAAAAATCAATTCGGTTCTCTAGGTCTGCAAAATGGTCTACAAAAACACAAACGTCGGAATTCGGCGGAAAATAATAACAGCCAACAAGGTAGTTTAAGCCATCCGATGCCGGTATTTCCACCCAGACACATTCCCTATACGTCTCAAGGTCTGTACGCCTAATCGGATAAAAATCAGACTTGCACGCTATTAGAACACCACCACCGTATTTAACAAGTTCAGTGTAGTTTCTGTCTGTTCTAAATACTGAGAATTCACTTGGAAAATAAGAGCTGCTAGTGCAAGATTCATTTAGCCTCGTTTCCGTCAGACAAATGATGCCATGGTCACAGGAAATGGCATTACCAAAAAATTCCTCACTTTTGGTTCTAAGACCTCTCGTATTTTGATAGTACAGGTTAGCTTTCCGCGCCATTATTGGGGGTAGCTTGGGCAATATTAGAATCTTCAAAGTGCCGTGAAAGCGACAACTTTCCATAAAATGGACGGAAGACGCAATCGACAGGCCGCACCTCAGGCTTATTCAAGAGTTCAAACAAGTCCTTGTCCAAAGAGACATGAAAAGAGATGTTCGTCGCATACCTGGTTTTCAGTTTGGTGCACACGACAGTCTTGTCCCCAACAAGCCCTGCCAGAAGTCCTTGCACATCCGATGCTTCGGTGCTCGCAGCCAGACGGGAGACAAAGAGACCCGTCACTGCCGATGGTCTCGGGGCAGTCTTCAGCACAGACTGCTCAGCTGTGCCAACTGTGGTTGGAGGCCTCTTCGTCTGCCTCTCCGGGTCGGATGAGCGGTGCACGACCGTACGTTGATGACGACCAGGAGACTTTTGTCGAGCATGGAACGTCGGTAGCGGTACGCCAGCACGCGATGCACTTGTGCCTGTGATAACAGCTGATGCGAAGCTACCCGTGGATGGAGCTGGGCAGTCGCTGCCATTGGGCAGTGCTGGGAATCCTACACTCTTGTACCCCTGTTACACGGGAACACTTAACCGCGGTTAACTCAGCTTAACTGCTGTTACGCGGCACCACTGATACCGCACTATACTCTCGGAGAGCTATTTTAGAAGAAGTGAAGAGCGCGCGTGCACTGCTTTGATGGGTGCTCAAGGTGCTCAAGCGCACGTTCGCCCATAGCTTTGACTGCATAGCCGCAGAATGTCCTCCGCAAGTATTGTGCACTAACTGCGGCTTAGCGTAACCGCAGTTAAGTGTGCCCGTGTAACAGGGGTATTACGGACACAATCCCGCAGGTCACGCACCGCGTCACGAAGCAAAATGTTTTCCACTCGAAGCTCCCGCACTTCGCCTGTAAGCTCTTCCAGTCGACTCGCCATTGACTGAATCAACTGGATAATACTTGCAGAAGAATTACCGTTGACAGCGTCTGCAGAATCCAAAAGAGCCGCAGAATCCTCGGGGGGCTTCCAGTCGACTCGCCATTGACTGAATCAACTGGATAATACTTGCAGAAGAATTACCGTTGACAGCGTCTGCAGAATCCAAAAGAGCCGCAGAATCCTCGGGGGGCGTCGCTGTTAAGCTCTAAAAGGGTTGAAAAAGCGTTCAAATGTCTGATAAGCTCCGCTGTCGAAGGATCCCGTCGCTTCATACACTGATTGCATTTGTACTTGCTGTTCCCGGATTTCATGAAGAAATTGTATTCATCGGCTTGAACGTTTATGCACTTGCAATGAAAGCGCATTTTGCAAGACGCACAAGGCAAATATTGCGACCGGCCACGAACCGGCTGGGAGCAGCGCGCACATGCGTGCGCCTCGGCAGCCATCTTCCGATGAAAACAAACAAAACAAAGATGGCTTGTTTGTGCGAACTGTGACACGGACTGTAGGTGCTACTCCCTTCGTCGAATCAAAACCGCCAGTGATGCTGATTGTAACATGATAAGCCTTCGGGGAGCCTCGTAAAATAGCAACATTTCTTCGGAAATATAAACAAAATATTTCAAAATGTGACGTATATGCACCATACAGATTTATTATTTTACCCGGTGTTAGAGGAGAACAACATAAAGGATGAGAACCGGATGTGTCGTCCGGTTTTCGTCCATATATCCATATTATATATATATCTATATATCTATATATATATCTTGAAGGCAATTGTGTTTATCCACATCTCTGAGTCCGAATGAATGTTTCTAATGCAGGTAGGGTGCTTATTTTACCATGAAATAATCGAAGAAGTTAACAAAACTCGCGCGCGACCCAGGGGAAAAAAAAAAAAATGTATGTTTATGCAGCCTAGAAGTTATACCTCTGTCAGACGGGCACCTAAAAGGTCCTTTACGCCAAGAACCTTTAGGAGTTTCAAAGGACCTTTACGTTCTGATGTGCCAGACAGCGCACGTGAATGTCATTTAGACGACGTGTACAGCGATTGAAGTCTCGTAGCTCGGTGGCTCGGTTCAAACGCAGAAATCATGTTCACGCCCCAAAAAAAAAAATAATATTTTGGCGATATAAATACATTTTTAAGTTTTTCTTAAGCAAACAATATATTAAAAAATACAAAATGACGAGTTCAGTAGAGTGATTACAACAAAGTCCACTTTAAGCCCAAGCAAAGTGGTTGCTCAGTGCGCCCGCTCTTTTCCGTGCTTCTGCATCGCTATTGCCCTGTTCGGTTCGGCGTCGTGCTCGCACTTGAGGTTCATCGCAGGCGTCGGAGGTCATCCAGCCGGTCCTCCCAAAGTCGTATCAGCGCCCAGGTCGCCTCAACGCTCCAATGGAAGCACGGCGACCCTTTTCTACTCGTGGACGCTGTTCGACGTATCGCACGACGCGAGAGTGAAATACTATATATTTACAACAACAAAAAAATTAAATATATGCAGTACGGATGGTAATACACAATGAAAGGATGATAAAATATAAAGTGGAGAAATAAGAGCTCGATAACTATAGCTGTAAGGAAAATCGAGAGGAGGAAAACCGAAGTGCCGAAGCGGACGACGCGAGCGGGCGACGACGAGGCCTACTAGACTGCTGGGGCCGTGAGTACAGAAAACTATTAGTAGACCGAGGTCTGTACAGAATGTACGTGAAACACGCTCTTTTCAATAACAAAAATTACAAAAATATTGATTTTCGATATTGGTACGATCTTTTCTTTCAATTCGCTTCTCTAGTGTAGACCGCTGCTGACGAGAGTACGCTTTTAGCAGCAATAAAGGAGTTGCGGGAACTCGGGTTCCCGAAAAGGAGCTTTACGCTAAATGCCATTTGAGTTGCCCTGTGGCACTGCCTAACTGACATTTACACTAAAGGTCCTTTGTCGTAAAGGTCCTGACAGGGACCTTGACTTCAACGAGCGACTTGTCTCTCAGCTGTAGATGAGCAATTTAGCCAGTGCAGTACAACCGCTATCCTGGGGTCTTCACATTTTGCGTTAACACTTCCATTGCCACGGCCAGCAAAGCGTTTAAGGCCACGGTCCCACTGAATGTGGCATTTTAGGTACTTTTTAGCAGGTCATTACTTATCTTCTTTTGAATACTGTTTTGTGTGATTGATGTCGTTCGAAAGGCAATGCAATCTTCTTTCATTTGATATTATGTATGTATTGGTTTACATTGTTCATGCGCATTTGTAGCGTTGCGAATATGATGGCGCGGACCCTCACTTGCTCCGCTGGTTCATATTTCATGAGAGATCCATTAAAGATAACACGGTTCCAATGAAGTAGCTTTGTTAAGATGATGTCGGAGCAGAATGTAACGATGTACTTTTTTTGGTATTTGCACTACTTCGTTTTGTTCATCTCTCCAAATATTGCACTAAAATTTTAATTTTTCAGCACAAATATGTTTTAATGACATGCGCTAGGGTAATGAAATTAGCAACAGGTGTAGTGCGTAGAATTGGTAATATGCAAAGAAAGATTTAATGTTGTGTAAAAATGTGTTATTTCGATATTTTATATCAAACATATAGCAATTTTTTGTGCATTGAGTCACGGTGCTTCAAATGCTTCTGAGGAAATAATTAAAGTATGATAAACTATTTTATAACATTCGGAACTACTATGGTTGGCCAAGAAGTGGACGATGGAGGTTTTTCATTTCAAAGTCATAACGCTCCAGGAACCGTCCAGACTTACCTGTTTTTGACGCATTTCTTTTATGGACATCAAGCAGATTTATTGGCATCTAATAACATTCATTGTATGGAATATATAAAAATTGCGATGTATTAGACTTGCACAATAATCTTGCTTTGGTTTCTTAATAAAAGTAGCGCTTAGTTAATTTTAAAACAATAAAAAACTGTTCGGATGCTTTGTTCCGTTACCTGGCGGATGGCAGACAAAACTGCTGATTTCTAATGTTCAGGAAATGGTCGAGGGCGACGTTGGCGTCTGTATTATCATCAATGTACGTACGTGTATTTTTACTTTCACATTTTAAAAATATATTGGAAAATTTACTATCGACAAATAAATGGCTTAAGTAGTGGGTCAGGTCCATAAGAAGATAAATAATTACACAAGCGTGGTGTGATATAATGTGTTCATTATTCGATATGATTGAAATCAATAAACAATAAAGACGAAAAAAAAGAATACACCCGAGTTCACTTAATAATTGGGGTTGTCTGGATATTTATACAGCGTGTAGTTGGTCAGCCATTTCAAAGTTGCGACAAGTCACTCGCTGTAGATGAGCAATTTAGCCTGTGCAGTACAACCGCTAGCCTGGAGTCTTTAACGTGCACCACGTGGTAGTAATACACGACCGCACGCCGGTACAATGCTCATCCAGATCCAAACAGGCAGGGGTGGGGATTGAAACCAGGATACCTGGGTTCTGCAGCGCGAGCTTTAGCGAGTTCACTTCATGCCCTTGTTAGAGTGTACTAGAAAGGGCGAGTGGAACCACCGGAGGGCTATTTCTGCACCTCAGCATGTGAAAAAAAAAGGCTAATCCAAGCTACTTCGCTTGTAGCGCCCTGTCGGGCACTACGAGCGAAGTGGTTCGAAATGGCTGTTTTTTTATGAAAAACGCGTTGCATTCCAACGCCTAGCTGGACCGGCACACTGGTCAATGTCATAGAAACAATAGAACGGCGGGCTATATTTTTTTTATAAAACCTAGACGTCATGCGTCACGTGAATACATAACGTCATCGGGACCTGACTTTAAGTCACAACGCAATGCGACATCCCGACGACGCCTTGACGTCAACGTCGTCATCGAGGTTGACAAGGCGCGTTACACGGCATCAAGACTGCGTTCTGACGTCATATTTCGTTGACAACGACGTCGATGTCAATGTTGACGTTGAAGACGACGACGATGACGTTACGCGACTTCTAGATGACGGCGTCCTTGTCAATGCGACGTCATAAAGACGCTTGGTGCCAGGTCGTCGACGTCTTTGTCGACATGGCGCAACTCGACGTCACGACGACGTCCCGACCACTTCACGACGTCGACGTCGACGCAATCGTCAACGACGACGACATTACACGAAAAGTCAAGGCTTCACCATCAAGGCTTCGTCGTGACGTCATTGTGACGTTGACGACAACTTCAGGACGATGTTAACGTGACGTCATAGCGATGTCTGACGTTTCGTGGGGCGTCGACGCCAACGTTGGCATCCACGACCATGTCCACGTCGTCCTCAACGCGACGCGATGTCACGAACGCGTTACAACGGCGACTTGATGTCGCGTAACGGCGTCGTCCTCGACGCGACGTGATGTTACGATCGCGTAACAACGGCGATTTTAAATTAAATGAATAAAACAAAAATTAATGTGAGTTACATGTGTGTCGTCTTCGCCATGCATTTATCAGGCTTGGTGAACATTAAGTTTAGGAAAGAACAGTCTCGGAGGGTTCGCTAATTAATATTTTTATAATTAAGTGACTAATTATTGTTTTCATGACAGTATTGACACCGATTGCTATTAGAAACTAGACCATTAAAAAAATAATCTGCAAAAATTAATGCGTTTTATTAGATATACCTTGGTCAGTTAATTTTCGCGTTTTTGACTTTGCCCTATTTAAACATTGCGCAAAAGGCGGAACTGGCTCGCGCAAATTGCGCAAGCCAATACCGCCTAGAAAAAAGACCAGCGCTTTTCTCCTCCATACGTCATCAGTAGTGGATCCGCACAGCGTCACCTAGCTCGCGTTAGCGTCGCTGCAAACGCGCGACTTGTCACGTCCCACAACGGGCGCGAGGCTATAGCACGCGGCGTCGCCAAGACGGACGCTGCTGCCGTTTTTCTTTTTTCTTTATTCAATAATTACCCCGCAGTGCCCAAGGGCGTTACAGCAGGAGGGTTTACAAGGATGAAAAGAACGTATCTTCATTCAAACAGCACACTTGCTCTTCAGACAGCCGATTCCACTGTATCGATTGTTCGAACAAAAAAGGAATAATTCGCAAACATGCATGTCCTAGCGCGGTACTCTCTAATTTTAAGACTATGATCATTACGACTAGAGACATAATAGGTAGAGCTCAACCACTCAGAACACTATTTGGGGCTCAAAATTAGTTTTCTTTCCCACCGAAAACCGCGGATCGAGAACTGGCTCGTTTGAGTCGCGCTCACTCTCTTCTCTGTGGTCACGTGCCGTTTTCTACGGTTTAGACACAGCCACTAAAGGTAATCAAAGTTGTGGGTCATTGAAGGCACACACTCAATACTAAAAATATACAAAAATATGATACCGTTTTCTGTGGCTTCTAAAAAACTGCAAATACGTTGAATAAAAAAAAAAAAAAAGGTTGCACGGCCACGTGACTTTTGGTAACTTTCTCCTTCTTCCCCAGTCCAGTTTAGGTTTCGGTTTCAAGCAGTTGCGTATTTTTACTTTATTAAAAATATACATGACGCTGTAGCAGAACATTGATTGGGTATCTTCTGATACCATAATGAACCACCTGGCAAAAAATTTAAAACATTTTTTGAGTGGTGTCAGTGTCCCTTTAAGGCAGCTGTGCCACGGCCCAAACTATAATACCAATGGCAACTGTGCTAACGCTCCTGTTTGCAGTACAAATGTCGCGTCTGTGCGCGTGCCACGTATTTTCTTTTTGCAAATAAATGGCCAATTCATCATCAGTGTCTTAGTGCAGAATGTGACATGCATTTGGTAGCACTTAACGCACAATAAAAGAAAAGTGCAAGTTTCGATATTTTCAATGACATTCCTTTACGCATTCCAAGTTTCTAGACTCGTGATGCATCCAAGTCGCGTTCTTATTTTTTAAATTAATAGATGAAAGACTCGTTGTGGCTGTACTTACGTTGTTCTCTTAATCAGTACACCTAGTGTCACTAAATAAGCTACGCTTCAGAGTAACGACACTTGGCCATATTGTGGCTTAAAATCATGGTTGCCAGTTATCTGAAGCTTTATCTGAAAGCACAGGAAATGCTTTTCCGTCCTCCACAAATGTTTAAACAGTCCGCGACAGAGAAAAGCAATATTACATGAGCTTCCTAACACCGATTCAAATGCTGAGGAAGTCACACTTTTGAATCATGACGATCTGCAGTTGCGTCTGCTCTGCACAAGCCCCAATATGGCGACGCCCACAACAATGTCGGGGAACGGAGTGCCGATACTCTAAGCGCAGCTCATTTAGTGGCTCTAAGTACACCCACAATGCTTTAATATTTATTCATAAAGTGCCTTTTTTAAACGATTTTGAAGTGTCGTAACTCCGTTTTACATCATAACGCCGCAACGACATTTAAGAGGATGCGCCTGGTAAACAGAGGAACTCAGCATAAACAAATATTAGAAGTACGACACAGGCAGTGCTTTCGTGAACACCACATGATTATAATAAAATTTCAAAGAATTCTCTTGACGCGTTCTTGGTTTACTCAGATAGCATTCTAGGATCTGATCTCATTTTTTTTTTTTAAATTTGTATGCTAGAGGAACTAGGCTGAACACCTCTAGGGCTGGTTTTGTTATATTAGTATTCAGATTTCATAAAAATTATTTTAAATTATGGGACTATTTTGAAGCTCGACTCTGTACGCAAGAAACCGGTTTCAGAAAACTGGAGAGCTATTAAATAAAAAAAAAAAAACTATCTTTAATTTGGGTTTTTCTCGTTCTAAATAAAATGACTTTCCATAATTGTAACTTTTTAAAGCGTACTAATTGTCCTAAATATAAAAAAAATACTTATGTTCTAGCAGACGACGCGCACTTGTGCCGTCCTTTGAAAGGTGGTTGAAATTTGAGGTAGAGAAGTTCAGGAAAAGTGGCACTGATTCTGACCCTGACGCAGAGGATTCTTGTCTAAAATAGTTTTCTCGCTCTTCTTTCTCCTCGTTCTTGCAATCAATCACAGTTAATCTCGCGAAAAAAACAAACAAACAAGAAACACGTTACACGGGTTTCGAGCAAGTTCTCGAAAACATCTAGTGCCTTTAAATAAGCTATTCAATGCTGCCCGCCACCTTCCGACACCACAAAACTTGCAAATATTGAACTACATATGATAGCGATGTCGAAGTGAAATTCCTTTCCGTTCACCCCAAGATAAACAGCTACATTTTTTAAGGTTTCAGCTTTCCAACCGCGCCCGTTCTGTTCTGTCCGCCATCGGCCAGAGATTCGATATCTTAAGTTTTAACGTTAGTCTACTCGTAGACCACTTACAGAAAGTTTTATGCACAAAACACAGTAACTGGGTCTCACGGTAAGGCAACAAAAAGCCAGTCATCATGGCTCAAATCTGACGCCCAAGGAAAGAGCCAAATAAACCTCTTTCCCGTAAAGTACGCTATCAAAAGTATTGCAGATTGGCGAAACCCTCCCTAGGTCGTATTTGTTTAAAAAATTAATTTTGATTTCATTTATTGAAATAAGATTAACGTCAGACGATCAACCTTCTCGGAGTTGGCTTAATAATGTAATGACTCCAAGCATAAACTATGCGCTTCACACCCACCATGACTCTTGTTCTTTGCGACTAGTGGTAAGCATGCAGCCAGGGCCGCTTTCCTAGAAACAGCGCCTCAGCTGAGTCTGGGGAAAAAAAAATTACACCATCTTCCCGAGGGGAACCATGGGGTGATGCGGAGCATCGTGTTGGTTCCGAGGAAAGAGTCAGTTGCGTGCTGACGTCGAGAGATGGCGCCACCGACTGCCCTAGCGTTACCCCCTACGCGAGCCTTCGTCGCGGCTCGCGGCAGAGAAACTTGGAACGCTCGCCGCTCGCCGTTTATTTTTTTTTCACACTTGAAGGAGAGGAGACTAGAGGAGGAGAGTTGCGCGTGCGCGCGCGGTGTGAGGAGAAGCGAACGCACGCGCAGTGCACGCAGCTGGTAGAGAGAGAGAGCGGAGAGAGCAACGCGCAGCTGTTGGAGAGAGGGAAGGAGGAGAGTTGCGCGTGCGTAGTTCGAGTGCCGACTACAACGCCGACGCCGCTGGACATAGACCCGAGCAAGAGATGCTCCGCATCTAAAAAAGCACTGCCAAAGCCAGCGCTCAAGCTCAAGCCGCGTCTCAAGACGCCCGCGTGCCCGAGCCTTTGCAGTGCTTTCTTTCACCCAGTCTCAGCTGAGACGCTGTTCTAGCAAGCCGGCCCAGGATCACAACTCGTGAAGTTTCCTCGCGCTTCTCTTTCGTTCTTGCAAGTTTCCGCAATCAGTGTTGCGAAATAAAATCAAGGCGAGGTGCTCAGTGCTGCCCTTCCATCTTCTATGGCCGGGCAAAAGAGCGCGGCTTTCCTTGCGGTCTTCACTTTCGCCTCGGAGCAATGGGACTTCTTTAGCCGCGTGGGGTTGCGACCACACTACCTTGCCCAACACCACCTGAGCCATCCTGAACAACTGTTCCCTGACCACTGCGATTGAAAATTTGTGCCATTATACTTATCTGAAAAAAAAGAAAACAAGTCTGTAGTGAACCGATTGAAATAGGTCTCGGCTTACGATAATGAAATGCGTGTCTATTCAAACTCTTTACTTGAGGAGCCTAAGAGAAAGAGGTGTTCCGTATAAGACTCGTCCGTCTGGCAGCCTCATAACCTGTGGGTCTAATTCCTTTAAAAACTTTTCTAACTCAACCCCGGACAAAGAGGAAACACGGCGAGCCTTGTCAGAAGGAATTAAAGCGCTGTAGGAAGGGAAGGGACACAGTGACCCCTTCGAGCTGCCGCCATAGGGAGAAACTACTCCCGTGCAAAGGCCACAAGAGATCGTGCCTGCTCACTGCAGCCCGGCAATGGTTTTTCCAACTGCTGAACGAGGCAAGCGCTTGTTCATTAGCACGCCTGGCTTCAAACCTAAACCCGTCAGGAGAATAATGCGGAGCGATGCCCCCAGAGCACACTCCACTCGCCTCTCTACGCCGGATAGGTAAATGGAAATGGCACCAATTTTAAACGACATTTACCTATAGATGGGGCAATGGAGTGTGCTCTGGGGGCATCGGCTGTAAAAAAAAAGGTGTTTCGATATGTAGATGATTTTATTTTGTTTTCTATGAGGGGGCAGAGGAAGACGATACGCAGTGTTTTGTTCTAGACGCCTTGGAAAAGTGTAGTGGGGTCATATATTTAAATTTTTTTATCATTTCATTTTTTTTAGAAATTAACATATTGACCCCAAAACTGTGCTTGAATTGAGACGAAACATTCATATACTTTTTACACTTTGATAGCTATATGGTATGCATTCGCAAAGCCGCGTCTAAGCATCGAGTGTGGTTATCAGAGATATTGGAACATTCTACTCAAACTGCCTAACTTGGTCGGCTCTTCAGTGAGCGCAGTTGTCTGTAGGCACTGCCTTTATCTAGGCACATTAATTTAACCAATATGCAGCGCCTTCCTTCGAAACAGTGTATTAAGACAAAACCTGGAGACTGGGGAAAAGACAAAGGACGACACAAGCCCAGTGTTGGCGGTAACGTGCTACTAGTAACGGCGCTACCAGTAACGCATTACTATTCTTGGTAACATACTAACATACTCATTAAATTTTCAAAACAGTAACGTACTTGCGTTACTTATTTCGAGTAAAGGGTAACGAAGTTACGTTAGTCGTTACATATTATTCCCAAGACTTAAAAAATCTGGGCTCCAAGGCGTCAGAATATTTTTCAGTTTTTTGTGTTTTTATTTGTTTTTTTCTTGTGAGTGTTTAGGTAGAACAGTAAAGAAAATGTGGTCACTATATTAAATTTTAAATATACATAATTTTTCTTGAAATATGGCGCTTATGCATATACCTATAACGTCAAAACGTGTAAAGCGTGTTGTTTAATAATTAAAAAAGTAACGCAAAAGTAACGTGAGTTACTTTTTATCAGTAACGGTAACGAGTTTCTTTTATTTTGAGGTAACGTAGGTCGATAACGCGTACCTTTATTTTGCAAGCAACGAGTAACGCATTTCGTTACTTTTTTCGGTAACGCCTACAATACTGGACACAACAAAGTCCTTCGTTTTTTTTTCCCAGTCTCGGGGTTTTGTTTTAAAATATGTTCAACCATCCCCAGCTTGTTTGAGCCCTAATTTTGTGTTCAGTGAATCACTACTCTGTAACATCCAGCCGCTTTTCTATTGTTATCGTATTGATCAAATAAGTCAGTCGCCAAGCGTCGCTACCTTTCTAGCGGACGTCCTTGTCAACCTGTGTATTGAAAGAGAGGGCCTGCTAAACCTCTATGCCGAGCAGTTTTTTTTAATCCACGAAAATTTAACGAGTTAAGCCGCTAGATCTTTTTCTCACTTCACGAAGTCTTGCACAAAAACATGCAGAAATTACTGCACCGTGTATCAGAAGCCCATATCAGAGGTTAATAATTGGGGTTGTGTGGATATTTATACGGCGTTTAGTGGTCAGCCATTTCAAAGTTGCGACGAGTCACTCGCTGTAGATAAGCAGTTTAGCCAATGCAGTACAACCGCTAGCCTGGGGCGGTTTCCTCATCTTGCGGCCGCGGTCGCGGCTGCGGCCAAGAGGGATTTTTATGTCACGTGACCAGTTCCACGGGGACAAGAAGTACCTAGCGTCCCTGCCTAATGGCTGAGAAATCCGTGTCGCTTCGAGTACAAAAGTCTAATTTCGCTCGCAGAAACTGACCGCAGAGGCTTTAAACTGAAGTCCAATTAACCGCCCCATCATACTTAAGGAGCAGCAGGTAGAGTTACGGTGCCACGAGCACGGTGGCCACGAGCCATACCACAGTTTCTCGGCAACACGGATCGGTGTTGCCACCCAGGGTCCAAATTTTAAGCTTCTTCAAGATGGCCGCTGTAAGACCGCCGCCTTAAGTCACTATTACTAGATTACCTCAGATGTGAAACTCCAGCGGAAGGAATCCCCCCCCCCCCCCCCCCCCCCCTCACTCACCTCAGACCGCCCCCGGTCTTTTTGAAGCGCAATCTAGATTTTCGTTTACGAACTGTGTTTTCCATAGAGTACGGCGGAACGCCATCTAGACGCTGAGGTTCGAAACTTACGTATTCCATAGAACCCTGCACTTACCATAGCAGCCGTCCGGCGCGTCGAACGACGGCTGGCGAATCGTGGTGAGTGAGGGAGGGTACTGCTCATGCATGCGGCGTCTATGAGCCAGTCCGGAACTGAGCTAATCCAATAACAATGCCTTAAGTCCAGCTTTGGCGTGTTTGCCGCTTGGAGCGGGTCGGGCGGGTCGGGCGGGGATCCCGTAACGATGACGTCATTCACACGCCTTTTTTTTCTAGGTGGAATTGACCCCGTAAGTGAGACGCCAGCGCTCCAAACCTTTGCTAGGGGCGTTGTAAGGGACGAATACATGGGGACTGGATTCCGCTCCGAAAGAACGATCAGTCAAAAATCGGAAGTGGAATTTAAACGTCTAAAATGAATAGATAAAGAAAGCCTAGATATCACACTTACCATGACAGAAGTTTTCCGAGAATCGGCTGCTTCAGAAATATTTGCGACGGCAACTTCCGGTCCTTAAGATGTCTCGAGATGCCCGTTGCAGACGACGAACGCATGACGAACGCACACGGAATGACCGACGTATGCCGTCTGCAACAGTTTCAATCGTTTACAAAATGATACGATTTTGATTTTGTATTTATTTGGAACATGGCAGACCTACGAAAACTAATGAGGTTTGCAAAAACAAATTGTAATTAGCCTTCGATACGGGATACTGTGACGAAAATTATCACAAGCCTATAGAGATCTGCTAAAAATACAGCGATAAAAGCATCTGCTTAGATCATGATATCAAAGCAGCGTCGGGCCCACTTTCTGAATTTGCAGTTCACATGCACGGTAAGGAACAAACAGTTATTTGGATTCTAACATGAGTGATTCGAGACCACAAACATTGTTTTTTAGGCTCGCAATATGACTGTGTGTTTCGTACCTGCCTTGTAATCAAGGCAGGCCCCCAAGGACCGACGCCGCGTGTGATATCACTAATCGGCGTACTTGCCCCAAATGACAGAATCAGATCTGGAATACATTGTTAACAGTATGCCTATAAAAAGCCAGCAGGATTTGATGAAATAAGATTTAGTGATATAAAACATAACATAGGCTGCTTAAAACACGTTCTGCTTGCTATAATACATGGTATGTTGTCTACAGGAAATATACCCAGTAAGTTAAAAGTTTCAATAGTACGGCCAATTTACAAGAAAGGAAACAAGAAAGATATTCCCAATTACAGGCCCATCGCGTTGTTGCCGGCAATTTCTCAGATAATGAAAAAAATTGTTTTACAAGTCATGACCTCGTTTTGTGACAAATTCTCACTAATAAGCAACTGTCAGTAAGGATTACGGCAACAAAAAGGCACGATACTTCTACTGGTGGAGATAACAGACTTCATTATTGAACAAATTGATAACAACAAAATAGCACTTACGCTCTTTTTAGACCTGACAAAAGCCTTTGATACAATAGATCACTCACTTTTAGTTGAGAAACTAGATACAATTGGTTTCAGAGGGCATTTCCGTACATTTTTTAAAGGTTACTTCACTGAAAGAACCCAAAGAGTTCGAAAAGGAAATAGTACAAGTTCTGCTGCTCACCTCAACTCTGGTGTGCCTCAGGGTTCGGTATTGGTTCACATGCTATTTAACATCTATGTAAATGACCTATCTTTGCTTCCTTTAAAATCAAAAATGTATCAATACGCTGATGACACAGCCTTGGATATCACACAGGAAGATTATAATACTGCCGTTTCAATTTTACAGGATGACATCAAACAAATTATGAGTTGGTTTTCAAAAGGCTACATTTTTGTGAACAATGATAAATCGAACCTCACGTGCTTTCGAACTCACCAGAAACGCATTAATCTTAATCAACCCATCTTTTTGCATTCATGGGAATGTAGACAATGCTCTTGCTCACCACTACTTTACGCCAGTGAAACTAGTTACCTTGGTCTACACTTTGAAGAGTATTTATCCTGGAATCATCACATTGACCACCTACTTAAACACTGCGAATAATTTCTTAATACCTCTATAAACTCCGAAGTTCTGCAAGTATTAATCTAAGGCGATTGTTTTAGCGGATGTTAGGTGAATCAAAACTAAGATATGGTATCCACATTTATGCACTTTCATCCAAATACAAACTACAGAAAATAAATAACCTAATTAAAAAATTGATACAGAACGTGACGTATGGTACACACTTAAAAAGTCTTTCGTTTCAAGAACCGCTGTCAGAACTCCAATTGTTAACAGTGGAAGACCTGCATAAATTCATGGTCCTCACAAAATATTATTTCACGCATGATTTAAAAATACCATCCGCTAAAGAGAAACAACTAAGACAGACAGAAAGATTTTACATACCAAGAATATACACTAATTATGGGAAAAGGTTGAGAAAGTATTGCCGCGGGCGCAGCCGACGAAATAGGCACCACGTCGGTGGCATAACGGTTATCGCGCTTGTCTTCCACGCAGAAAGGCAGGGTTCGATTCCTGGCCGCGGGGGCGCATTTTTGTTGACTCTAACGTAATGTACTGGTAAATTCGAGAACCATGTTGCTTGTTCGAGGTCAGAATGTTCTACACGCCGAACCTTCTACGCCGATTATTCTAGAAGCCCACGCGTGTACATAAGGTGCTCCGCGTGGCGAGCCGCCGTCAGTCTCGCCCCGGCGTTCGACTCTGCTGTTACGCCGACTTCGACGCTCGCGACGCTCTGCTTTCTTCTGTTTCCTTTTTCTTCTATTTTTTAGGGCACAAGCTCGCCCCATTAAACGTTTCAGTTTCCTCAGTTATTCTCTATTTCACCTTATCATTCGTGACAGTATTATGTACCAACATATTTTAATAATCTTCCTGATGGTTTACTTAATCTGCTATCCTTGGCACAGGTGAAAAAAGAAATGCGTAAATGGTGTAGTACGCCAGGAGAACAACAGACAGCTCCCAGACCCATGCCTTTTTTTACGTCCTCACTGTATTGCCGCATTCCTCTTGCACGCCTGCATTCACTGTTGTTCTCTTCGCGACTGTCTGTATTGCCATGACTTTAAAAGCTAGAGTTGATTATTCTGTGTCATTTGTGGTATTACAAGGTCTATGTAAATCGTTATTATTATTGTATAAAATAGGTAATTTCGTTTCATGCTTACTGGCATAAAAGTTTGTGCTTGTATACTGTTAAGGCGATAAACCATTTTTATTCTTTACTTCTTATGCTGAGTTCCGCATCAAATAGGACTCCAATCAGTTGTATCAATTTAGTTTTACATACTTCCGATTTGTTAAATTCATCCCATGCTGGACTGTAAGTACTCACGAACAAGCACGCAAGTGCTTTTGTGAGACTGAGTAAATTTTATGTATGCTTTCTTTGTGAATAAACTTATTTTTGTTATTATTATAAACACGTGCCTGCATACTGGAATGGAAGTTATTTTTCAACTAAAATTTTTCGAACATTGCTCGTAACTTTTAATAAGATGACGGCAAGATCTGGATGTTTGCTGTTTACTTCCAAGCAGTATAGTCGCAGACGTTTAAGAAACGCACGGGATGGCAAGTCCAGAGCGTCTTATTATCGGATCAGCATCACAAAGACGTTTTTGTTTTAGATATAAAAACAAAAAAATGAAAGACGTTTACACATCTCTGTTATGCGAAATTAGAGCGCAGCTCTTGAGGAGGAGGAGGGGAGGGCACGCAGAGGAGGATAGGCCCAACACCTCCTAGAAAATAAGGCCCTAGCGCTCCGAAGGGTTACGTCACAATGTCGGAGAAGGAAGGCCATTGCGCAAGTACGTGAGAAAATATCTTTCATCAACGTGCAAAAAAATATTTCTTGTCGAGCGGCGCGGTGGTGTTCGTGCGCGTTTATCCGACATTAATATACGTTTTAGAAGCGCAGTCTTGCACAAGTTATTACATATATAGAATATAAGCGTAATATACAACGCCTTACCAAGGTTGAAAGTACCAAATTTATATTTATGATTATCCCCGTAACCACGGGATTACGTGCAGTCTCGCAGCTCCCCACACTTTTCGAATGAACCGGCTCCGGTGCGACTTTTTTTTCCCTCAAACGGGCTCCGATTCTGGTAAATTTACGTTGTGTGGGAGCTGCTGACTGTCTGAAAAGGAACGCTGAGACATTTCAGAAGGAAAGGGAACCGAAAAAAATCCAGTCATCGCCGCAGGGAGCGTACACAAGCGAGATGGGTCGACAACGTTAAGCCTTTCGTCCCACACTGCTGCCGTTGCTCTCGTGTGTGATTCTTTTGATACTTCTTTCCTTCTTCCCGTTGTTTTTCTGTTATCAACGCAGTCTCGAGTAGTCTTTTTTTTTGTGTTCGCTTGATACGAGGGGTGATCAGAAAGTTTTAAAACTCGCATATAACAAAAAATTACCAGGGCTCTGAAAATAAATATTTTTCACCATAACCCCCCCGTACACCAATGCACTTCTCCCATTTTCCTTAAAAACTTTTGATGCCTCGCAAGAAAAAAAAAGAACCTTCTTCCTGCTCGTCAAGCTACTGCTCTGTGGCAGCTCGCAGTGCACTCAAGTCATAAAACCTTGTTTTTTATGTGTTTTTGTTTTTCAGATTCGGGAATAAAAAAGTCAGGCCAGATCAGGACTGTGGGATGGGTGGTCAAGCTCTTCGAAAGTACACTCTCGAATGACAGCCTGGTCAAGACGAGACTTGTGTTTGTGGGCGTGGTCATGCAGGAGGACGACGCCTCTTGTCACCAATCCTCGTCGTTTTTCCACGATGGACGCAGTTTGTGGAAAACGTTGGCATAGAATTCGCCTGTTATTGACCTGCTGTTTTCCAGATAATCAATCAGTAGAATACCTCTTGCATCCCAAAAAACTGTCGCCATCACTTTCTTCCCCGAGCGTTGCGTCTTGAATTTTTTCGGAGGTGGGGACCCCGAATGTCTCCACCGCAAAGACTGTTGTTTTATTTCGGGGTCCCACTGGTAAAGCCACGTCTCATCCCCAGTCATTAGGCGGGCGAGAAAATCTTCTTGGTCGCTTTCATAGATGATCAAAGGCTCTCTTGGCGAATGCAAGCGGTGCTGTTGATCTTGCGTAGATAGGGTCCGTGGCACCCATCGTGCCGAGACCTTAGACATACCCAAAACGTCATGGATGATTGTGAAAGCACTGCCCTACAAAATGTTCTATTCTGTAGCAACTTCGAACACCTTAATTCGGTGATTCTTCATAATGAGGCTCTCAGCTCGGGCTGAATGATCCAAATCGGTCGAAGCGCTGCGCCGCCCCGGCCTGGGGTCGTCTGGCACGTCCACACGACCGCGTTTAAACTCGTTGAACCAACCAGTTACTATAGCATATGAAGGACATTCATCGCCATACACATTCACCCTTCTACTGTGAATTTCTTTGCCTGAACTGCCTTCTTTGCACAAAAACTTTATCACGCTCCGGTACTTAAGCTTGGAATAGGGGAAGCCATGTTTAACTGACTGGTGCAGACCAAAAGCGGAACCGGAAGTCTTCATAATATGAACATGTTTGGCTAGAGAGATGAGCTAACCAACGGCTATAGAGCCATCACTGTCAGACCTTTGGTTAAACCGGGTTGCAAAAATGTCTGATCACCTTTCGTTCTACGGCATTTACGTGAATTCGCGGAACAAGTCCTGCTACGGTTTGAGTGACATGTGTGGCAACTAGTGAACGATGACACTGGTCGATTATCGATAGACCTCTCTCTCGATAGAGAGGCACTTCTTGGAGTTCGTGTTCAAATTTTTTCGTGGCGGATATTGCGGGACGTATGGATACGATCGACAGGTGAGAAACAACTTATATACTGGCTTTCTTGGTTCTGTAGGACGCGAGTAAAGTGCTGCAGTCGATTTTCTTTAATCTCGTGATAGAATGGAAGCTTGGTCTTCGTCGTTATCCGTGTGCTGTTGCGTCAACATTTGTAAATAGGCGCGGTAATATTCTAGTTTTTACTGGAAGGTGAATAACAAGTTTGTGTGATTATTGAAAGTGTGTTGTTTCTGGTTATGTGTTTACTTATACTAATGTTATCTTATTGCCTTTACCGCGTTTATACTAGAATCTTAACTGTATTAAGGTAATGGTATTATTGTATACAAAATAAGTTATATTTTGTTCTAAGACAGCTTCAGCCCATAGAGAGAAGCAAATTAGTTGACTGTAAATAGCAAGTTTAGTACCCCTGCCACGCGGAAAAGTTAATATATTTTAAATAAATGATATGGAATTTAATCAACTCACGGTCTTGAGTGATCATACGAGCGTCGCAAGCTGATTTGTCGATCCCATAATGTCATTCGATCGAAATTACATTAATTTTGCCATGTGGCCGGGGTATAATGCAAGAATTCAGTGACTGCACGCGATAACATCGCTTACATGAACGTAACCCCACCGAAAAATCCAGTATAACTTTTCGATATCCGGATTATGGAACCGAAAATCTATGTGGATTCTATCTGAACTCTATCTGGAATTTAGGTTTTCAAAAATGATTCCTTTGTCTGCAATGTGGATTTCGGGTTTCTAGAAACAAATTTCCAGTTCCATACTCCGGATAGTGAAAAGTTATACTGGAATTTTCGGTAGGGAAGTGACACTTGTCTAGCCGTGTCCGCGTTGACTACGTCTACCTGATTTTTAACTGTGATCTGTTTTGCTGTGTCCAATCACTGCGTGTCTCGCCATTTTGTCGGAGTATTTCTGCATAAAATATGCATTCTTACAGCAACAATTGCGTGACTCAACGTTTTCGACTTAAAACAATCACATTTTTCTATAGGCGTCTTATACGCATACCTCGTGCCATTTCGTGCCGATTATTTAGTGGTGTAATGTTTTGCCCGTGTAATAAAATGTTTTCTAGACCCGTTGCAGCTTTCATTTTAGCTAAAAGGACACGCGCATGTGACTAAAAGCGCGTTACGACGGTCTATCCACGCGCGTTGCCTTCGCTTCGACGCGCGCCCCCGATGGCCTTCCTTTGCGACGTCACGAGAAGGGCGCTACGGCTTCAGCTTGTAGGAGGTGTTGGTATGCCCCTCCTTCTCCTCCATACCCTCTCGTCCTTACTTCCTCGTTTTCTCCTCCTCCTCTTTCCTCTCCTCTCCACTCCTCCTCCAATTCAGACCTCCTCGCTAAATTTAGCGTGGAAATTCAGTTTCAAATTCAGTTTCTCCGCTAGATTTAGCGGGAAAGTTGACGTCACGTAAGTTCAACACCAATTCAATTCCCCACTAAATTTAGCGGGGAATTGAATTATTGTTGAGGTCACGTAGCGGAGAATTGAATTGGTGTTGAGGTCACGTGACCTCAAGTTTCCCGCAAAATCTAGTGGAGAAACTGAATTTGTCCGCTAAATCTAGCGGAGAAATTAAATTTCCCTGCTAAATTTAGCGGGGAATTGAACGAACTGGTGTTGAGTTTACGTGACGTCAATTCTCCCGCTAAATTTAGCGGGGTTATGCCGACACCGACGCCGCTCAACCCGGAAACAGGCGCCTAAGAGATCCGCTCTAAAAGAATTTCAGGCGTGTCAGTTGTCTTTTGATGCAAGTATCAATCCTACATCATTCCATAAATAATAAGGGGCGCTTCGGGGATGAATTCGCTCAGTAAAAATCATTCGTGTACTTACCGGAGCGCATCGTCCGCTCAGAAATCATTTTATCGCGCTACAAATAGTTTACGAACATTACACGTTGAGTGGCATAACATTGTGTTCTTTTTTCGTTTCAATTTGAACATAATTAAGGTGTCGCTTCATAATGAGAAGATCGCAAGATCACTTAAAGTAAATAGGATACACGAACTAAAAATTAAACGCGTTAATTTCGTATCCTGACGATGGTTGCAAATTCAGACGATACAAACTAATTCAGGCGTGGGGGATAGTGCAGAAGCAGCTAGGTTATTAAACCAGCCGACGAAAACGCCTCAGCCACGCCTGTCACCTCATAGCTACAAATGTATCTTCCTTCCGCCATAAAAAAAAAGAAGCCTACAAGAGAGTGATATAGGGTTGTCGTTGGACGCACGTGTTATATGTCGCAGAAGGTTTTCTTTTTCTTTTTTTTTATTAGAATACATATTTTGTTTTGTGCCGTTGAAACTTTCTAGGCTCGCTGCTCCGTAAACACCTCAAGTCTTTTTTTCAAAAGGAATTTGACAAGCCTATCGTCGCCTGAAATAGTAGCTTCATTCCCGCAGAAAAAAAAAAAAAAAAAATTCTGGGAAGTTTTTTGCGTTTACGAACTCTGCCGCAAGTCTTTAGAGGCCTCCGGCCCTACGTGATTGACGACGTGCGTGAAAAAGACGCGCGCGACACAAGGACGGCACGCGTCACGAACCGGACAATGCGAACATCTGGCGCCCACTGGGAACCGTATACGCCGAAGACAGACATCATAGTTGCTTGCTCGTTGTTCCTTTTCTGAGATTAAAAATCGGACCGACAAATCGGCTTCAAAAGTTGCTTTCTTTCTGCTTCAGTGACAGCAATGCTGCGCGCGAGATCATTTAGCACTATTCTACAAAAAGAACGAGAATTATAAAACTTGTCGAAACGCAGCAGTAAAAGAGCCAAGTCAAATAATTAGTTTATCTAGAACTGTCGACACCCACTGAATCAGTAATTATTCGTAGACAAAAAATCGTAATCAATCTTACTGTTCCTAGAAAACCAGAGCTATATAAAGTGTCGCATAATACGATGAGCTAGCATTTTGTCTGTTCCAACGCTCAGTATGAAGACGTCCATGGTGGTTTTGCTGGCCTTCTGCACAGTGATTTCCGCTCGGGGTAGAACACTAAAGTCCAAAGAAGAACCAGGAAACAGCACAGGTATGTGTTTACAGTTTCACTGATTGCTCTATCGTGTCAATAGTTATCCGGAGAAACGTTTTAGTGCCCACCTGGGCCAAAATTTTCAAAACCCAAGTCTGTCATGAATAATTGCATAGGCAAGGCCTTGGCTGTCTTGCAAATGATATAGCCCATCATCCGCTGTCACTCGTCTGTCCGACAGACTCGATTAACGTGCACGCTCAAAGTTGGTATCAGTCGTGGACGCGTAGATGGGCGTTTGATGCCTTCGTCATGGCTGACACTTGCGCGTCTTTTCTTGAGCTTCTGTATCCATTCAGACACACTTCTCTGCTACAAAACACTTTCTCCATATTAAGTGCTAAGCACTGGATACATATCGGCCTCAGATCACACCTTCAAGAGCGGCTAATTCGATACGAATCTTGACGAGCGGGACAGCGCGATACTTCCTGTGTGTATGCGTTCGCGGCTCTTCTAAGCTACGGTCCAAGATTCGTATCAAAGACTTGATAAAAAGACAGCGTTCAACAGCATCATTCGGTGCATAAACCGACACTATACTTTGTCTCAGCCTACGATGGACTAAAGGCAAAAGACGGACCGCCAGATCCAATCATGAGTGATTGCGCTGTATTTCGCTTCGATGCACGTATCGGTCTCGCATCTCGGATCACTGATGGAGATGGGCGGACAGTGGTTAGAATCAAATAGCACCGAGTGACTCATCAGATTTACATTGCGAAGAAAGCCACGATATGCAGGCTCTTCACAGTGTCGAAGCTATAGAAATGATGCAGCGCGTTTTGATTCGAAACATTATTCATCCACCCCTAATCAATGTTAGGCATGAACGAGGAACGTGATTGGACCTGGCGGCCCGTGGCTTTGGCCTTTAGTGCATCGTAGGATGAGACAAACTATAGACGCATTAGTTCATTTTTAACGGGGCAGTCAACTCTGCTGACGCGACCGTCTGCGCTGAGCTCTTAATCAACAACGGAAAAACACTTTTTCTTTTTGACAAGCACAGCCGTTCCTCCAGACGCATTGCAAAGAGTCAGTGTGTGGAAACCCCAAAACACGTGCCGAAAACACTGCTCGAAGTTTTTTTGTCTGGTTATACGTGGAAATTTTCGCTTCCTTGATAAAAGCAATATCTATGCGTTTTTCTGGCAGAAGACCGAGTAGCCATTGCTTACGTTTCTTTGCAACAGTACTAAAAGCGTGAAGGGTTGCAATATTCAATGATTTAGACTTTTTAGCCATTCAATAAAGTGTTGGAGTTCGGATGGCTTACAAGTTTGTGTGAACGTCGTCAATCTTCGAAGGCCATTTCATCATGTGCTGAAGCCCCCCCCCCCCCCCCCCCCCCTGTCAACCGTGGTTGGCCTTGAGGTTCGGTGCCTTTCTTCCAACGCTTGTGGGTAACAAGAGTAAATCGTTGATCAGCCGTAATCGCACGCGCTGCAGTTTTTACTGTTGGTCGCGCCTCCTTTCTTTTGACTTTCGCTTTCGCTCCAGTGACTTCTCGATCCGGGTTACCATCTGCTTCGCTGGCCTTTCTGTTTTCCTCCCCTTTTTTCTCGACCGGTTCTGGTGTGACTTGTCCTGTTTGCGAAATCCCTCCCGCCTTCGGCGACGGCGTCTCCGTAACTTTGACTTCTGCGACGCTGCTTGCGGGTGGTGCTGAATCTTCTGCTCCGACGACGTCAGATGACAATTCAGACGCCTTCCCTGTCGGAGTGACGGCAATGGTCTCCTCCATTTTATTTTGGTCCATCAGGTTATCGACGTCCTGTGGTTCAGTAGGATGCCTCGTTTTTTTTCGTGTATGTCCATGGATGCAGTTGCCCCCCTCATCTCGAGAAGTGCGGCACGTCCTCAACCACGGGGTGCGACACTGCTTGCACATGTGTCCTGCCTTCTTGCATCGTAAGCACTGAGGTGGGCGGCCCGGAATGGACACCAATGCTGGCATACCGAAGATGCTGATTTGACGCGGGATAGCGTCCACTGTGATACCTTCCCTGAGTACCATCGTGACTGTTCGCGTTGCAGTCTGCACATTCTCAAAGCCTGGTAGCCTCCACATTTCGCGCACTATTGATTTCACTTTGCCGTGCGACTCGAACGCCTTTTGCACAGCTTCGTTAAGAACGCAGATGGGAACCCAGGGAACTCTGAAGGATTTCTCAGTCACGTTCGGATTGATGACCAGGCAGGTCTGGCATTGAAGTTGAGCACTAACGCATGTAGCAGCTTCTCTTTCGCTGCCGCGTTGTGCAGGGTGAGCAAACGTGGTTGTACTGGAAGGCACCGAAGCCGGCCACGTCCTTCGTGTCAACAACGCCCTCCAGAACGGTCGCGAAACTCGTCGATGCGATACGGTCTCCCTGATCAGTCACTGTGTAGAAAGACTGAACTAAAAGAATAACGACCTGCTGGCAGCGTAGGCAGGATAATACGGTAGTCCAGGAAAATCAAAGTTTCCGAAATACCTATTGTATCTGGCTAGGGTTAGCCGTAGAACGCGCTCAGCTCGATCTCATAATTTCATGACCGTTCGCCTCGGCGTTCGAAGAAAGAAATCGGCCACCGCTCTCCTACCTCATTCACACGACCAGCAGAAATGTACCTTTACCATAGGTCCCTATGCAATCGGCAAATCAGCCAACGCTCTAGGGCTGGGAGCGCAAGCCACGCGCGGGGATCGCGAACTGATTCGCCGCCGACCATAAAGGTCCCTTAGCTAAAGGGATCTTTATGACCGTGTGAATGAGGTAATATTCTTTCATACCTGGAATGGGTGGTGCTCTTAGTCCAGGTGGTGTCTAAGACAGGCTTTTGTATGGAAAAGGTATCACACCATTGTTGTTTTGTGACATAGTGTGCGCTTCCATCCAGCACCACACGCATACAAAGCCTTTGCGCTGAATTTTCTGTCACCGGGAGAGGGCATGCGCCCTTTTCTGCCCTTTCCACCCCTCGTTCCGCGCGCTCTTTATACACCACCTGTGTCTGCTCCTCTCGTTCCTTCTTACAGAAGCCGTATCTCAGTCAGCAGCCAATAAAAAAAAAAAGTAGCTCAGTCATCAGTGCACTCGGCTGCCACGCCGGTGACCGGGGTTTTTTCAAGGTCGTTCAGCGGTTACGGACTGACAGATCTACAAATTTCGTGCCTACGCGGTTCCTGAGGTTCTGGCCCTATAAAGCTATCGCTTTAAAATGCGAATAATTCTATCCGCATTTGGTAAGAAACACCTAAAGTATTATACATTTCAGGAAAGTCACATATTCGAAAATTCAAGCACTCTATGACGAAATGTCAAAAAAAATGATGTTGGTGAACAGGGACCGAAACTGTGGCCAATGGGATCTTAAGATACTGCGCACGGCACTACGCCGCTAGGATCACTTCGATTTTGCAAGGGGTCTATCACAGTTACTGACTACTTCCAAAAATCTCTGCAGGAAACATTGCGCGCGTTGCATTATGGGACCTCTTTGGTCATGAAAAGAAGTAACGTAGCTTTGGTCATGATTTCCCCGTTGACGAAGTAGTGAATCTCAGCACTGCATGAAAACAAAGTCAGCGCTTGCGTTCATTGCTACCCTTCATCTCCGTGAAAGGCCCCGCGGAGGCATGGACCTCCAGCGGCCTCAAGCACCTGCCTAGACTTAGCGAGGACTAGGACTACGGTGGGCAGCATCACATACCCCTCTGGCGACCTGGCTATCACTCCGTACTGCAGCATGACCCTCCCGGCTCACGGATCATTTAAGAAGCTCAGGATATTGAGGAGACAATGGAACAGGATGATCGGCTCAGCATCCTCTTCCACCTGCTGTCGTAGTTCTGTGTTTACCTGTGCACAAACTCTGGAACGTCGAAAACAAAATCACGGCAGCAACATTTACTTTTAACGTCGTAAAATGAATTAAATGTATTATAGGGAATAGGATTTCACGCGACATATATTTCCCTTCTAAATTTAGTGGGAAAACTGAACGGTTGGGTAGGTCACGTGACGTCAGGTCATGTGACGGAGATTTTCCCCCAAAATTGTGCGGGGAAACTGGATTGCTGTGTAGGTAACAAGACGTGAATTTTCTCCGCTAAATTGAGCGGGTAACTGAATAATGTATAAGTCACGTGACGTCAATTTCTCGCCAAATTTAACGGGGAAACTGAATTGGTGGTTAGGTCATGTGACGTCAATTTTTCCGCTAAATTTAGCGGGGAAACTGAAGTGGTCTGTATGTCCCGTGACGTAGGGTACACGTGACATAAATCTTCCCACTAAATGTAGGTGAGAAACTGAATTCGTGTATGAGTCTCTTGATATCAATGTTCCCATCTAAATTTAGTGGGAAATCCAGAGACGGACGGACGGACGGACGGACAGAATGTTTGGGATTGGGGGGCAGCGTTAAAAAGCATTTTATTCTCTAAAACAACGTGCCCTAGCATTCTATCCACATTGATAGGCAACAGCACCGGTATTATAAATTTAAGGAAAGTCACATATTCAGAAATGCAAGCACTGAATTTGATTGTGATGGGATGTCATGAAGTGAGATCGGAACATCGAAACCGAAACGTTTATCATTGGGATCCCAAGATGCCTTGCGCGCAACTACGCCGCTAGGATCGCTTCTATTTTGCATCAGGTCTTTTGCTGGCCGTAGAATTATACGTATAAAAACAAAAAAAAAAAAAGCGCGCCCACAGCCGGCACCTTGAAAGAGGTCTATTACAGTATTAGACTACTCAAAACCGATGAGATTCGAGGTGTTAGTCTGGCTTGTCATACTGCCGGCCTTGGACCGCTTGAAGTAGTTTTCATAGGAACATCTAGATGACGCTGCAACTTCATGCGTTTACGTTTGGGTTCCGCTGTAGTAACTGTCCTAGTTTAACGCTTTCCGCAGCGTTCCGCTGAGAGATAGCGCGCGCGCTGTACGGATTACTAAGGCAAAGGGTTTTACGTATTCTAAAGATTTCTTTTTAATGATAAAGCATTAACTGTCCCATGGAGCGAACCGGCGTTATCAGCTTTTGAAGCCGCGCCAAACGGCGCCGAAACTCCCCTGTCCCCATAAAGCGAAGCTTGTCGTCAGAAGCAGCGATTTGATGGATAAGCTCCCATCGGCTCTCGCGCAGCGTAGTTCCAAGGAACGCCACCAGAGAAGCCCTCTCCATGGTGGCGCGGCGGCCCGGCCGTCGGTAAGAGGGAGCGGCTGGCCGCCGAGCCAGCAGAGCCCGCCCGGGCAGACTCCGGAGTGTCTGCACGGCCGAGCTCAGCGCGGCGCGGCCACTTCACGAGAGCGCGCTCTCGGCCGACGACTGCAACCTCGGCATTAGCGAAACGTGGCCGTCCACGCCACTACTCAGCTGACGAACCAAGGGAGCGGAAGAACGACATTCATGCTTTCGCATTCACAACTCATAAGAAGTGGTTAGGTGTCCTCGGAACTTTTTTTCCCTCAATTGTGTAAGAATTTGACGCCGGAGCATAACGATTGCGGGTACAGCTTTACCTAAATTCTTAACTTGTCACTGACTATAATCTACTCATATTACCCTGTTGCCGGGGTGATTACGATTACAATTGTTATTCTTGCTTGTGATATGTTTTGAATATTCTTGCCACTTTCCCACTGATTGTGTTTTTATTCTTTATTCTTTATTCATGAGAAACCCGCAGCGCCTATACAGGCATTATTGCAGGGGGGCACAATGCATTAAAAAAAAGATCTACAGTCTCGCGGCACACCACTTCCGCCGGTAATGAATTCCATTCTGCGATGGTTCGTGCAAAAAAAGAGTGTTTCAAAATGTTTGTCCTGGAGAAATACGGCTGAACCTTATAACAATGGTCTGTACGAGCAGAACGGTAAGATGGTGAATGCAAAAACTTTGCAGCACAAATTCCTGTTTGGTTGTGATAAATCGAGTAAAACAATTTGAAGCGCAGTCTTTTACGACGTTCATTTAAATGCACCCATCCCAGTTCCTTTTTCATTTCAGTTGTGCTACTGAAACGATCGTATCTTCCCAGGACAAACCGAGCAGCAACAGATTGAATACGTTCTATAGCACTGATACAACCCTGGTAAGACGGATCCCACACATGACAGGCATACTCTAATATCGGTCTAACATACGCTTTATACGCTGCTTCCTTAAGCTCTTTGCTTACATGTTTAAGGTTGCGCTGTAGAAAACTTAGAGCCCTGCCTGCCCTGGAAATGACACTGTTCACTTGTGCTGTCCATGTTCCGTCTTCGGCAAATATAACACCTAAATATTTATAAGATGGTTCCATTCTAATTTTTTCATTGTTAATGAAATACTGATGACTTAATTTATTCTTTTTTCTTGTGAAGCACACATGAACACACTTGCTAGCATTCAATGACATCTTATTGTTTTTACACCATGATTCAATTCGTTTAACATCTCTCATAAGCTGTGTGAAATCCGTTTCCCCAGACACTGCGTTGTACAATGCACAATCATCGGCAAATAGACGTATTTTTGATTCAATTCTTCGGAAAATATCATTAATATAAATGAGAAAGAGAAGCGGTCCCAACACAGATCCCTGTGGAACGCCAGATGTTACTAAGACACGACCCGAACATACCCCATTTACCACAACCTGTTGCTGCCTTGAAGCTAGGTAATCTCGTAACCAGTTCATCACATTATTATCAATATTTAGGACTTCAAGTTTCTGCAGTAATACCGAATGAGAGACAGTATCAAACGCTTTCTTGACATCTAAAAATATACAATCAACTTGACCTCTATTATCAATTACTGTGGCAATATCATGATAAAACTCGATTAGCTGCGTCGTACACGAAAACCCTTTTCGAAACCCATGCTGTTGATCATTCAAAAAGTCAATCAAAACAAGGTGCTTCATTAACGCCGAGTACAAAACATGCTCAATAATCTTACAGCACACTGGGGTAAGTGAGATCGGCCTGTAGTTCGAAACATTACATTTCGATCCGCCCTTTAAAACTGGCACAACATTGGCTACTTTCCAATCATCAGGTAGGTTTCCCTCCTGTATCGAGTTAGAAAAAATGACAAAAAGATATTTCGCTACTGCACTCGAACAATACTTTAACACCCTAGGGGAGATACCATCAGGACCAGTAGCTTTGGATTCATCAATATTAACAAGCAATTTATTGATTCCATTAATGCAGAACTCAACCGGCGGCATGCCAACATACTGGTCGCTAATCATCTGTAGGGAAACATTTTCATCGGAAAGGAATACTGACTTAAAGAAATCATTAAATAATGTAGCTTTATCATAATCATTTGTTACTACAAACCCTTCATGCTGCATTTGACTGGGGGGCCCAAGCCTATCTTTACCACGCCGTTTCATAAATTTCCAAAACTTCTTCTTCTTGTTACTTTGCAGGTCTAAAGTTAAAGCTTGAAAGAACGTTCTCTGGCATTCTCTCAATTTTTTCTTATATTGTGACGTTAGGTCCCGCAGTTTACAAAAGTTATCCTCAGATTTATTTTTGCAGTACTTTGTAAAGGTTCTCTGTCGTCTACGTATCATGCAAATTAGCTCACCAGTAACCCATGGTTTCTCCCTCTTTTTCAGTTTACTGCTTAATTTACTAGGTACATGAGCGTCCATGAGAGTAAGAATTCTTTCCTTAAACGTTAGCCACAAATTATTAACGCTTATGTCGTCTGTAATACATTCAAAAGACAAAAAACTGTTCTCAAGATTCATTGAGATCGTCGCATAATCCCCTTTGTCAAAAAAGAAAACTTTCCTAGACTCGTCAATTTTGACTCGATTAGTAGTTGTGGCCAAATTGGCAACGACGGCATGATGATCACTGATGCCAGGTATGACGCATACATTTGACACAACATCGGGAGTGTTGCAAAACAACAAATCAAGAAGGTTAGAACCGCGTGTCGGCTGAACGACATATTGAGAAAAGCCAAGCGTATCCGACATAGTTTTCATCTCATAGTATATACCGCTATTAGAGCCTAAAACACATCTGCCATCACTCCATGTGGCATCCGGTAAATTAAAATCACCTCCAAGAAGAATACACTTGGCAGAAAAAGAACAAACAATCTTGCGCAGCGGCCGCATAACGCTCAAATCAGAAGCTGGTGGACGATAAAAGGAGCCAACCACAAATCTGGAACCATCAGACTGTATGACACGGTACCAAACAGATTCAGTTGAGTTGCTATCAACACGAAGTTCACAGGTATTTAATGAATCCCTCACTAAGATAAAAACTCCGCCACCGTGCGTCATTCTATCATGACGGTACACATTGAAAGAACGAGGAAATACTTCATTGTCCATTATCGTTGCGTCGAGCCAAGACTCCGTTCCGATAACGACATCAGCACATATTGAACTGATTAGGCCAGCCAACTCGCCCACTTTATTTCTAACGCTCCGGCAATTTACAACAAGTACAACAGTTTCACAAACTGTCCTTGATTTGGGTGTACATTATGATCGTTTTACTTGTACCACTTCCTGAAGTTCGGAGTCCCATGTATATGACTTGCCATCTATGTATAGTTTATCGCGTACAAGTTTAACCGAGTGGTCGCCTTGCTCCCTTTCTGCTTTCGCATGGTCCCATAAGTGCTTACGCTTAATGCGTACATCCTGGGAATGGTCATCACATAGTGACAAGCCAGTATCTTTGTTTACGAGCGTTCCTAAAAAGCTCAGTTTTCTCATTTTGGTCAAAAAGACGCAATATTACTGGCCGGGTCGAATTGCCGCCTCTTCTTCCCAAGCGATGAATCCTCTCAAGAGTTGTGATTTTTACACCCATCTTGGCTTCGAACACTTCAGTGACGACATGCTGTCGCAATGAGGCTGTCGTCTCATTGCTGTCTTCTTTCAATCCATAGATAATGACGTTGTTCTGCCTACTGCGATTTTCAACGTCATCTATCTTAGCACGCAATGCCACCATACCAACCGATATTGTTTCAACTGTTCTTTCACATTGGTCAAGCTGTGCACTACACCCGGCAAGAAATTTGAGATCAGTTTCGATTGTATTCAGTCTTAGGTCTGTTCGAGCCATGTAATCGTCAAGCTTTTGGTTGACCATCCCAATCTTTTCAAGTATTTCTTTTTGTCCATTGAGAAGCGCCTTCATATCCTCATCTATGGGACCGGGATTTAATTCAACATCGCCGCTTAAAAGCAACACCAACATAGACAAACCATCAAAGCAGTCGACAACAACACAAAACGCTTTCGGGCAGGGCAACACCGCTAGGCACCAATAACTTTTTATAAATCGACCAAAGGAAGGTTTTTTACCAACCTGCAGTGCGAAGAGGAGCGGATTAGATGGTGTCCGCATGCCAGCGGTGTCGCCGGTGTCGCCTTGCCCAATGCCACGGGAAGCGAAAGGGGCGTGACTCGACAACTCCGATAGCCTCGGTGATGATGATGACGGTATCGTTGAGTACTTGCCAACAGCAGGGACGAGGAACAAGGTGCGGAAGTGTCAGTTTAGGTACTTTTTGACAGGTCATTACTCATCTTATTTTGAATACTGTTTTGTGGGATTGATGTCGTTCGAAAGCCAAAGCAATCCTCTTTCATTTGATATTATGTATGTATTGGTTTATACTGCTCATGCGCATTTGTTGCGTTGCTTATATGATGGCGCGGACCCTCACCTGCTCCGCTGGTTCATGTTTTATGAAGAATCTATTAAAGATAACACGGTTCCAATAGAGCAGTTTTGTTACGATGATGTTGGAGCAGAATGTAACGATATACTTTTTTTGATATTTGCACAACTTTGTTTTGTTCATCTCTCCAAATATTGCCCTAAAATTGTAATTTTTCAGCACAAATATGTTTTTAATGACATGCGCTAGGGCAATGAAATTAGCTACAGAGGTAGTGCTTATAATTGGTAATATGCAAAAAAAAAATCAATGTTGTGTAAATTTTTTTTTTTGTTTAGATATTCTATATCAAACGTAGCACTTTTTTGTGCTTCGAGTCACGGTGCTTCAAATGCCGCTGAGGAAATAATTAAACTATGATAAAATCTTTTATAACATTTAGAACTACAAGGGTTGCCCAAGAAGTGAACGATGGCTTTTTTGTCATTTTCAAAGTCATAACGCTCCAGGAGCCCTTCAAACGTGCCTGTTTTTGACGCATATCTTTTATGGACATTGGACAGATTT
This sequence comes from Ixodes persulcatus, assembly GCA_013358835.2. Lineage (NCBI taxonomy): Eukaryota > Metazoa > Arthropoda > Arachnida > Ixodida > Ixodidae > Ixodes > Ixodes persulcatus. Next base: position 218,901 of record JABSTQ010010054.1, on the reverse strand, counting down.
ATTGGAATCTAATAACATTTATTGTTTTATAATATTTATTGCCATTTTGGGTCTTGTGCAGAGCAAACGCAACTGCCGATCGTCATGATTCAAAAGTGCGACTTCCTCAGCATTAGATACGGTGTCAGGAAGCTGATGCAATATTTCTTTGCTCTGTCGCGGACTCTTTGAACATTTGTGGAGGACGGAAAAGCGTTTTCTGTGATTTTAGATGAAGCTACAGATAACTGGCAACCATGATTTTAAGCCACAATATGCCCAAGTGTCGTTACTCTGAAGCGTAGCTTAATATTTAATGACACTATTCATGCCCTTGTTCAAGGAGCTTGAAATACCTAAAGGGGCCATGACGTAAGCCCCGTGGGTTCCACAAGCCACTATTTTTTCACGCCTGCCTCTTCCTCATTGTTCCCGCTAGTGCCACTAAATTAGCTACGTTTCAGAGTAGCGACACTTGACCATATTGTGGCTTAAAATCATAGTTGCCAGTTATCTGAAGCTTTATCTGAAATCCCAGGAAACGCTTTTTCGTCCTCCACAAATGTTTAAACAGTTCGCGACAAAGCAAAGCAATATTACATGAGCCTCCTAACACCGAATCTAATGCTGAGGAAGTCGTAGTTTTGAATCACTACGATCGGCAGTTGCGTCTGCTCTGCACAAGCACCAAAATGGCGGCGCCCACAACAATGTAGGTTATGGTGTACTAGAATACTGGGCAGTGTAGCGAGCGCGGGCGGAGGGGGGGGGGGGGCTCTTTCAGCGATGACCGGATCGGTGGCCGCGAGAGGGCGCAACGTGTAGTAGGCGTGCTACCGGAGTGCGGAGCGCAGGCAGCGGTAGCGCTTGGCTGGCTTGGCGTTCCGCACGGGTTCGATTGTTTCGTATTGTTTGGCTAACCCTTTGCGGTACCCTTTATTTCTGCTGCTTCACATAATATTTATCGCACTAATTCGTTGCCAAATGCTTTGTCCGAGACGTGCACCTTCGGGCAGGCCACCACAGTACACATCGCGACACTGCTAGCGCGAACGCGACATTGGCGCTTTTTCCTCATTTACTTCGAAAGAGTATTAGCGAGGACGAAATTTTATCACCTGCATTATAAACCCGAATGAGCTTTTTCCCCAGCAATTAGAACTTTGCTGAGATCCTTTGGTTTCTCAAAGAAAAACCGGCGATCGCTTGTTTGCGCTAACAATGCTGCGAAAATCCATCCCCCGGGAAACGTTCGGGAAGTTTCTTGAAAGGGACGTCCCAAACGTGTGGAATCCCCTGGATAACATAGGATAAGCATGCTGATGGCATGATACCTAAATAAATGTCTGCTTTTGTGACTCTATAATTTCGCTGTCACTGTAGCTGTGATCAATGAATTCCGTGGTTGAAGCGCACTACCGTAATGAGTTGTTTCTTAGTTTGGGAAAACGAAATGGGGCTTACAAAACGGATTATATCGTCTACTTCCGTAGGCTGCATGCATGGTACGCTATAGAGGTGCCACTGTCGTCTTTCGCAACTACTTCCACGGGCTTTCGAAGGAATTTCCAGCACTATCCTGCTGTTACTACGTAGGGTCTTCGAACAGGACTGTGCGAATAGTTAGAAGAATGTGTCCACTAACCAGCTCTGGTAGTAACCAGAGTGGATAAATTCTTATTTATCTACTGAGCACCAGCTACCGATATCTGTGGGCACCAGGGCGCACAGATAAATTTTTAGTTATACACCGGGCGCCAGCGCACATATGAGATTAATGAGGTGCAACCAAAGATTCCGGAGGCGATGGTACTTGCTTTTCCCAAGAGCTCGGGAGAGGGGGGCTCCCGAGCTCCCCCGTAGTTGTCTCCTATGGCGTTTTGTACCTCTACATTCTCCAACGCGAGGCCAAGATCTTGATGAGCTTCGACATCTTCAGGATAAATGACTCAGTATCTTGCGCTGGGTCACTAGACCTTTCAATTTTCTTGCGGTAAAAAAAAAAGAGGCCTCTTAGCAGCTCCTCATTGAAGAGACGGAGTGCTGGGCCAACCCTCATCTTTTCAAAGCCGTTAGGACAAAAAAAAAATAATTTGCTGATGTGAGGCCATTTTCACAGTCAGTTCTCCAAGCCTTTCTAATGCAGTCAGCGTGCACAGAAACCTTCGGTGTGTCAAAACCAGTGTCTATAAAACCGATTTAGCAGATACTTTACAGAGTGCGAAAAGTCCGAAAAAAAAATGTAGAGGACGACTGTCATGACTGCCTGCATTACATGAAGCAGAGTCTCCCTGTCACTCCTTTTAATGTTGCGGGACCACGACTCACGCCGATCGAACTCGAGAGGGGTACGAAAAAGGGAACGGGCTCCTTTGCAGGACCGGTAGCCACTGCTGCAACCCGGCACGGACCCCAGGAATTGAAATTAGGGGGGGGGGGGGGGTGTTCGGGGGGCATTGAGAATATAAGAGTCGTTGCGAATTAAGGGGTTGCCTTCGGAAAAACAAGGTGGGGAGTACGCCCCCGTGGGGGATGTAGGGAAATCACTGCTCCGGCATAAAACGCGTCCCGTCTCTCTTGTGCCGCCATTTTTCCGTCATTGCACTCGTTGTCTACATGCCACTATTGTTAGGCGCGCGTGCTAAAAGCGCGAGCTAGTCGGTTTGAATGAAGCCGCGGCAGCTGCACGAGTGCTCGTGCAGCAAATGCTCTAGTCAAGGCAGTCAAGGCTGGCCGCTCGCGCCAGCATAGCCTTCGCGGTTAGTCCATGCTAGGGTGAGACGTTGTATAGTTCCCGCGAACCTCCTTTCCCCTGACTGCAACTGAATCTAAATATGAATAATACACCATTATTATAGCTTATTTAGTTATAACCGACTATACATAATGCGAGGAGGAAGCGGCCGGGTAGGAGAAACGCGGGTTTTATGTGTGACCGTTCTAACCGTCTCAGAAAAAAAAAAAATGCCAGCTTGCGCTTTTTTTCAAAAAGACGATAAAAAAAAGAGGTGGCACGCTGTGCGGCTTTGTGATTGTGCGTCTAATTTATATACAGGTATATTTGATGATCGAAGATGGACGTCGATCGTCTCAAGCAGAGCCTTTTATACAGCGAGAGTTCGGCGGTCTATTGATCCAGCCGCCAGTCTGGCAACACTGATCAAACAGTCTGGCAACTGTGCGCATCGCGTTCCGGGTTTCGTCGTCCGCCATGATGTGCCTCGCCGTCTCGAGCCGGCAGCCGCCCCACTAGTGTGGAGCGAGAGACGACGGTGAAAATGTTCGTTCTATGCTCTGCGAGACGTTAAAAGAAAACGTAATGGGGTGCTGTAGTGCCGTTGGGTGCTCGAACAGCGCGAAAAAAGGGTTCAGAATGTACCGGTTCCCGCAAGGAAAAGGAAACCGCGGAAGGCACAAGATCCGGGAGGCCAAAACGAAGAGTGCTAGTAAGTGGAAGCCGACTTCGAGTTCTCGATTGTGCGAGGTAATTTTACAATTAAATTATTTTGTGCTTTAAACGCGTTTTATTTTGACTAAAACTGTGCAGCGACTTAGTGTGGCAGCGTCAGGTGAGAGTGCCCGTTGATCACGAAACTGTTTCCTGTCGCGCGAGACTTGATACTTGCGAGCGGCCTAGCTTGCAAACTTTGAACTGTGTATACTGCATTTCAGTGTAAGCGCGAGCGGAGCCGATCGCTGCAAGCGCGTGCACGTCGCGCTGAACGACGCGTGAACTCACGAGTGCACGCGCTCCGTCAGCGCGTACAAAGCATGCATCTCGCTCTCGTAGCTTTCTCTACGCTTACATTTTTAGAAGCGGCCCCGCAGCTCAGCTTCGCCATCTCGCAAGCGCTTTTGTTTCGCTAGCGATACCTTTATTTTGATATTTTTTTGAATGCGCGTAACAAATACTTACTTGTCATGCTTTTTTTTTAGGTGCACTTCATAGACAGTGAATTCGAAAGAGGGTTTGTCGCAATCGCAAAAAGCTCAGGCACCACGCAATGACGACGCTGTTCCTTAATTCACAGCAAACCAAACAATGTCAGAAAACCCCCAAAAGACCGGCAGGTGAAGAAGCACGGCGGAAAATCACGATCGGTCCGCCGTATTCCGTATAACGGTGCACCAACCTTGTGATGTGGTAAACAGTCGGAGAGCGATCCAGACAATCAAATTTGTCCACTGAAAAATGCGCACTAGGCCGCTGAGCTGTGTCGGACGTCGGGCGTTTTTGAGCGATTCCCCATTTATAAATGAGTGCCGTTCGTAAATGGGTGGTTTCTTTGCTAATTCTTACATGAATGAAGCACCGAATCATGAAATGCTTTTTTTCCGACTCTCTCCTTACGCCAACAAAAGCGCGAACGTCAACACCTACACTCGTATACATCGCACGTCAATGGGGACCCACTTGCCGGGAGGCACATCATGGCGGGAGCGGAACCCGCTGAATCTGCTAAACCTAGCGGGCCGTAAGCCCCTCCCACCCGCCGAACTCTCCCAGTATAAAAGGCTCTGGTCTCAAGGTAATATAACGTAATAACATTATACAAATAATAAACATAATGAAAGACCAAACGACTCAATTTTTCAATTCATGGATTGTAATATGGCGCTAGCCTATTGTACTTGCTGTTGATAAAGAGCAATATGAAGTGAGTAGGTAATGATTAAATGATGAGGTTTATACAGACGACGACATTAGTGGGTATCGAACCACAACGTACAGTGCCAGACTTGTTTCAAGTATCGTGTACCCAAAGACTTTTCTTCACCCGCAACAGAATATGGTAGAATAAATGAGGATACTGTTTTACAACTGTACCTGGAACATGAAAACTGCACTGCGTGAAAGTGCAGCTTATTTATTAAAATGAAGGACAGATTTCTAGCAGCATCCCCTGATGAACTGCTTGGAACAAATGGCCTCCTTGAGGTAAAGTGGTCCCCGTTCCAAAATATTCTTATAGCCTACCGAAAGAGCAAAAGAGTATGAGGCGAAAAATAAAGGAAAGGAGCCGTGTCTTAAAGGTCCAAATCACCACCATAGCTTCTGCCACAAAATACAAGGGCAGTTACACAATACACAAAGAAATTTTGGGGATTTTTTTATATTTACACTCAAGGGCATTGTATCCAACGTATTCAGAGGGATGACACCATCTGGCCGAACAACATAGAGCCTTTTCTACTCAAGTTTTACATGAAAGGCCGGTCTTCCGCTGAAATGGGGTGTGGCTCTTCGTCCGTCGAACATTGCTTCGGCGGTGTTTTTCTCGCGGAAGATGAGACCGTAACGTGCTGCCGGAACAAGAACCTGGCGATTTTTCACTGAACTGCTTCTTCCGTAAGCTTCAAGAGGGCTTTCTTCGTTTCACACACCATCTGTTCTGCTTGCCCGCTAGTTGCAGGATGGTATGCTGCACTAATGTGGTGCCTGATGCCGTTTTTATTTTTCTCAAAAACTTGTTTATCTTATTTGAAGAAGATTCGATGCGTTATCAGAGAAAAGTTTTTTTCGGTAGGCCAAAAGTAGCGAAAAGAGAGCGCAGAACGTCAATGACGCGTTTGGACGTCGTGGCATGCATCGTGTAAACTTCCAATCACTTACAGCACGCATCGATCATGATTCCGCAGATGCGAATATACATTTCGCCACCCACCGACTGAATAGTGGATCGTTTTCAGTTACTGTTCATGGTGGCGTTGGACTCGAGGAAGACTTCGAGTCTTTCCGCAACGTTAGCCCAGGTGCCAACCCTTTTGTCGAAAGCGGTAAGTGCTCGAAACGTCAACAACGTCGGTAGCGACCTCCTGTTCTTGACACTTGACGCTTACCATTCGCTGAGACGAAACTTGCTTGTTCGTCTCAGCGAATGGACAATGAAGACCTGTTTTGTCGGGAGACGGAGTTACGGTGATGACCTAATATATATTAGGTCATCACCGTAACTCCGTCTCCCGACAAAACAGGTCTTCATTGTCCGCATGTCCATAGTTAGCAATCATATGAACTTATAAATTCCCGAACGCTCATCACTTGCCGTCACTAAGCGCCGCTCAATCATAGCGTCTTCATTGCTAATAAACGTCTTCCTATTTATACTGATGCTTTTTATCATATTCCTCCTAAGCTGTACTTACAACATAATGTGTGTCGGTACTTCCGAAAATATTGCAACGGCGTTTGTTTTCTGGGAACTATAATGTAACACTTTTACAACATCTTCCGGATCCCGTGAAACACAATATCTCGTGACGTCACTTTTCAGTCGTCATTATAATGGCGAGGTAAATACCGTAAATCGCGAAGCAGTTTACTAGACGTCCGCTTCCGCTGGTGTCTTGGAAGATTGAGTCAACTGAGCGTGCATTCCTGCAGAATAATTTTTCATTGACAGCGAAAGCCCGTGGCAACCGCCATATTTGAGGTCACTGTTTAGAGCGCATGCTCAGAACGAGCCCGCATTAATAGGCTGCCAAGACCGGCAATCTTGGTGGTGCGGAATGCACGTGGCGAAAGAACTGTGGAACCTCGCCGTCAGCACGCGGTTCGCAGCCGAGCACACAGCTATGGCCGCCAGTGAATACTCCCTATAGGGTGTATTCACTGGCGGCCATATCTGTGTGCGCTAATGCTGAGCACGTGCTGATGGCGAGCTTCCACAGTTATTTTGCAACGTGCACCCCGCGCCATCAAGAGTGCCGGTCTTGACAGCCTATTAATGCGAGCTTGTTCTGAGAATGCGCTCTAAACAGTGACCTCAAATATGGCGCCCAGTGAATACCCCCTATATCAGCCTGACATTCTCGCAGCGGCGCGAGCAAGGCCACGATGGGAACGTGATGGTGCTCGAGCCATCCCACCGTGAACCAATATTTCGGCCACCCCACGGGTGCGTGTTGCCATCTATTGGTTGAACTAACGCCTTGTTCAATATGGCTGCCGTGGGACCGCAGCTTTAAATAGACTGCGGAACGTCCCGTATACAGTGGCTCTAGCTACATCTAGTTTCTGATTGCTACGCTTTATCATCCGCAACAAGAAGGTCAAAAGTAACTTACTAGAAAAAAATATAATTTTTTCGTTTCTCTGGTTGAGACTCAATGTGACAGAAACATTTTATTCTGCTCCTCAGGACTTCCCCAAGGCCGTCAATATCTCCCAGAGCCTCGCTACCCACGAGAACTTATATATCCCCCAAGCCATCAGTATCCGCCCGGCCAGCCTGTCGCTGCAGTATCCCCAGGCCAGCAGTATCCGCCCCGGAATCGCCCGGTTCTTCAGTGGCCCCAGAATCCCCAGGATCCGCAGGTTCCTCAGGGTCCCTGGGGCCCCCAGGTTCCCCAGGATCCCTGGGGTCCCCATGATTTCCCGTGGCCCCAGGTTCCCCATGATCCTCAGGTTCCCCAAATTCCCCAGAATCCACAAAATCCACAGGTACCACAGATTCCCCAGAATCCACAAAATCCCCAGGTTCCACAGAATCCTCAGGTTCCCCAGGTTCCTTGGGGTCCCTGGGGTCCCTGGGGTCCCTGGGCTCCCCAGGATTTTCAAGTTCCACAAATTCCTCAAGATTTCCAGTATCCCCCGTGGCCCCAGGTTCCCCAGGCTACTCCATATCCCAACTATCCTAAATATCCTAGAAATCCTGATTATCCTTATGTCCATCAATTCCCTCCAAACCCTCCAATCCCCGGGTTCCCGGATTTCTCTCCAAGAGCCCGACGGATGGAAGAGCGCCGAGCCCGTCCAGTACCCTTCTCGGCGGTCAAAGTAAGCTCTTGAAGTTACTTGTGATGCAGAGTTGCCTTCTCTCCTCACTCTGCCCCGGGGAGCGTGTAAAGAATGAAGAGTTAACTCCAAAATCTGAATCAATTGTCATTTCGAGTATCTTAAGCGAACCCATTAAGCAAAGTGTAACAGTAATAACGAATGTAGCCGAGATGAAAAAAATTAATTTTATTGATCAGTAGCTCGTGCCACTTTGTTGTTGCAGTATAAAGGACCCCTGAATAAGGACATTTATGAACATCTATATAAAAACAGTGGGGCTAAAAATAAAAAAAAGCTTAGGACAAAAGGAACGCCCAGTTTTAAAAATGACCTGACTTAACAAACGTCTTGCTTCGCAAAAAAAAAAAAAAAGAAAAGAGTCCGTGACAAGGTGGCCTTTTCAGACATTGTGACACGCACGTGCATTACTTCTTTTCTGTTTATCGCATAAAGTTTAGTATACCAAGGGAACCAAGCGTGGTTGCCATGGCAACGCGCGGTAGTATATGGACGCAGGCCTTGCAAAGTTATGAAATATAGTCACATGGTTATGTGTAAATGGGCCTTAAGCTCCAGCAACGTTTTTGAGACATAAGGTGAAGGGGTATTTATTCTTAATTTTCACATCTATCACAATAGTGTTGAATATTATTCCCTGGTCCTTATTGCAGAAACAAGGGACTGACGCCGACCGTATTTAATGGTGTATTGTAATGGAAACTCTCGTGACCGAACGATAATAAAACAATTTCGCGAGCCTCTTGTCTTTGTCACTTTTTTATGTTGATTATTCAACAGGTTCCACTCGCGGAGCTGGAGTAGTAAGCTTCGATGGGCAAAGTAGTTTGATCGCTCGGTGCATGATTTATCCAGTTGATAGGTGTATTTAGCGAGACTTGATACGCTTGTCGCGGCACTGGTGAACGTTCGCACTTCTTCTCATTCATTACAACGTAATTGGACTCTAAGAGTAACGTAGGAGGACGACATATCCGATCTTCACGCTGGGCTGTCTTCTGGTTACTGGCTAGTGTACTGAGTGGAGCTGGAGCAAATGTTCTTGCATGGACGTTTGGTTGGGAGTGACGAAAATAATCCTTGTAGAAGGGGAACAAGGTCCTGGTTTCGATACCTGGACCAGGTGAATTTTTTCGGTCGCGCACAAGTCACCTAGCTGTGTTTGGAGATTTGTGTTCGTCCTTCGTCCCTCTTGTTCCCCTTCTCCAGGGATTATTTTCGTGATTCTTGTCTAGCTCGTTTGCACCTTTGCATTTAATTGTACTATAATCATAACCTTAAAATGCAAGCCTTTCACCCTTGTTGGTGTTAGACTGGTGACGGTTTATAGAACCAGTTTGCTCTACTGACGTCCAACCCCTGGTTATCTCAGTTGCTAGAGCGCTCCACTGGAAATGGAGAGGTCCCGGGTTCGATACCCGGACCAGGCGGATTTTTTCGGTCGCGCACCAGTCAACTAGCTGTGTTTAGAAATATATGTTTGTCCTTTGTCCCTCTTGTTCCCCTTCTCCAGGAATTATTTTCGTCATTCTTGTCCAGCTCGTTTGCACCTTTGCATTTAATTGCATTATAATCATAACCTTAAAATGCAAGCCTTTCGCCCTTGTTGGAGGTAGACTGGTGGCGGCTGATAAAACCTGTTTGCTCTACTGACATCTAACCCCTGGTTAGACGTCAGTAGAGCACTCCACTGGAAATGGAGAGGTCCCGGGTTCGATAACCGGACCGGCGGATTTTTTTGGTCGCGCACCAGTCAACTAGCTGTGTTTGGAGATTTGTGTTTGTCCTTTGTCCCTCTTGATCCCCTTCTGCAGGGATTATACGAGGGGCGTTCATAAAGTTCGTATTATCGGCACAAAAGATTGAAAAAGAAACAGAGCAAGACAGGCATCAACATGAGCGTGCGTCCCTCTAGTTTCCGAACAGTATAAACATCGCATGCTATAGTAGCTCAGAACGCCGCTAGGAAGTCAAAACAAAAATGGCACCACCCGTCGGTGCCAAGCACATGCAGTGATCCGTTTTTTCATTTGAAGGGAAGCAATGCCAAGGATATTCATTCCAATCTGGGAGCGTGTTTCGGGGACAACACCCCAGTTTATGACACTTTGGTTAAAAGGCGCCGACGCTTCCAGTGTGGCCAAATAAGAGGAAAGCATTTCAAGGACGGAGACCAAGTGATTGCTGAAGTGGAGCGATTCCTAAAACTCAAAACGAGGAGTTCTATAACAATGGCCTCTGGCATGTGGTGCATCACTGGAAAGAGGGGGTAACTTTCGGTGGCGAATATGTAGTGAAAGTCTCAACTCCTACTCGAGTTTGATTGCTGAATCTCTATTCCTTCGGGACAATAATACGAAGTTTATGAACGCCCCTCGTATTCGTCATTCTTGTCCAGCTCGCTTGCACCTTTGCGTTTAATTGCATTATAATCACGGTTGGGAGTCCTTACTATCAACAATGGTAACGTCTCAGTTTTTTCTGGTTACGAAATGAACCGGCGTTAGAACTTTTGACTTTGCTTGCGCTGCGTATAAGAATGTAATTTGGCTTTAATTGTATGACCGCTTCAATTCCTGGAAGCGTTGTGGAGTTTTGAAAACCCAAGGCAAGGTTCGCACCAGAGTCTTTCCGAGATGGGTTTTTGCAGTTTTGACCATCCTCTCCCGAAAATGTCGCCGCCAAGCAGCACACTCCGCGATTAACTTACACGAGGTGTGGTTGTGTTTAGCACAATTCAGTACGCTTTGGTGTTTCGATGCCATTCAAATTTCTTGGGGATCTCTCTATCCCGCCTGGGAATTTTCTAAATATACAACTCTTGGTAATGTTCCACATAAAACAAATTGACGGAGTGCCATTATGAATTCTGATCTGGATATGCGTGACACTAATCTCAAGTTAAGCGCTCGAGTTGCAGCGCATGTAAACAATGTTATTCATGCTTTCCCCATCTCCGGGATTTTCGTGTACGTACAATGGTCCGGCATTGTGTATTCCAGTGATGCGGAAGGAACTGGAATATTTGGTGCCGTGTTTAGGGAATACCTTGTAGGATTTTCCAAGGGTTACTGTAGCGGGTCAAGTTCATGTTCGCTCTATTGGTGACTCCAGCGAAATAAACGCCGCGTAGTGGCAACGCCGAGAAGCTCAGGAGAGGAGGTCGTTTCGACTCCGTCGTCTGCTATCGCTGCTTGGTTCTAGTAGGCAGCATAAAAACAAACATCGTTTACAGTCATTATTTATGCTTCCGCCGTGTCATTCCTACGCACTGACTAGAAGAAGGCTTCTACCGTCGAAAAATTGTTTTGCTTTCATATGTAACACCGATTTTACGCTACAGTGCAAGAAATTTATAGTGGTCCGCGGGCTGAACGAGGAAAACGACATCCTTTCGTCCGCCATTTTGGCTAACCTGCGCGACCCCTATAGGTTCGCTGGAGTCGCGAATAGGTTCAAATGATTAGTGCTTTCAGTGTACCCCGACATAGTGCGAGTGACAACACTAGATGCGGAATTTTGCTATGCCTACAGTCCTCACAATTTTTCAAACTCTCAAGGTTTGTTGACTATAGTTCAGGCCGGAACCTAAACTTCGAGTTCCAGCCCTAGTTTGGAACAGAGCACCCTAAAGACTAGCAGGTGTGCCAGTTAATAATGCTTATGGTGGGGTGTTCACTCTTATACTGTTGGCGATAGTACTAATACTCTATTCAAGTTCAGCACTTCTGCCAGCATCTTGTTTCTGTTTTAGCATGTGACCATCTTCAATGTCATTTTCTGAGCCAGCCGCCGCATCCCACCAGAGATGATTTGCTTGATGATGTGTAGCTAAAATGCCTCTATAGGTCATTAACCACTGAACTGACAGTATGATGGGAGCTACACGCTCGCATGGACTAATCAACCACCTCCCTTTCATCATCTGACTCCGCTTTCTGAGCCCGGCTATCGGCGAAAGTGTGATGTCGTAGCGAAAGATAAACGTATAACTGGTCGGGTGATCACGTAGCTTCCACCACACTCTCAGTCTAGGGGTGAACAGAGTACATGTGAGCAGATAAGCTGGATTCTTTTAACATTAATACTGTCGAGACCGGTTATAACGAAATAGCGGCTACAGCGAAGCGGTCACGATTTCCCATTCCCTTTTGCACTTTGTTATAACCGAAGTCGGTTATAACAAAATAGCGGATATAGCGAAGTGATTTTAGTTTTTCTTTGACTTCGTTATAACCGGTCTCGAAAGTATAATATGTTTTAGGGCCAGTTTCCAAGCATAGAGCGTCACGACATGTTGCTAATATGTACAGTATATACTAACACGGTCAAGTGTCTCGATAAAAAAAAAAAAAAAAAAAAACTCTTTGTCCTTCGGTGAGAGACGACGTGTTTACACCATACTCCAGCATTAGCGGAACGACTTTATGCGCGTCATTATTTTCGACGAGATGTTTAGGGAGCGCCCTCTTATGGCTCCGATCCCTGACGTCACGACCAAGGTTATTAGTAGCGAGCGACAAGTTCCATGGTGCGTAAAAAGAGCGGTGGAGACCTAGTCATCACTTTCCTAAACCAACACCATTAGAGTTGCGAGTATGACATTGCTCTTAGTTCAGTCGAGGAGAGCGGAAATCATCCTACTCGTGACGTCACATTCCGTCACGCTTGAACAATCGAAAAAGGCCGATCACAGCGACGCTCTTGATCGCGCACGCCACCGATAGTTGTTACGTGCTCGTGTTGCTACAAAAAGATTTGTCACTCCAGTGGTGGGGAAGGAGTTTCATGATCCCGCAATTAATATTCATCACGGAATCATATACTCCCCATAGGTTACGTGGTTATACAATCACCATATGTTTCGTCATCACGTAGGGCCATAGTTCCCGGGCGTATAACATCACACAACGCCTTTTTACGTTGTGCCCTGTCGATATTTTACGTGTTCACGTGAAGTTATTTTACGTGGTCACGTCAAACATCGTCCCAACCATTGCATGACTGAGAGGGAAACTAATGATGTGATCATGCGATTCATAGTCACTGATGACGTACGAGATCATGGCACCTTACATAGGTAAGTCGCAAAAAAAAATGTAACTTAATTTGCTCCTTTGCATAGATCCGAAGACACCGTCCCCTCGGCATCAGAAGAAATTTGAATTTACCTTAACCCTATGGATAAATCCGAAATGAGACACCACGGGCAGCGTGTTTTACCGAGCACAGAAAGGCTCATTAACAAGCCGCCATGGCAGCTCTAAACACGCTTTACCTTCTGTGTTTCCCAACTTAATATTTTAGGATTGAAGTATTTTTTCGTCAGTATATTCTATCAATTTTTCAATACATTGTTGGCGACAAATGCGTTTCATCGACAGCCTCATCTTTGAATCTACATGAATCTTATTGTAGAATCCGTCTAAACCAGTAAGTATGGCCCCTATCTTGAAATGTCTCGATGGCATACTGGAGTAATGAACTGCTGATGATCGTCTGCCAAGGGCGACACCCTTGAGAGTGTGGGATGAACGCTGTGGCAGCGTTTGTAGAGTAGAGACTTGCTATGAGCTCGTGCCCAGCAGCAGCCATCTCTGCTGGTGAGCAACGGGTGCGATACGGAAAATGTTTGATCTCGTTAGATCGACCTAATCTCGTAAAGACGGCAAAACACTCCAAATTTGGTTAAATTTACGCGTGCCAAATTAACGAATGGCATCTGAAACGCCCCAACGGAGAACTGAGGATTAAGTTCGACACCCTGGGGATTATTTTACGTGCGACCGATATGTCGGTTACACGGCGCCCTCTCCGCAATGAGCCTTTTTCAGATTGTGGGCACTTAGGTAGCGATTCGAACCCGCCACTTGGGAATTTGTGGGAGGTTGGCACTCTGCCTCGGAGCCACCGAGGCAGCTGATAAAAAAGAAAAAAAAAATCATTATGTTCCTCACTGCCACCACTTTGTTTTTTGTTTTTCTTCTAGCGGTTCCCTTTAACAGTAGCATTCCCTTTTCATCTTGTCTAATCCGAAATTGCCATATTTAAAGAAATAGGGGAGATGTTTTTCTATGTAAATTCCGACCTGGCTAACTTGTCCGGATTACGTCACATCATAGCCTTCCAGTTCAGCAAGGCTACCATGTCGGGCTTGCAACGGAAACTCCTATCACTCGTTCGCAAGGTTGATGACACCTTCAATGATGTACAGAATCGGTAAGTTTCCTCTGTCGCTTTCAAAGTCAGTCGTCAATACGCTGATTCGATGGTTTCTTTGGGGAAAGTGTCATTTCCTTGAAATGGAGTCTTCGGATCATCTATGAAGGAGAGCAATGTGAGCCGTGAATTAGTTTAATAAAGGAAGGTTAAAATTGTCAGACGGAACGTCTTTGCAGCCACACTAAAGTTCTCATGGCACACAGTGACTTCTCGCTTGTCTCCAGGTGCGAGTGTATGTTTAATACTGCCTTTCTTTAGAAAAAAAAGCGCTCGGATACATAATTACCATTTACGCTTTTCACTGTGCGGTTGCTTTGTCTGGGCTCGTCTGCAGGAAATCAAGGACAATGAACGGGATTTATATTCAACCTAATTGATGACTTCAACTTCCTCCGATTTACGGCGACGTGATCCAGTTGTCCGACGTATACAACACGTCTTTGTCATATCAAACTTTTTTTTCATAAAGGTCCCCAATGGCCCTTAAAGCCGTTATCCCAGTGCTAATACATCGAACAAAAAACACAATGGTTGCTGCAGACACGACGACAGATGTATTTACGGGCACGCCTCAACCATCTTAAAAGCATGCTTGTTCTATGCTTCCAACGTTTCCGCAGACATTTTGTTTTTTTTTTATGACCGATAAGACAAAACCGATCTATAGGGAAGAAACACGCCTCAGACAATAGGGAGTTTTAGGGAACCGTGTTTGCACATCCGGTATACGGTATACGATGGGCCCTCCAGTACGAACTGCGCATGCGCTAGCACAGAAAACTCGCACACTTGAGAGTTAGAGAAATGCGCTCCTCTCGAGTTCTGTGAAGCCCTGTTTGGTGCGGCCTTCTCTCGTTGCGAATAAAGAAAGCAAAAAGCGTGCATTTTTATATATTGATGATTGAGTTCTGGGACCCGCGAGGTGCACTCTAGTTTCCGATTGTCGCGCTGCATTCAGTCGGATGCTGGCAGGTTTCATTTGATCTTTTGAAAGTGCGGCTTTACGAGCGAACAAGCGCGCAGCGAAAGAAAAATTCGATGGTGGATGCTGAGACGGCGTGGAGTAAACCTGGCATTGAACGGCTACATTCACAATACAGATGAGAAATTCGACCAATATGGTACGACTGTTATATTCCGGGGTCATGCACTTGCATCAAGATTAACGTTGAAGTTTGGGCTAGTCGGTATACAGACATTATAAACACAAAAACCAGCGCGAAAGCGGTGACAAAGTAAAAGGTAACCGACAAGACATAGTGCTGTATATCCCGTCGGTTAGGTTTTACTTTGTCCTTGTCTTCGCTCTGCTTCTTTTTTTTAATTTTATTATGTTTGCATCAAGAAATTGCGATACACGACCGCACGCTCGTGTGATAGCCATCCAGATTGAAACGGGAAGGGGGTTGGGATTGAGCAAAGGAACACCCTGGGTTCTGCAGCTCGAGCTTCGCTCCTTGTGCTCCGAGGTGTAAAGCGTTAACACCCTCGGTCACCTTTTTTTCAAATATATAAACACTTCAATATTTATTTTTCTATCAAACTAGCGTGATACATTTTGCCGTCTAAAAAATAAACGGCACTTTTTGGCGATTTGAGAAATCTACAGCAGCGATGGCCTGTAATTATGCTCTTTAACGGACAGCTGATGGCTCTCAACCGCACGATAACTGCAACACGACATATTTCCTGTCTTCACGTGTTCGAGTAGTGTCTGGTGTCTCTGTATTCGCACGAGGTCCCATTAGGCAAGATACGACGAGAAGAAGTTGACATCAAGCAAGCACACCTTTGCCGGCCATCGGATTCGCCATGGTCGGATCTACGTAAGTGCTTAACAAAGCGCAGAAAGGTCCATATTAGCCCTCAGAGCAGTAAACTGTGTACGCTACTGTACGTCACTGAGGAGGTAAATGTATTCGTGCCGGCAGAAGCACTGAAAACTAACGGTCACCAATAGATTATCACATGGTTCAGGTTGCCTGTTTATTACAAAGTTGCTGGCGTAATAAAATTTAGTCCTTCCTACCGTAGCGTGCGCCCAAATTTACAAATAAGCATAACACCACCCCGCTTCCCCCCACCCAAAAAAAAAACAAAAAACACTTTATGCGTGTTTGGTTTTCAACTATGCGGAGTGGAAGTACGTCTGCTTCTTGAGCGGGGGTTGCAGTGACGTCAGTACGCCGAGCTCCGATTGGCTCTGCTTGAAAGAATAGCGGGTAGACCTCAATGTTAGCTGCCTTGAGGTCTACGCACTGTCCTTCCCATCGAACCAATCAGAGCTCGTCGTTCTGACGCCAGTGCAACCCCTGCTCAAGAAGCAGACAAACTTGCACTCCCCATAGTCCCTGATAGTTTCAGAAACTCAGGGTGTGGTTTATGATGTTTGCAATTTTTGCTTCAAAACTTTTTCATCCGTGTTCCTCTTGGTTAATGCCGAAATCTCATTGACAGCGGAGGGATCTTAAGATGTTCCGAACACGACACGTCCCGCTTTTCCTTAAAAGGCAACTCTTGCCAATATTGTCGAATTTGAGATTACGACTGTTTTCAGCTCTTTCAGTGTCCTTCAATTACAAGGCATATTTTTTTATCTTTACGATATTGTGTGTAATTTTTTTATAAATATCACGGCTCAAAGTTTGATTTCGGGCGTCTATACGGCAAAACCGAAACTATCTGCTCGAGAGGGATGGCAACACTGATCATCAGCTGTATAGGGCAGCAACGTGACGTCTCCGCGGTGCACCGGTGCGCGGTACGACGTGCGGAATCAACTGCACCACCACCGCGACGTGACGTCACGGGTGTGCTGTTGCTGTGCGCATCGCCCAGTGTTGCTTGACTGACACCTTAACCGCTTGCCGCCCGCTAAAAAGCAGCTGGTCGCATCTTTAAAATCGGTTTTAGTGAAGTACGCGGCTTTACTTTGACCTAATATGTCGGCAGTGGTCACATTTCGTGCCACTAAAGCGATACCGTTCATTTATTTTGGTTTCGTTTTCGATCGGAGTTACCCATCAAGTTTTAGTAACCACAGTCCCCGAAAGTTTAAGAAACGCAGAAAGAAACTTATATATGTTTCTGTTTTTCTTTTTTTGGCTTCGGAATTCGATCTTTGGCGTTATTATCAGCTAGCGCTGCAATATCACTGGTTGCGGAGCGATGATGAGCTGCTCAGCGCTCACCACGACCCGCTTTTCTTATCTCATATCTCATAGTTCTCTCCGGTGACTTTAACTATCCCGAAATAAAATGGCCGGTTGTTCCAAATGTCATATCCTTTGATGCATGGTATAAACTTTCAAAGCAAAGTCGGGATTTTGTTGATGTGATAAACGCCTTCTCTCTTTTTCAAATGGTTGACAAGCCAACTCGTAACTCTGCTTTCTTGGATCTTTTTTTTTTTTTATTTCGGAACCAGATTTTATAGCTTCGGTAAACTTTATGGAACCGCTCAGTGATCATACTTCCCTAAATGTTGAACTTGCTCTTCCTACGCAAAAGCACAGTCCGCTGGTAAAAGCTATTTATGATTACTCCAGGGCTAACGTCGATGACTTCTGTCGGAGCTTACAATCCTTTTCAAGTATTTAAATGGTTGGCTTTGGCTCTAGAACAGTTCACGAAAACTGGAGATTATTCAAACAAAAGCTACTTGATCTATGCGATCAATTCATTCCAAAAATAAATATACAGTCTTCTATTGAGAAACCCTGGTTTTCGAATCGCCTTAACCGACTACTGAACAAAAAACGGAGACTATTTCAAACAGCTAAATTGTCTTTGTACCATCTGCGTGGACAAAGTATGACGAATTCCAATTAGTATGCAAGACAGAGATACGTCGAGCGAAGAACAAGTTTTACAACGAAGACCTCCGCAGCCTTATGACAGCTAACCCCAAAAAGTTTTGGAAAGCGGTTAACCCTAAGCAGGTGTCGAAGCCTCACCGATTCACTAATCCTGCGGGAGACGAGCTCGATCTGGGTACAGTGTGCGAGGAATTCAGTCGTTGTTTTAGTGAGATGTTTTCAGAAGGCATTTTTCCCTTACCAGAGCATTCGCCTAATTACGACATAGCCACACAAATGTGCCCAATCACTATGTCTGTGAGTGGAATTCAGAAACTAATAGAACATCTCCGAACAAACTCTGCCCCCGGTCCTGACAATATCACGACGAAGCTACTTAAGCTTAGCAAATGTGAATCTTCCGCTCTCCTCTGTAATATCTTTGAGCAATCCCTAACTAGTGGCCAAATACCTGCTGATTGGAAAGTGGCAAACGTCACCCCTGTCTTTAAAAATGGTCAAAAGAATGAATTCACGAACTATCGACCCATCTCTTTGACGAGTGTTCCGAGTAAATTAATGGAACATGTTTTATTTTCAAATATCATGGATCACCTGTCAGCAAACAGCCTTCTTTTTGTAAACCAGCACGGGTTCCGTCGGTCTCACCCTTGCGAAATCCAACTTTTTGAATTTGTAACTGATATACACAGTAACCTGCATTTTAAAACTGAGACGCATGCAATTTTTATTGACTTAAAAAAAGCATTCGACAAGGTGCCGCATCATCGTGCTTTCCAAGTGGAGCCATTCGTGATAGACTGGATATCAAATTTTCTTTTCAATCGCTCGCAAAGTGTTTGTTATGATTACAAATCTTCATCACATCGGAAAGTAAAATCGGGAGTGCCGCAGGGGACCGTGCTGGGTCCACTGCTCTTTCTTTTGTACGTGAATGATTTACCCGATAGTATTCTTTCAACCATCCGTTTGTACGCTGATGATTGTGTGTTGTATAGGAAGATATCTTGCATTAGTGATTGCATTCAACTTCAGAATGACTTGATTACCCTAGAAACATGGTGTAAAAAGTGGCAAATGCAAATCAACATCCTAAAAACAAAATTCTTAAACTTCAACACTAAGCGAAGTGCCACAGTGTTTAGCTAGTCTCTTTTTAATACGCCCATTGAACATGTGCACACGTACAAATATCTTGGGGTTCATTTCACGTCAAACTTATCATGGGAAGCTCATATTAATCACATCGTTGTAAAGGCAAACCAAAGCCTCGGTTTTTTGAGACGAACACTACATATGGCTAACCGGGAGACAAAACTCGTAGCTTACACTGCCCTTGTTCGCCCGCAGCTCGAATATGCATCTACAACATGGAACCCCCACCAGGCTTACCTAATACAGAAATTAGAGTCGATCCAAAACAGGGCAACTCGGTTCATTCTTAAAAACTACACACAGACTAGCATTACTACGCTAAAAAAAGAACTCGGAATTCCACTGCTCGCGGAAAGAAGGAAACTGACCATTATCAAGCCCCTTTAAAGAGAGAATTGTACTGTCCTGCGGCTCATCACATTTCTCCTCGTACAGACCATTCTCAAAAAGTTCATCTGGTAACACCAAGGACAAACCTATTTAAATTCTCTCCACTGCAGTTATCCCTTTCAGAATGGAACTCTCTGCCAGAACAAATTGTTACAATTCAAGACTCATCTGGATTCAGAGCTGCACTTGCTACTTTTCTCGATATTTAGCAACCTTTAACCCTGTGTTTTTCCTTTCTTTGTTTTTGTTTGTTATCAAAGCCCCCCCCCCCCTTATGTAAAGCCCTACGGGCGCTTTAAGGGAACAATAAATGAAATGAAATGAAATGAAATCCTTCAGTGACCATAGTTCGCCATATGCCAAGTTTACAAACCGATACTGATTTTTCACTCCTGTTTCCGCTCATCTCTGACAGCTTCAAGACGAGTCAGCGGTACTTCCGGAGGTTCCCGCAATAGGCCGTTGACGGAACGTTGAAACCCAAGACACAAGCCCACCAGAAGCTGCAGAGCGTCCTCAAGAAGGTTGACGCGGAGTTGAACGGGTCCAGCAAGAAGCTCAATCAAACGATGGAAGCGACTTTTTCCTTGTTCGGAAGTATCGAATTCAGTCCGGGAGAGCTTTTGAGAGACGGGTTGTTTCTGGATCTGGCCGCCTTGCAAATGACTCTCAACATTGTGGCCAGCCACCGGTACGGAACATATAATTATGCCGCATCCAGGTCGCCACCGGCCCCCGGCGGACACCTAATACCGGTGATCGAGGGTAATAACGTAACTAAGAATTAAAAAAAAAAGAACTTGCACGGCAATTTTGCTGAGATCATCGGTCAATGCACTCTCCGAGGAAAAGGGAAAAAAAAAAGAGACTTAGATATAAAGCCAAATGTGCCATGGAGTCTTTTCTGCTCCCGGATAAACTTTAATCCGACATCGTTTATAACAAGATATCGGAAGCGCTCAATAAACAGAGGCTTGATTGGGTTCATGCCCCCTGGCAAAATCACATTAATTTCTTGCAATATACGGCTTAAAAAAACTTATAGAGCGACAACTGTGGTTATATTATGCAATAGTAAACAGGTAACCAAACGAAGCATACCGCAGCTAATGTGCCGCGAATTATTAAGGCACGCAACCAAACAATAAGGTTATACGTTCAAAATAAAACTCGATTTATGGAGCTAGGATGGCAATATGCGAAACATAGCGATTGATTCCTACACTTTGTATGTACGTGACAAATTTACTATGTTTTGTGATGACGTGTGTCACAGTAGTTTCTGTTTGCCATTACGTTAGATCAGTTGTCAATAAAGTTTTCCTTTTTTTTTACCTGAACAGTGCCGCTTATCTATCTGTCAAGCAATGGTGTCCGATGAGATTATGACTTCTTAAGCGGTACTAGAATGAAACTACTTCATTGCCTCGATGGAGTCAAATTAATTCGTTGGACTTCATAGGAGCTTCGAAAGAGGTTCTCACTTTAGAGATCCTTTCGAAAGTCACGTGCCGAATAGTAGAAGGTCTGAACCACTGCACAACGGCGGAACAACTGACATCGTGGGATATGAGAGTCATTCCATAATATAGCGAACCTCCGAACGTGACAAACGATAGGAGCCGACGAGCCAATCGAACAGTGTCGAAAGAGCAACGTCATTGTGCTCACCACCTTTTCCGATTGGTGTGTGTTTTTGCGTTCTAATCTGACCAAAGCACATACACTGTACCATGATGTTGCGGTTTTAGTCCGCCATTGTGCAGTGATCCCAAAAGCTGCCAACAGACAAAAGGGGTTGTATTGACCGAGTTCAAGAAGTTGGCGTCTGCGGCCAGCAGCTCCAACGACTGTCAGCGTTAGCGAGGCCCTTACTTGTTTCGGAATGCTTGGGGGGGGGGGGGGGGGGCATCCATAGTTTGTTTCAGCTTAAGTCCGAACGAAGCCGACGCTCGAGGTATTGGGACTATCAAGCACCGTCAAAAGTGAAAGTCACTATAAGCAGTTACAGCTCAAGAAGGTAGGGCGAGGGAAAGAAAGACCGTGGAGACCGGGGAGGACCGGGGGGGGGGGGGGGGGGACAGACTAATAACATTATGTAATTGTTTAGGTCAAACAATAAAAAAGTGGGAGAGGAAAGGCAGTCACTCTCCGCAGTGAAGTACTAGTATATACGTGGTAAGACACGAGTTCACTACTGGAAATATATCAGAATATTTATTAATGGCAACCTCCTAAGCGGAGAGCAAGTCGTCTGCTCCTTGCTCAAGAGTTGCGGTGACGTCAGAAAGAACCCGAGTTCTGATTGGCTTTGATTGAAGGATAGTGGGTAGACCTCGAAGCAAGCTGACTCGAGGTCTACCCACTACCTTTCGTTTAGAACCAATCAGATCGGTTTCCTCTCAATTCGATGCGCTGCGGTTGCATCCATGTAAGCGTAGCCATAGCCTCTGCAGGCGTAAGAAGCGCAAGATGTGGCCAATGTTCACACCGCCAACTTCCTGATTGATCCTTCGGTCTCATTGTCGAATCTCATTGGCAGAGGAGTGATAAAATACCCGGAACGCACCGTTCCTTGCGTTTTTTTTTTTAGGCTGTAAGCGTACCTCCTCAAGTATACCTTACTTTTCATCTCTCGAGGTTGGTTGCAATAAGCTGGTGTCAGCTCAATGTCTGCAGGATAAAAGAAACGCTTGCAGCAATGCGCTACATAAACGACCAATCCCATTGGCCAATGTAGGAAAAAATTAATGTATACTAGTATCCCATTTGTAACAGCCGTCAGCATGCATGCAGAGTGACCTGTCAAATCACGAGACATGGCCACCGCACGGTTGCCGTGTCTACCGAAGGAACTCGTGGACAGTGCCGTTCTGTTGTACCATTGCCATGATGCGATGGTTGCTGGTTGCTAGTAAGGAGTGACGTTCTCTTTTTATGTATCAAATCTCCATTCAGTTTACCATTACGTTAACACACCTGAAATTGGGTGTGAAAAAACCTGAAACAACCAAAAGTAGAAGAGACAGGGAAAGAAGTCCTGCCTTCTTTCTTTGTATCTTCAACTTTTGGTTGTTTCAAGATTTGTTCACAGCAAGTCTCAGTTGTTTTAACATAATCTTAAACTTACACGAGCTCGCCTGCGCTCTCACTGTGTTCTCTATTTCGTTCCATTTTCCAAATGAAGCTCACGAAGATGAGAAAAGCGACATTCCATTTAACATAACAGGATCCTACTAAGAATACAAATTTCACGACATTCGTACGCCGCAGATAAAGATGTAATTTATTCGCTATATTGCATGCAACAACACGATGTCTTTCAGAGCACATAGACAAAGTAAACATTCATTAACGCCCCCGATAGCCATCTCACTTCACTCAGATGATGGAAACGTGAGAATTCGTATCATTCTGACACCCCTATAAAATGGTACCATCAATCTTAAGTACAAGCAAAAATCACGCAAAAAAAAGGAGAAAAGTTTGATGCTTAAGGTTGCAAATGATCAAGAAGATCCGGTGTCAACGAGGTAAACAAACGTGGTCTCAAGCGTTTTTGATGTCCTGCATTCGTGGTTCCGACGCGCGCACTTGTGTCTTGCCTTTTAGGCGTTCAGGTTTATCATTGCGACATGCGATTACAGTTCTATACAGTCAAGAAAAACACCCCGGATGCGAAATTGGGTTTCGCAACCGTACATAAGTCTGCGACATCATGTTTGTCAGCGGGTTACACAATCGCGAGCGCGATGCATTAGGTGCCAGGAACTCACGTGTCTCCAGAAGCCGGCAATTGCGACCGAAACCTCCGATTTCGGCCGGAGCGAGGTTGCGAGAGCTACTCCAATCTGGGGCGGATGTGGAGGCGGCCCATGCTTTAAAACGGCCATTGAAAGATATCCGTGTTGATCCCGCTCACCCAGTGGCAGATGGGAGCTCCAGAAAAGGCGAATCACTTTGCGCGTCAAAACGACCGCTGGTATTCTTTATGAGAGCTCGTGTTTCTAGCCCAATGGCTCGATATCATTAGAGTCATTGTTTGATCTCCACATTCTCTGTGGACTCGAAAGAAACGTCACTTGATACATAGAAGCCAATAATATACAACGCCATTTCCTAGTGACTGACGCTTGATGCATATACCCCCTCTTAGTTTGGAGTTTGAAAACAGAGGTTGAAAACGTCGAGCGGAATACCTTTCCTAGCCTATACTTCGATGACTTGATGCGCGCGATATGAAACTGATTTACGTCAAGTAAAACGTAAATCATACATTCACCCGAGCGTATCGGTCCGCTCGTCGATTTCCATATTGAAAATATAGCACCGTAACGTTACGTAATGAATGACATAAAATGGCCTATTTGACTTTTATGTTTCATTGGAACCATTGAGGAGTCACCACGATGCGAATATTAAAAGATCAAAACGCGGGACACTGGCACATAAATGCGGACTTAATCGCGCTAATCTGGTTTTCCTAGAATTAACACCTCAGTTGGAGGCGATGTTACAAGAACAGGTTACTAAACCGGCCCACAGATACGTTTCAGTTAGTTACTGTCATTGCAGTAATTTACATTTTTTGCTTCCGTGAAGAGCGACCAAGTCTGTCATGTTGTTGCCGTGGCGGGCAGTTGAGATACGTCGCCAAAGCAGCTTCACTAGAAGGCCTTAATATTTTTTTTCTCTAGTCGCAAAACTTCCCTGGCATTCTTGCGCCGTAAAACACAAGTGTGATTCGAGAGAACTTAGACAAGTTTATGCTTGCTTCTCTCTGATGCCTGCAATCATTCAAGAGAGGCGTAGTTTTCGGAAAACGTTCTTGTTTATGGAGTATCCCGCCTGTCTTCAATGATTGACGATAGATATCACAAGACATTAAACGGCATCCCGACGCTGAACAGGTAGCGCAGTTGCTTACCCATTCGTCTTTACTTCGATCAAAATCTATTAAAAGAGGCTGAACAAAGGAGTTTACTCCCCGCCTTTGAGCCTATAGTATACCAGTAATGTTTAACTCAAAAAGCCTCGCGAAAGCAATAAATGCCTCATAATACCAGGCTAGAAGCACTGCGTACCAAAACAGACCTCTTACTTTAGTCGTGTCTTTGGGAATGAAAACAGCTGCCGCAGCTACGATCTGTTTCAGAGAGAAAAACGTCGTCAATCACGGTAGGGTTGAAAACTAGAGCCATATATTAGGTACCATATAGTAAGACACGCGAGTCAGTGTTCTGACCCACCCAAAACAAGATGAAGTCGTCGGTGGTGATTGTGCTGACTTCCTGCGCCATGGTTTTCGGCCAGGGCAATGACAACAGTGGTACGTGTCGAAACTTTCACTCGCTTTCTATAGCATAGGCAAAAAGATGCATTATTGTGAATGTGTCTGTCTTAGCATTGTAATAATGAGATCAGGTTCGCCTGTCGCACGTCTTTTAATTTTTGTTTACGCGTAACTTAGGTTTTTGCTCCCGTTCTTTGCCGCGCGCTATTATTTCCTTTTCCTTTTCAATCGCGTGCTTTGACATTGGCTGCCAGTGTGCAGAACCAATGTAAGAGGTCAGTCATTAGTGCAGCCTAGTTAAGTATCATTTTTATATTGCAGATTAACGCCGGCTAAGTCGAAAAAAAAAAGAATTGCTTCACTGAACAGCGTTTTTTTTTTAATTTCTATTACACCGCGTTTTTAAAAACACCTAAACTGTTGTTGTTGTTTTTTACAACAAAAATGAACTACACGTCGCCGAAAATTCCCCGTCAAATGCAGCGCTAGTGGTCCAAACCAGATGCTAAAGTTTCAGAACTAACCTTTATCTCAATCAAAAGTTAGTTGATTGCTTCGAAAATTTTAATGAAACATGGGGCCCGTTTTTGGCCGTTTTCGACAACTGGCACCATTCAGCTTCATGTATTCGACAGCTCCGTCGTCGCCATTCTCCATTTGAGAATTTTAGAAAATATTTTGTAACTTTTAAATAAGATAACGGTCATTTCTTAAACTTTGACAACAGGTTCGCACCGCTAGCACTCATTTGGGCGGACAATGAGTGTTCGGCGGTGCAGAGATTGTTTTTGCGGTAAAAAAACAAAAACAAAAAAACTGTAATTATTTTTGGGGGACATTTTGCACTTTGTACGCTATTATCTTCGGTTTGTCTACCGGAGGCTTGTATCCAGATATATATATATATATATATATATATATATATATATATATATATATATATATATATATATCCTGGCTCCACCAATATATATAGGATATATACAGTGTTTTTTTTTTTAACTTAGCAGATTTCTTTAAAAAAAAGTGAGAGTTGCACTAATGCGGTTTGTGCAGGTGAGTTATACGGCCAGGGGGACATAGTTTAGGGGGCTAATCGTAACGATCAGTCGGCTAATGAACTAAAATTCGTTTATTAACATTTTAATTAATAAAAATCGATATATGGTTCAAATTAGAAACTTGCTCAGCGTCATCGAAAACCACTAAATCAACTCTTTTTAGAAGGATATAACGCGGGGGCAGTATATTTACGGCACTCCGTAAAAACGATCAATTGGGACGCGTTTCTAGGTTTCCTTTTCTTATCGGAGCGCATCTCTGCGCCCGCAGTCATACCCCAGTGGCTGAGACGGGCAACACACGTGTGCCCAACTTCCCGTCATGCTACGAGGGAGGCGAGGAGGTGGCTTCGCGCCGCGACCACCGGGGGGCAGGACCGCGGGCGCCCAGATGCGCTCCGATAAGAAAGCGAATCCTAGAAACACGGTCCAAATTGGGAGTTTTTTAGAACGCCGTCAAATGCTGCCCGTGCCTTATGTCCTTCTAAAAAGAGTTGATAAAGTGGTTTTCGATGACGCTGAGCAAGTTCCTAATTGGAACCATATGTATATTTTTATTAATTAAGAAATTAATTAACGAATTTTAATTAATTAGCCGACTGCTAGTTACGATCAGCCTCCTAAACTATGTCTCCCTGGCCGTAAGACTCACCTGCACAAGCCGCATTAGTGTAACTTTTACGGATATTTTTAAACAAATCTGTTAAGTCTAAAAAAAAAAACATTGTTTTTAAATGTGGCATGAAATGTCTCTTTTTTATCCTTTTTTAAAGATGCTAAATTTGAACAGTCGGATCATCTTCACGATGTATTTTATTTCTGTTACGTTTTGTTAAAACAACCGTACGATTTTTGCCCAATCTTTTTTGGATAAAAAAAAAAGAAACATCTGAAAGAATCTCCTCGCTTACACACCATACTCAAGCGCGGTCAGTCTCGAACATTTTTTAATAATCGGACATTACCCCCGTAATGTCAAGCTTTAAATAAAATCGAACTTTGAAAGGCACTGTTTTTTTTTTCTTTGTTTGATCTTCATATCGCTATTCATGCATTTAAACGGCCATACATATTCCCTCAACACTTCCCAATACGGGTGGTACAGTTGATATTCATAACGTAACCTCGGGAAATGTAGCGCTATAGATTTCTTTGAGACATTCACACCGAAGTTACTTTCATGAGAGAGGTCTTTCTCGTTACCTTTGGATGTTGCACTTTAAATCTCGCGAGGAAACGAACGACGATCAAAGGACCAAACCAAAAACAACTCATGGTAACTCTACTCTGTTCTCTCTTTCTTTCTTTTTTCCTGTGAGAAACTAAAGGTTGTACTGAAGTTGTCAAGTTCAGTTTTCGTTTTGATTCTAGAAATGTCATGAGTCATTCGTGCTGTTGCCCTTACTTGAAATTGTTTTCCACTCTCACACTGACGTCCGCGACCACATTAGGCTACGTTGCTGGGGTTTACGTCGCGATACGACTACGAGTCACCATGGCGAAAAGCCACTGCGTCGCTCGAAGGCCGTGGTTACTTGCAGTCGTATTTCGACGTAGTCCCGCGTACCGTAGTCTTACAGCCTAGTTAGACGGGAACCCTTAACCCGCTGTTAAGTCAACCTTAACTGCACTCACGCTCAACCACGTTTACCACACTATACTTCCCGACAGCTATTTCCGAAGAAGTGAAGAGTGAGCTCGCAGAGCTTTGATGAGCGCTCAGGATGCAAGAGTGCACATGGTCCCGTGACTTTTACTGCGCAGTCATAAATAGTTGTCCAAAAGTATAGCGTGGTTGAAATGTCGTAAAGCTTAGCTGCAGTTAAGTGTTCCCGTGCTACTATAGGGTATCGCATAATCAAGTTCCACTTTTTGAGTGGGAGATATAAAAGCTGAGCCAATGTAGTGCTAGTTGAAAATAATAAAATGGCGAATGAGGTGCCTCCGTAATGCTAAGCTACCAAACCGAATGCCACATTGCGACAATAGAAAATATAGCAGTCTATTATTTATATTTTCACCGCTTTATTTTTATTTATTTAACGTATCCGAGGCTTTCCTCGTGGCTTTTGTGCTGCCCCGACGTGAACACCGCTGGGCCGACTCAAATTGCCCAACCCTGTAGTTCTGTCGGCAGGTAATGAAGGACAATGTGGGTTAATCGAGGGTATACTTGCGGACATAAGGTCGGCGGTTATCCCAGGGAGCAGATAAAACAAACAGTCGCGCACTGCACGCTCCGTTTGATCGCTTCTGATATATTTTAACCCGCCAAGTCACCAAAAGTGTGACAAAAAACCACCCTCGTCTTTCTGTGTACGTTACGTCCTATAAAGTACTACTAGGAGTCATTTGCGGAGCGGTGACGACGACATAAAAAAAAGAGAACAGACAGTTTTATGTTTTATTGGACGAATATACAAAACAATATATTCAATTCCATGCCAAATACGGCTTCCTAGCAACAATAACCAAATGAATTAATAAAAAAAAAAAAACATGTCCTCTCGAACTGAGCGGCGGTTTGTGCCACCTATATACAATAGCTTATATAGACTCCTAAATTTTTCTTAGGTATTCTACTGGCCTAATGGTGGATGTAAAATTTAAAATATTAGTTCGTTTCGTGCAAAAACTCATGTTATGCAGTGAAGGATGCAACAAACATCCCTCGTACTAATGTCTGCTGCCTAAGAAAACGTTAAAGAAAGAAATAAAGGGACAGTGACTGCTCCTGGTACACGCACAACCCCCGTCTAGCGCTGTCGACAACGAAAGTTGCCCTACAATGCGGTTCTAGCTACCCTGGTTGCGGTTCGGTATACTCTGTTAGCCTAATAGACTTATTCCAAAACTCGAAGCGCTCATCGCGGCGCAATGCGACGTTATGCATTGTGGGAATGCTCTGGGAAGCAAAATCCATACGCGCTCGCTCCTGGCCCACAGGTTCCCAGAAGGCGCCACGCGCGCGGTGTCGGATTAATGCAAGTAGTGTATTGTTGGACGTACGTTTGTCGTTTCCTTTCTATAAATGTGACTTAATAAAAGAACACATGTTATTCTACTACACAGTCTATTTACGAGGCAGTCGACGCACCCCCAACGTGACTAGGTCGGGAATATCTAGACGACCTCAAGGTTCTCGAGGTGCAATGGATCGTCCAGTACCTTACAGTGCGGTTCAAGTAAGCTTTTGAAGTCCTTTTCTTCCGACGAGCTGTAGCAACCTTATGTTAATCCGTTCCGTGGCGCGTTTGCGAAACGTAAAATTTTATCCTTAGTAGTCAGAAATTGCTTATAAGTGCAAGAATACCTGTAATAATACTTAGGCTATTGCTAACTGGAGCTTCTAGAACCCCTTTTAGGGTCAAATATTAACGTCCTAGTTATAAAAGTTTTTTTTTCTGTTTCTTACAATTGATAATTGCGTTTAGGAAAGAAAGTAACAGCGTGTTCAATCATAACAAATAATTCTTTTAAATATATTTTGATTTATTGAGAACGACGTGGAGGACACTATCCCAAACGGTTCGTTGTTATTAATTCATTTCCTCAAACGATTTTTTAAAAACGTTTACTTTCATTAACCTAACTCATCGTTGCCTAATTCTGATGTTCTGTCATTCAGATTATTGTTGCCAGAGAACGGTTAGACATTATGCCATGAAATAACTACTCACTAAAAAATATTTACGCGTCTAGTTACCCGCAAAACACTTGAATAGCCAATTACTGCGATGTACGAGATCAGCTCAGCGAATGATGAGGCAGAATATCCGTTTAGACCTAAAAATGAATTTGCGCTGTGGCATTGCGCAATGCAAAGCGTCATGCTTGCATTGCGTAATGCCGCAGCGCAGACTTAATTTTGAGGTCTAAACAGATGTTCCGCCTCATCAATTGCTGAGCTGATTTCGTAGATCGCAGAGATTGGCTCTTCGAGTGTTTCGCGGGCAAATAGACACACAGTCATTTTTAAGAGAGTACTTGTACAAAGCTCTAAGCCTATGCGCTAGTCAGTGGCCTGTTGATTACAGTAAAAATATTTCAATAAAAAAAGTTATATTGTCACAAAAGACAGGTGTAGGGACTGAGGATCCCACGAGAAAGCTAAGGGTTAAGTGCGACGAACTTCTGCCAAAAACGAAAGCTTACTAACGCGTCGATGTCGGCGAGACAGCGGGATTGAGCGCTACCCCCGTTTCACTTGAAGTCCGACCGTAACCTTCGCTATGATCCTAGGAGGTCAATGAAGTTGTTGTCTTTGCCGGTTTGTTGTTACCATCAAAACCATATAGGCTTCCTGTGCTGAAGTTGTAAGCAGAGTGTGGCGCCCTCATTTTGGGTAGTACAAGCTCAACTAATTAGGCCTCTCACTACTCATGGCACCTTCGCTGAGCTTTTATCTTTCTGTGTAGTGCTGAAGAACGGAGTAAAAACACCTTTCGACGTCCGAAATCGGCTAGATTCAACGCCGCAAGACAGTCGAAAGTGCTAGATTCACGCCACCACCGCTAAGATACGCGTCCCGTATATCTGGGCGGTGACGTCAACCTTGCGTCCCGATGCTTTTTTTTTTTTTACTTTAGAGTGCGGGAAACGGCGTCTTTTGGCACACGCTCTTAGGACCTAAGCCTTGACCCGTACTTCGACGGTGTTCGAATTTTTGTTGTTTCTTTGTATGTTCTTCGTGATCTCGCGTTCCGCACCAGAGCAGCTGGCACTCTCTGCATGAGTGGCGGTCTGAGACGCTGAAGTTTGTACTTCCCAAAACAAGTCCTAACAAGTCGCTTTTCACAGCGCCCCCTGGGCAACGCAGGAGGCCTATTACGCAACAAAAAAAAATGCTAGGCAGTTTTGTTCTATACGTGAAACTAGGCTGCCTCAATCCGTGAAACGTCAATCTTTCTACTAAATTTAGCGGAAAGTTTGCGTATAGGTCACGTGACAAAACGGCGCACGTGACGTCGATTTTTCCGCTAAATTTAGCGGGGAAACTTCATTGATGGTTAGGTCACGTGACGTCAGTTACCCCGCTGAATCTAGCGGGGAAACTCAATTTTTGCATGAGTCGCGTGACGCGAAGTTACGGGACGTCATTATTCCCGCTAAATTTAGCTTGCAAACTGAATTAGCACCGAGGTCACGTCACGTCAAGTCTCCCGCTAAATATAGCGGGGAAACTAAATGTATATGTAGGTCACGTGACACCAATTTCCAGCTAAATCTAGCGGGGAAACTGCACTTGAGTGTAGGTCACGTGACATCATTTCACGTGAAGTCGATTCTTCCGCTAAATTTAGCGCGGAAATTGATTTCGTGTATAGATATCGTGACACGACGTCACGTGATATCGTCTTTCCCGCTAAATTTGGCGGGGAAACTGAATTGGCGTTGAGCTCACGCGACGTCAGTCTTCCCGCTACATCCAGCGGGGAAATTGAATTTGTTCATAAGTCACGTGACACGAAGTCACATGACGTCGACTTTCCCGCTAAATTTAACGGGGAAACCAACGTTACTAGATTACCTCAGTTGTGGAACTCCCGCGGAGGGGGGTACCCCCCCTCACTCACCTTAATCCGCCAAGAGTCGTTCAACGCGCCATCTATATTTTCGTTTCATAACTGTGCATTCTAAAGAGCACAGCTGAAGCGCCCGATGGCGATCACAACGCCGCCATTTCTCCCGCAGCGGTCACTCGAGGAACTGCACGTGACATCTATTTTTTGCTTCAATCGGGTTACAGAGGTGCCACCCCCTCATCCCCAGCGGACGCGCCGCGAAGTACCCCCACAGTTAAAATGCGCCTAGGTCGGGACGCGCTACCTGAAATCCCTGCTGAGGCATGGTTGTATAAAAACAATATTAATTAAGCTGCAAAACCTTGAAAACTAAAAATTTTAGAAAACCTCACCCGCCCCCATTTTGTACTAATCTCCAATAAAAGTTACTACAAAAAGAGTTTTTTTTTCGTTGGTTTTTACGTTTCTAGTGACGTTGAAACGAACGTATCCCGATTCAGTTATCAAAGCAGCCGTCCGGCGGCACGTCGAGCGAATCTGGGCGAGTCGTGGTGAGTGAGGGGGGGTACTGTTCGTGCATGCAGCGTCTATGAACAGTTCCGTAACTGAGTTAATCTAATTAGGGGTGTCGCGAACCGGCCGAGGTTCGAGTTCGACCAGGTTCGACTCTTTCGAACTTTTAGTAGAAATATCGACGAACCTTGTATTGAGGTTCGACTCGTGTGCGCATGCGCGACAGGCTGGCCAGTTGGCTTCGGATTGGATGGTGATGGCTAAGGGTTGATTTAAAGGCAGCATTCATTGGTTATTTCAGTTAATACAGTACAAAAAATTAAGTTATTAACTTCTTCAGTGATTAGAATTAGTTTATTTTAATTGCAGCTGTTCACAAAATTAAAATAACCCCTTGCATAAAAGTAAATTCTCCAAACCTAGACATGCTTGCATTAAGGTCTGGCCACACTGTCCACAAAGTCGAACCGGTCGAATCTGGGTAAAAGTTTCGAAGGTTCGTCGAACCGGTTCGACCCAGTCGAACCCCGAAAGTTCGACCTAAAAATCCGGTTCGACAAAAGTTCGCGACACCCCTAAATCTAATAACGTTGAGGGAAACTGAATTGGTGTTGAGGCGACGTACATTTTCCCGCTCAATCTAGCGGGGAAAACTGAAGTCGTTGTACGTTACGGGCCTCGCGTCTTCACGAAATGCGACTTCGCTGAATCCGGAGCAACTAGCCAAAGAACGTTTCAAGGTTAAAGAATAAAGAGCGGGATCGTGACAGATTTACTGCTCGTGATCGCTTCCGTCGATGACGACAAATCCACAAGAAAAACGAGGGCCGTGCAATGCATTTTTGACGTTGCTTGATTTGTTCTATAAGGGCGTAACGTCGGCCGAAGGCAATATTAGGCTCCAAATGTTTAGGGAAAGGTAACATTTCCAGATATTTAGAGTTCTTATAGTCGTCACTGGAAGAAAAACAAATCGGATAGTTGGGCACAATTTTGATAATCAGTGATCGTCTTCGAAATGGGATTCAATTCTGTAATAAACACATCTCAACTATACTCGGCGACAACTTTTCTTGGCAATGAAGGAATGCTAGGGGGGTATCACTCCGCCAAGCATCCGGGCTTTCATTACGTCAGTTTTGGTTTCGTTTTCAGTTTTGGTTTTGATTATCGGCATTCGAGGCAAGCACTCTATACAGCTCGTTAGTGTCTATGAAACCGTTTCCAGTGGACATACCCGGGCTCAGAGCAGATGCTATCTGTTAAGGAAGAGATCCCGGGCACGTCCGTTTCGATGGTGTCGGTTTATCGTTCCCTCTCGTGCCGTTCATAATCTCGTGGTTCTGTGCTCCTCTACCTCCTTTTCCTCTTGTTACCTACTACCAGATCTTTAGTAACTTGAAAATTAATTTCATTTTTATATTTTTATTGTTCAAGATTTATAGTGATGTGACAATTATTATTCAAATGACGAATATTAAGATTATAATTTACGTTACAGCCAAAACACAATTTAGACCCGGTGACTGTGTTCAGCTGCGCAAGAAGACAGCGTGCTTCGGCTCTGTAGCTTTGGCAGCATAGCCAAGAAAAGTTGTCGCCGAGTATAGTAACGCGAATAACAAGTCACCATAAGTTTTTTGTATTCGCAAAGTTTCTTTTTGTTTTTATATCTTGTCTCAGGGACTGAAAGGTTCTACTGTCAACAATGAACATGTCAAGTCAACTGTTGTAATTTGGGCCAAATCGGAGCAACGCAGCTCCTTCCCAACATACTAGAAAAAAGTTTGGTGGTGTAATTCACTCTAAAAAAAGCCACGCCAGCAAAAGAACAAAACAAAACAAAAACTTCATAATTGTCGCGTTTTCTCTTCAATTTTGTGTTGCTGCTTTTTTTAGTTATAAGTGTGCTAAATATAAGTTTCCGTCCACCAATAAAGCGCACAGTGTCTTACTCTCTTTTTGAGTATAGAAAAGGCATTGGTGAACTTAAAGAGCCTCTGATATGCCCAAAAAAAAATGTTTTCATGCTAGGCGTTGAAATGACATATCAGGACATTACAAAAAATTGTTTCACTGTAGAGTTGCGTAGTTTTCTTTTATAAAAAATAGAAATACGAGGCCCAATTCAAAGTTCCCGCCAGTGCACTGTGACGTAACAGTGTACCGCAAGGTGTCGGGGCGGTCAGAAGGGAGGCATCGACCTACGTCACTAAAAGTGGGTTCACCGGAAGTCACGTGAGTTTCACTCCTCGTGCTCTCCGCGACCGTGCCTAAGACTTTTTTTCTTTTTATATTCTGCTCTTCGTACGAGCAATCGTAGAAAACGGAGTTTCAGTGCCATTAGCTCTTTATTCCTGCACCGTTGGTTAGTTTGCGTGCTGTAAAATTTGAGGACGAAGAGTCAGTGGACCGACGTGATGGAGGTCAATGATGAAAGCGTTGCGAGTACAAGCCAGCGTACGAGTGCATGCCGTCAGTCCGATGATACAGGGCTATAGTGGGCGCAAAACAAGCTATCAAGTTTTGAAAACAAAATTTAGAACGCTCGCGGAAATTAGGATTTCTAGCATACGACACGCCCGATCGCATTGCTGAAGGTTGAGACACCGAGGTGGTTGAATCATCGGATACTCTCCAGGCTGAAGATGCCTGCCGTCTAAAGAATATGAACTGGTGAGTGTACCAAGTACAAGTAAACGTCGAGCACAAAGTACGTATTTTGTCTAGAACATGAGTAGAACTTGTTTACTAGGTGCACATGCGGCCGATGTATGTCTCTCAAAAATGCATGCAGTGTGATCTCTTCTTCAGTTGCTGGAATACCGGGACAGTCCCTCACACAGAACCTTCTAGGCATTGTAGTTGATCACGTCAATTCACTGACTCCGCTTCTTCTACCTTTACAGTAACATTAAGCGATGAAAAGCAAATAAAAGAAACCTTGTCTGCTTTGATCGCTCGTGGAGGCGCGGAGAATAACAAAAATATTAAAAAATATATTGCACACGCTCGCGGTAAGCACGAGGAGGGATACAATTCACGTGACTTCCGGCGATGCCTCCCTTCTGACCGCCCCGACACCTTGCGGTACACTGTTACGTCACAGTGCACGGCGGGAACTTTGAATTGGGCCTCGTATTTCTGTTTGTTATAAAAAAACTACGCAACTCTATAGTGAAACAATTTTTTTGTAATGTCCTGATATGCCACTTCAACGTCTAGCTTAAAAAATATTTTTTTTTTTTGACGTGTCAGAAGCCCTTTAAACTCTTCAGTTTTGGTCAGCAGGTAATATTGTGTAGGACTATACTTGGAGCAGCGAGGAAAAATATTGAAAAAAAAGTATCACACAAAGTTTCCTGCTAAATCTTTTATTTCCGAGTACACTGAATATGACGTGCCGAATCCAGTATACCGAAAACAGATATTCAGTTACAAGGCGTACGTTGCAGAAGAAAGCATTTGTGGAAGCCCACCGCTGAAGCATGTGCTGTGCAGCAAACGAATCCAGCCATAGTCACTGCACACGTTATGCTTAGAGTATGGCCACTTGATTCGCCGATTATCTTTGTGGTGCGGCCATTTTGGTTCAGGTGCAGAGCGGGCAATTTAAATGCGGTGTAAAAAAATACAAACAATTTCTTTCTTCTTCTTTTTCCATTGCGATTTTTTGTTTATGTTTGAAGGACTAAAAATTCATTTCTTGCAATTTCATGTCAAGATTAAGATAATTGTCAACCATGCTTTTCAACACCATGATGGCTGAAGTATATGACCCCAGGAAAATGCAACATACTGCTTATCTGTCAAGCATGATTTCCGATCCTCGCTGCCAATTTTTATTTCACGTTCTCCTTTTAATTGCCGTAACCATTTCTTTTTCAGGTGATCAGGAACGAACTTCCAACGATCGACATAATGGACGATTATCTTTCCATACTGGAGTCCAACCTGGATAACCTGCACGCGTCGCGTAGTATCATTACCGACCAGCTCGCAAAGGCAAACCGGAAGGGCTTGCGAAACAGACTTACAGCAATGACCCACCAGGTGGACCAAGCCACCACCCAAGTTCAAACTCAGTAAGGTTCAGGATGTTTTTGTTTTGTTCAAAACTGCCATAAAAAAAAATGCATGGGCAAAACGTTCGTCTTCTTGGAAATGGTACTTTTAAACTATCAGCTAAACTCTAATCAACAAAAAAATCGTGAGACAGACAAAAAAAAATACAGGCTAGTTAAGTTTGATATTCATTAGACTCATTTGATTTAAGTCCGATATATTTTATTTAGATCAAAATTATTTCATTTAAATAACATTTGCTTTAGTTAAATCACCCCAAAAAAGAGCGATTTCTTTGGTGAATAGATGCTAGTTAAAAAAAAAAGGAATGCCTGATATAAATATTGTTTGTTTAATCATTCTTTGCATCAAATGAAAAATACATCACCATGAAAAGCATACGCTAAGGGAGAAGCGGCAAGTTGAAAATATTTCTGAGTGTTATGAGGAAGTGTGACTTAAATCATCATTATCAAATCGATGCGATATAAGTCACGATTGAAATAACGATTGAGATAGTCTCGATTCATTCGAGAAGTTCGGGCAGTACCGTTTTGCCTTGTCACGAATTGTTTTATCACTGCAAAAACAATAATCCCGTCAACTAAAAAAAGAAGAAGAAAAAAAAGAGGGGGGACGTTTAACCAACTTATAATTAGGGACTCAACGTTTCGAGGCCGCCTCGTATTCGGGGCTAACTGGGCCGATGTGGCCGTTTAAGGGCAATACTTCCAAATTTTTTTGGTTTTAGGAGGAAGAAAAGTGTTGGAGGCTGTCTTCTATGGTGGTGCATTTTATGGTGAAACAACGAAGCCCAAATAGGCTCTTTTCAAAAACTCAGTCAAACAACATTGGGGGCCGCCAATGCTTGGCCACGAAGAAAGTGTGATTGGATGAGAGTCCTGGGCGTACGTTGACGCCAAGGTTACTGATTACCTCTGTTACGGAACTGCTCATAGACGCTGCTCGTTCTGCGGAAGAACGCTTGAAAGCAGCGACCTTGAAGGCTCTTCTGGGCGTTAAGCCGTCCACACACATATGCACTAATCGCGTATGTAGGAGCATTTGTGGCAGTTCTATTTCAGCTTCCCACGTGTCCGCCATGGTGCTGCTGATGCACACCCAACCACAGGAACCGGAACCGCAGTGCACGCGCTAATCCGCAGCACCGTGGTACAAGAAGCGCTACTGAAGCGCTAACACGGCGCTACTGAAGCGCTAACAAGGCGCTACTGGAGCGCTAACAAGGCGCTACTGGAGCGCTAATCACGCGCTATATTCGAACGAAGTCACGCGCTGGGAAGCGCCACATGAGCGCTCCTTCGAGCGCTCACGTAGCGCTAACTTAGCGCTTCGCTGTATCTGTGAACAGGCCTTAAGAGTGAAGTGGCATAAACAGCGCCCTCAAAAATGGCGTCCAGTGCCAGCGTCCAGCGAAGGGCTTTGCAGCCCTTCACACAGCAGTAAGGCATTTTCACTCGTGCATTTGCCTCTCCATGTGAACGTCGAACTTCATCGTAAGCTATAAGTAGGGTGTTTATTTGTGGGAAAAATCGGCGGATGTTTTTCGGTGTTTATTTATTTTTGAAACACCGGTGTATTTCGGTGGAACGTCTCACGACGAGGCTAAAATCGGTGATTATCGGTGAAAAAAAAATGCGATTGATCACAGACAGAGTTTCAATTTTATTCACATATTTCATACACTTATTCTCGAGGAAGCATCTACTTCTCACGCAAGCATACTTCGAGAGGCTTGCATCCGTCATGGCAGCACGTTCCTTGCGGTTCACAACC
Organism: Ixodes persulcatus; assembly: GCA_013358835.2. NCBI lineage: Eukaryota > Metazoa > Arthropoda > Arachnida > Ixodida > Ixodidae > Ixodes > Ixodes persulcatus. Next base: position 181,285 of record JABSTQ010010054.1, on the reverse strand, counting down.
CGCAATTTTGAAAACGCACGCTCCACATTTGCGCTGGACACAGAAAATCCCAAAATGTCCAGCGAGGCTTGGGACAGTAGTGGCCAGTCAGGTAAATGAAGTTTCCAAAATAACACTGGATCAACGGTGCTAGTCACAGCCTACTGGTGGTAACAAAGAAACTCTGATTCTAGGTCACTCAGCTTGCGCTCGTCTCGGTGGACCAGCCGATAGATACTTTCATCAGGCACAAATCCCTCTGGCAGCTCTACTTTTATGCATGGATTAACAATTTGCACGCGGAACCAGAACGACGATTCATCCATGAAATCTAAGTCATCAGAGATGTTTCGGGAAACAGTCCTAAACCACTTGCTTTGAATCATCTGATAGTAGGCAGAGAAGGAATCAACAAGCTTTAACGTCTCATGTTGAGGAAACCCGCAGACGCGGGACGGACGCGCCTTCTCAAACACGTCTGATATTTTTTTTTTACAGAACGGTCCTTTTTTATACAGCGAAAAACCCCCACGCCAACAAAACCCTTTTTCCGTGTCCCCAAAAGCCCATGGAAACTAAACAGATAACAATGAACGCATCTCAGTTCTCAAAGGTCAGTAGCCCTGTACGACACGGATATTGGCAGTGTCTTCCAGGAACCAGAACAACCTCTGAATACATGGCTTGCACCGACATCACTTGGCCGGACACAATGGGGAAAGGGCACGTGAGAGCGTACCCTCCACTGAGTTAATTTTTCTACAAAAGGGCGCCATGGGAGACACAAAATGGAAAAGGCGTGTGAGAGCTTAACTTCCACTGCGTTAACTAGACGCTTTTGACCCCCAGAAAGGAGGGCGGACTGACGCCACGTGCAAGCCATGAATAGACACTGGAAGAATGCAGGATCCACGAGATAACACGTTTGACGCACCTATACGGGAAAAGGGTTTCGCTATGTCGGTTTTTTTCGACCGGTGTTTTTCGGTTTTAACCAGGGCGAAAATATTCAACCACCGGTGTTTTTCGGTTTTAACCGATTTTGTATTTTCGTCACCGACGGATGTTTATCGGTGTTTTTCGGTTAAAACCGGAAAATACACACCCTAGCTATAAGCAACGGACACTAGGCGGGAGCGTCTGATTCATTATCTGCTACACAAACCACTGAAGCAGGCGCTGGAGCAGACGACGTCGCAGGCGATGTAGCAGACAATGGTGCTCATCCGGGCCACCTAGAGGGCGCTGAGGGAATCTGCTAGTGATGACGTTTAGGGGAGGAAACGCGCAGGCCTTGTGTTCTACGTGCTATTGCCAGGACTCGCCTCACGTCCTTCGACGCGCCGGACGCCTACTATTGTAACTGCAGTATATTCTATGAAATACGTGCGTTTCGAAGCACAGCGTCCAGATGGCGTTCCACCGTACTCTATGGAAAACACAGTTCGCAAACGAAATTCTAGATGGCGCTTCGAACGACGGGAGGCCTACTGAAGTGAGTGAGGGGGGGGGGGGGGGAAGGGGAATACCCCCTTCCGCGGGAGTTCCACAACTTAGGTAATCTAGTAATGTTGGTTGACGCAGCGCCACTCTCTCACGATATACACGAACTCAGCTCTGCTACGTCACACCGCCCCAGACAGGCGCACTTCCTGTCTGGGGCGGTGGGCAGAAGTCACCGTGCGAGACATTTATTCCTGTGTTCTTTTGGGAGAAACCAAACAAAAAACCTACCTTCTCGTCAAAATGCTGCGACGGGGGCTGTACCAAGAGGGTCTGGAAAGGTTTGAAGATAAGTTTTCATGTGTTTCTGCCCCCTCCGTTCGTCCGAAAACATGTATAGTAGTTGTGATAAGGGCAAACCAGACGCTGTCGAACTACGATTGCTTGTGCGGGCAACACTTTGTGGTCGCCAGATGTATTTGTTTTGTGCCAACAGGAACGAGAAAAAAACGCCAAGTTGTCCGGACCACCCGCGGGTTCAGTGCGTCTTCAAATTCACACGGCCGTCTTATCGTTCGAACTTTCGTCTGCTCTTTCAAACTTGTCTGCTTTTTGCCGTCTGCTCGTTCAAACAAATGTGGCCCGTAGACCCAACTCTGACCCGGTTATTGCAATAAGAACTAATTGCAAGCTTCAAAAGACTTAACTAGGCTCGGTGTAAACAGTAGATACAAGATGTTGATCATTGGTACCAGTGGCCATCACCGACTTGTTACGCGTGGTATGTTCCCGTTTCCGATTTTCAGTGTCGACGTTGATCATCGACGCTACGTTCTACACTTTTGCAGCACGAGCGACGTCGCGACCGAAAATTGCTAGAAGAATCTCATCATGGTTTTGGCGTCCATTCTGCGGCGTTCATGCAAATAAATCGCCGCACGTCAAATTATTTACGCAAAGTTTAGCGGCGTAACGAGCCTTGATAATTTCGCCCAGGCGATTAAAGTGGTAAGACATTGCTATGAGGACGTAGAATCGACCATTCCAACGCGAAAAAGAGTATGCAGGCTCACATAGACATCGACAATGTGACATTCCAATGGTTTGTTGACGCGGGACGTGGTGCTTCTTGCCCGCACTCCATTGCGCATGCGTTCGAACTGTCGTCTGCTCTTTCAAACTTGTCTGCTTTTTGTCGTCAGCTCGTTCAAACGACAGCGGCCCATAAACCAAATGTTGACCCGGTAATTGCGATAAGAAGTAAGTGCAGGCCTCAAAACACGTTTGAAGATTGTTTGGGGTAAGTAGGCTAAGTGTAAACAGCAGATACAAGGAGATGTTGATCATTGTTACCAGTGGCCGTCACCGACTTGTAATGCCCGATTCTACTTCCGGTTTTCAGTATCGACGCCCACCACCTCAGCTACGGTCCACGCTTTTAAAGCCCGAGCGACGTCGCGACTGAAAATAGCGAGTAGAATCTCATCGTGGGAGTCAGGCTTTAGCGCCCATTCTGCGGCGTCCTCGTGAAATGAATCGCCACCAGTGACATTATTCACGCGAAGTTTTTTCGGTGTAACGAGCCTCGTTAATTTTCCTGAAGCTGCTCAAGTAGTCAGACATTGTTAGGAGGACGTAGAATCAACAATTCCCACGCGAAAAAGAGCACGGGGACTCACACCGACGCCGACAACAACGCAATTCAATGGTTTCTTTATGGGCGACGGCGAGCTTCTTGCCCACCGTCCACCGCGCATGCGCGGCGCCGGCGGCGTCCGCTAGGGGCGCTCCGGTTTGTTGGTAAACATGAGTTGGTGTATAAGCTGAGCCGAGTTCACGTCGAACGCTGACACAGCTTTCGTATCCAACACCTGCTCAGAGTACGTGCCCAGACCATGGAGCATTTAGACAATTGACGCAACAGCGACTAGAAGGAGCGCAGTTTTGAAAAAGGGTCTATTAGGGCTTGCTAGGACGTCCCGCCCCCCCCCCCCCCCCCGCCATTTATAATGATTAGCCTTGTCTCAACCGGGCAGATTTCGGTCAAAGGGTTACCAATCAAATAATCATATAAGGAAATATGTTGGTGAAGAATCCCAGCAGATGGCAGCACACGACTACCAGTGCTGAGCAGCAATGTTGCAAAATAAAAATAAAAAAAAAATCTTTGAAGGTGTTTTGAAGACTTTCTAAAAAACATAAATTTAAAACACAGGCCAAGAACGACCGTTTTAACACGTTTCAATGTTTGCCCCTCTAATATATCAATGACGTAGTGAGCGTAATTCTCACCGAAAACAATTTTGTTTAGAGTAAGCAAACGTAGCAACCCCATGACTCTAACCACGGTGGAAGAAATATATAGGTGATGACTCTCTGTCCGACGCGGCGACCACATTATGTTCGGCGCACCGAGCGCTTCACTCGCACGGGGATAGATGGCGCCCAAGTATCGGGTCCATCCCAATCTGACCGCTTTGTTTTTTCCTCCGAGCGGTGGTCCCGCATTTCCTCGCTCACCGCTTCTTGTTGTACCCACGGTAGAAGAAACACATTTAGGTGAAGACTCTCTGTCCGACGCGGCGGCAGCATTCTGGTCGGCACACCGAGCGCGCTTCACTCGCTCGGGGATAGATGGATCCCAAGTATGGGATACCTCCCAAATCGACCGCTCCGGTTGTTTCTCCCAGCGATGGTCTAGGATTCCCTCGCTCACCGCTTCTTGTTGTACCTCACCGCCGCCATGCCGCCACCAAGTCGCCAGAGTCCGGAAATCTGTGTTCTCTTCCTTCTTTTTTTTTTCTTCTTCAGGTTAAGGCTCGCCTTCGCGCACGATGGTGGCACCTGTGATCGACACAGCACCAAAGCAATACACGAGACCAGCCACTGGCCCCACACCACCACCACACCACCACGCCGCGAAAAAGGCGAGCACGCTACGCCGCCGACACCATGGCCGCCGAGGAGGGACCTCATACCTCAGCGCCCTCCGCGGCGGCGTGGAGCTAACTACTCCTGGTTCGAGGCTAGCTCCGAACACGGTCTGGTCGCTCGCTTCCCACGTGAAGAGCGACCAGAGTCATCACCTAAATGTGTTTCTTGCAGCGTGCTCTAACGAACCGGATAAATGGAGTTATTTACTATTGACAAGATGTAAACTCAAGTACAGCTAGAACTTCAGATTGGGCGAGTTGGTTGTTCCTGTCATGTTCCTGTTGGTCGTCGTTGCAGCGCACTCAAAAAACTGTCACTCAAGCTTTCACACACACAAGGAACAAAACTCTCACACAGCGCTCACTAAGAACTTTGTATTGCGTGATTAACTTCTGCTTCTACTTCTACTTCAATTTGAGACGATTTTCAAATAGAAAAAGACGAAAAATAAAAGGAGAAAAATTCCCTTTAATGCTTACCTCCAGGGACTCCGGAAGTAGATGTTGAGTGGGGGGGCTGAAGTTGAGCATTTTGTTTTTATGTTTTATCATGGGAGAGAAGTGCTGGAGGCGAATTTCTGTTATTTTATTTTTACATATTGTTTGTTAAAAAGTAAAATCCTTACTTAGCATGTGCAATCATTTTTCCTTCCTGCTTTGAAGATTTAAAGCCCAATGGCGATAAATGGATCCTAGGATCAATTGATAATTTCTGTAAAAAGCCAATTGGAAGTTAAGGGGGATAAATGAAACCAGTAATATGGGACAGCCAGTGGAACGGCCCGGGAAAACCAACCGGTACTAAAAGTACCCAGTGCTCGACTCACCCTCCAACTCTGCTACTAAGACACGAGCGTGCCTCACAGCGGGTCCGACGGTCACTGAGTGGCAACCATGAACCACACAGCCCACGCCGCAGTGATCACTTCTATATCCCTTGGCTCCCTTGGAGGTCACCCCCCCGTCTGGGGGGCCACCCCTAAGTGGAGAAACCAAGAGGCACCACCTTTATGACAGCCTTCCCCTTATTTGGATGCCTCGTCTCGGATCACCACGCGGCGTCACACGTCCCTGCGTGTACACGTCCCGATCTCACGTCACCCACTCCACGTCCTACTTTCCCATGTCAACACGCTTCACGTCACACTTCCATCCCTTTTCAGTTCAGGTCGTCACACGTCATGCGTCCACACATGTATATTGGGTCGTTCCACGTCATGCGGGCTCACGCCGTCCCCACGTCATCACGACTCACGTCACACGCCGCGCTCCCCGCCTCAGGGGCTCCGTCCTCCATCGGGGAAAGCTAGGGCTTACCAGGCCCTTTTTGTCCCCCCCGTCCACTGGAAAACCCCAGTGCTAGGGTCCTCCATCCCAGGTGGGGGGGGTTTTCGCCAGAGCCTCCGTTGCAGCAATGAAGCTGGCAGGGTGCACCACGGGCAGGTGGAGGTTGACTTCCCGCGCGGCGACAACACACGCGGGCTTGCACCCCTGTGATCGACACAGCACCAAAGCAATACACGAGACCAGCCACTGGCCCCACACCACCACCACACCACCACGCCGCGAAAAAGGCGAGCACGCTACGCCGCCGACACCATGGCCGCCGAGGAGGGACCTCATACCTCAGCGCCCTCCGCGGCGGCGTGGAGCTAACTACTCCTGGTTCGAGGCTAGCTCCGAACACGATCTGGTCCCTCGCTTCCCACGTGAAGAGCGACCAGAGTCATCACCTAAATGTGTTTCTTGTAGCGTGCTCTAACGAACCGGATAAATGGAGTTATTTACTATTGACAAGATGTAAACTCAAGAACAGCTAGAACTTCAGATTGGGCGAGTTGGTTGTTCCTGTCATGTTCCTGTTGGTCGTCGTTGCAGCGCACTCAAAAAACTGTCACTCAAGCTTTCACACACACAAGGAACAAAACTCTCACACAGCGCTCACTAAGAACTTTGTATTGCGTGATTAACTTCTGCTTCTACTTCTACTTCAATTTGAGACGATTTTCAAATAGAAAAAGACGAAAAATAAAAGGAGAAAAATTCCCTTTAAGGCTTACCTCCAGGGACTCCGGAAGTAGATTTTGAGTGGGGGGGCTGAAGTTGAGCATTTTGTTTTTATGTTTTATCATGGGAGAGAAGTGCTGGAGGCGAATTTCTGTTATTTTATTTTTACTTAATGTTTGTTAAAAAGTAAAATATTATTTGCATGAAATTCCTTACTTAGCATGTGCAATCACTTTTCCTTCCTGCTTTATAGCAATAGACCATATGCAAAAAGAAGCGCCATCTAGTGTATTTATGATCAATGATCAGATTTCCTCCATATTGGGGGTTCCCGTACCGACGATTTCGCCCGATAAACAATAGTCCCGGCAAAGTGTAAGTCGTAGAACTAAAATATAATCACCTGCTGCAAGTCCAGTACGAACCATCACAGGACGTCTTCGAGAAATACCGTTCATTGACCTGGATGGCCCAGTTCACCGCTTGAGTGACGAGTCTTGCGACCTCGTTGCTGACAATTCCTTTTCCTGAATTTGGCGGCCGTCTTTCTTTTCTTCTTTGATCCGAAACTAACCAGCAACCATTGATTGTACAAATAAACTGCCCTAATATCATGAAAACCGAGTTAAATGCGGATGCGCCTCGTCCACAACTGGAAAATGTTATAAACCCCCCAATATGGCGGCTCCTAATGGCATGATGATGATAGCTGTCAAGGATTTCGCATATGGCCTATAGACCTTTCCAATGTTTACAAAATCACAGTCCAGCGTGCGATCTTCACAGCCCAGCACGTGCGTGTTCGTCGCTTCGGAAAGCGAGCAAAGCACGCGCCATACGCACGAACGCTCAAAATGGCACCGGCCAAAGCTCGTTTTTGGAAAGGTCTATAGTAGGGAGTTTTAGTGGCTCGTACGCAAGAGCCTTGCGTAATTGCAGGTCGGAAATGCACACGCGTAGAACGCAATATTGCGTTTTGCGCATGCACCTTCTGATCCTCAAAGATTTTACGTACGATCCACTAAAAGTCTTTAATATCGCGAAAACGCTTATTTGAAACAATTTCAAAATCCCTACAAGGATACACAGCATTGCAAAATTGAGTTTCCGGAGAAGCGCGTTTATTATTCTTCAAATCTTCATCCAAAAAAAAAAAAAACATCCACGCTATGAAATAAACGAGTAAGCCAAGAGAATGACATATATACAATGCCATCTTAATACATATTTAGAACATGTGCACAAAAGCGTGATGAAGGAAACAGATTCATATATAAGCCTCAAGGCCATGTGTGTTTATAGTCTCAAGGAAGACCAAAGGTCGCCTTTCGCTCTGCAGTCCTAAAGACAAATTCCATGATGATGTCGTCCAAGTTGAGCTTGGCGGTTTTTCTCTTTGAATGTGGAAAATAAGGAGGTGTGTTATCCTCCCCTGATTCATGCGGCTGCGTAGATACGTTTTAATTCGGCGTAAGGCACTATACGAGCGCTCCCCAGAAGCGACAGATGCAGGCACAAAATGAATAAGTTTCGTATATCTTACGACTTGGTCCAGGAGCTGTCACGAATTTCGTCGGATTTTGCCTGCAGTGTCCTCAATATGGCGTCAATTGTGATTGAATCAAGGTTGTATAAAAGAGCCGGCAAAAGTAAACGCTGCGCAGAGAGTCGGGTCAGATCAAAATCACATGCATGCACTCCTATGGCCTCTTTCAGGTCATCTGTTGTGAAGTATCTTTTCTCGGCGGCGTTAATCAAGGTGCTCTTTAGTTTTACTCGCTGCTTCCTACCAAGCTGTTCAAACCGCCGTTGAGTTTCGCTCCTAATGCAGTTTACAGCCGCAAATTACTCCTTCCGTTATACGCTGCCTTGCAATCAAGTAGAACTGGCGGAGAAGGTTTGTTGCTCAAGTCAAAACTTTTTGGCGGTTATGTCGGCCTTGCGCTGCGAAGGTCCTTCAAACCTAGCCACATTACGGTTGAGCTCGTGCAGTCCCACAACCCTTCAAACGCGACTTCAGATCGCATACAGGACATTGCCTCGCAGAACGTCTCTGCAGCTTCTTTGATACCAGTGGCGCGAAACGTTGAACGTTGCAGTACCCTTGCAAGTTCTTCGCATGGACCAAACAAAGCTATATAAATGTTTATTCCTAGCAGCGTTTCAAACCTTTTCAAAAGCCTCTCATAACCCTTCAAAATGGCTCTGCTGTTGTCTGCAATTGAATATTCTCCTTGTAGCAGCTCGTTCAGTGTCTCCTGAACTCTAGCATAGTTTTCAGCAAACCTTTTCATTGACTTCACTCTGACAGTCCACGTTGTTGGGAAAAGCTGCAGAAGGCTATTTAGTTTGATATAGAGTTCCTCTATTAGCCCCGTGCGCGACCGAAAGCGTCGCTGTGGTCGGCCTTTCACGATTGGCCGAACGCTGACTATGACGTCGGGAAGGGGATTTATCATCGACGGAAATAAGAGGAATGAAAGAACTTTAATTTTGACGGTGTTGGCAGTGTTCCTTTGACAGCGCAATGATTTCAAGCTTCCACCATGCTAATAACAAACACCATCGAACTTGTTGTTTGCAAGGTAATGACGTCACAAGGGGGAACCACAGGAGGGCGCCACCAAAACATCTCGCCGCTAATAGGCTCTCTACGGGAGCCAGAGTTGCGCGTTCACGCATGGCATGTGGATCCAGCTCCTCACGTGACTGAATTCAGCGAATAGCAGCGCCGCGCGTTCGAGGCGCGCGGCGGGCTCAAAAGCCTGGGAACGTACGCCGGGGCGCGTGCAACGTCTACTTTGCTGCACGACACTTGATACGGCTCCTCACGTGATCGGATCTCGGCGAATAGCGGCGAGGGCGGCACGCGGCATGTGGAATCAAACGCGCAACTCTGGCTCCCGTAGGGAGCCTATACAGGAACTCTAGTTTTATACGGCCTCTCCCGCCGCCTCGCGGACTGGAGGAATTACAATAGATGAATAAACAGCTTTGCGTTTCTTCGAAGTTGGAGTGGGGGGCGGGGGGGGGGGGGCTCAGCCCCATCCTGAAAAATCTTAGGGGGGCTCTCGCCCCCCCTGCCTTCCCGGTTCCGGAGTCCTTGCTTACCTCTCATTCACAAATCGGATCCGCGTTCGCAAAGCGGTTGCGAACACGCTTGTATAAAGATCCAGTACAATTGCACGCGCACTTGATGTCATCAAGTGCGCGTGATCTGCTTCCAGTGTGAATGAGCGGTTAGGCAAAGTTGCGGCAAAATAATCAATCTCTCTTTGTGCCAATATTATAGACGGCGTACTAATACTTTTGTCCTCCTGTCGTATGATGTTCTCGGCTTCGATAATTTTCCTTGTTAATTGGTTTACACTTATGCCTAACACGGTGCTGTTGTTGAAATATGCCATACACCCACAATCCCGATAGTGTATTCCTTAAGGCCCTGTCACACTGAGGCAACACGACGGCAACATCAACACAACACGTTGTCCAACAGTCGGGCAACTGGTTCCTCGCTCCCCATGTTGTCCGACAAACCTGTCACATCGGGGCAGCAGCACGACAACATGGACGACAACTAAAATGTTGCCTCGGTATGACAGCTTTCGGCAACAAAAACAGCAGCAACTTGTGTTGGACAATGTGTGTTGCCCTGATCGCTGGATGAGCGAATTTCGGGCCGGCAACACGACGACATAGATAGCTTCGATGGTAGAGCTAGTCCCCTATCAATAACGTCTTATTCAAATAAAGGCTTGGAAAACGTTATTTAACAATAATCAGGGCTGGCGTGCAGCTAAAATATTTTCGATTATGTTTTTGCTGCGTAGTTACGGAAAGCGATTTTCGAAATGGTCACAGCTACGGTCGTGAACGTTCAGACAGGTTTTGAAATTAGAACTGCCGAGAGACCAGCTCACATTACTGATAGTAAAATAAAATGGCATGCCTACTCACCCGCTGATGACGTATAATAAAAATCACCCAGAAAACCAAAGATTAAAAAATCGAAGCATTAAAGCTACCATTCTGATCATGATTATTGGTGCTTGGAACTTGGAAACAGGCGCTACCAGACACCTGATTTGTTATCAAAATACCCAGGGCGTTTTGGGGGAATGAAGCGATCACATAGCAGGCGGTAGGCAAGTAGACAGCGTTGAAAAATATTTATTCCACCGATTGTTATGAAGGCCGATCGTGTCGGTGACGCAGTTTTGAAGCACTGTCAGTTCAGCTCAACACAAAAGACGCTTTGGGGTACTGCCGGTGCTAACTCAATTTTACAGTAGACCTAGAAATTGCATGAAAGAACCGGGCAGAAACACTTCATACGGTGGCGTAAATCCCGAAAATGTATCGGCGATGTCACTTTCCTCGGTTAGGGCTATCTGCTTTGTCAGCGAATGAAGAACATTTTGATAAAATAAAGAGCGGAAAATACTTCCCGTGTCAAGTTTTCTAATCACAGTCACTGGTTGATGTCGTACCGTGGTAATTCCTGGCCCTTCGAACGCACTAGCACTTTGTAGAGTCCCATATCAGCGATTCCGCACCGCACACGAACGAAGGTAAACAATCAAGATGGCGGAGTGTTCCCCGTGTTGTCCTCGCCGTCAGCCCATAGAGAAATATAGTACTACGTAAAGAGTGGCCACTCAAGCCGTTTCGCGGCCCAGGAGTTAGGGACTCTACTGGCCGTTAGTAGGCGCAACAGTGCCACTTATTTGAACATTTGTCAGATATATCATATTAATAAATAACTTAATTGTATAGAGTAAACTTTTAAAATTATTACGAACTTTGAAAACTTTCATAAACGACTTCAACGGCTGTGGCTATGGCTGCGGCACGACGGTGGCTTCGGAGTCGTGGACTCGACGGAACGAGGACAGGGGCGGATACTCCGGCTGCTTGGTCTGTGTCTCTTTCCTCGTTGTGTGGGTTGAGTTGGTTCCGCGGCTTGTTGTCTCGTGCGGGTTTCTTGTCATTCTTCCGTTGCGGTCATGGTATACCGTATATGTAAGAAGTTTTGTGACTGTAGTTTCTTTGTTGACGGACATTTGCATTCGGTCACTGAATTTAGAAGCCACTGGGCCAGTCATATGTGCAAGCGCCTTTCAGCACATGGTCATACGTGCAAGCGCCTTTCATGCAATTTGGACGGTAATTTTTTTTAAATTCCCTCTATCATATTGCATTTGTCGTTGTAAGTCTCGCTGTAATACAGTACTTTTTTTCCAGTGTACAACTGTTGACGCGTTATTCATACATTTTGCATGTGTACTGTTATTTTTGTAATGTATGAATAACATACATCACTCCTTGTCCTCATAGTTGATGTTTGTTTTGCTTGTCATAGTTACGAAATAAATACTTTTGTGTGTCAATCCCTGGTGTCGTTCCTTCAAGAGAGTTAGCACAAATGTAAAAATATCCTTTTCGGTGTGCGGTCAGTTTGAATTATATGTAGCGCTGGATGACTTTTCTTCTAACAGTACAATTAAGGTATGCTTATAAAACAATTCTATTTTAAACAAAAACGATGCTAGTTACAATAACACTGACTCGTTAAACTAGAGGGCGCATGCTACTGCCCGATACTAAAATACCGCCAGAATTCGCCTTGAATCCATTCATTTATCTGGCCAGCGGTTACTGCGTGTATCCATCCATTAAACACTCAACTAGGGACTATACTGGCCGCTGGGTGCGCTCGCTGACACTGAATTGGGCCGCTGGGGCCTATGGAAGTGTCCGCTCTTTACGTAGTACTATATTTCTCTATGGTCAGCCCGGTTTGACAGGGTTGTCGGACAACAAATCGGACAACACGGTTGCCGGGCGGCAGCAACATGTTGCCCGACTGTTGTTGCTGCCGCGATGTGACAGGGTCGCCGGCAACACGACTTTCCCGTGTTGCCGGATAGAGTTGTCCAACTGTTGCCTCAGTGTGACAGGGCCTTAAGCGGCCAGAGAATTGACGATGTTGTTGTGTTCACGAGGGCGGTCATCACGACACCGCCCAGTTTGTCTACGTATTGTCTTCCGCAGGAAAGGGGGAATGAATAGACACTCCCTCAACGCAAAGCACGAAGTTCGTTTGATGTTTCTTAGAGCAGCAGATGGCACGATTTGAGGGTGTGGCCACGTTTTTACATAAGCTTTTACAAAGGTTTTTACATAGGTTTTACATAGGTCACGTTTTTACATAGGCTGGAAAGTTTGTTGGGAGCTGAAAACACCATATCAACATTCAATCTGTTCGCTGTTTTCTTAAGGCCGTGAGAAAAATTGTGGATGTACGGGACGATGACTGGTCTTCTTGTCCTGTCGCTGTGTGTTTTCTTGACGCATCTCTCTTGCTTCACTTCTTTAACGATAGTTTAAACCACTGACACCAATAAGAAAACAGGGTACCCCGCGGACTTCAGTCTTGTGACTTGCCCGTCGCAGCTCATTTGTATTGAATGTGAGCATGAATCTCGGGATTGAACTCTTAAGACATGACGGCACTATGCCTCTCTTGGCGACTTTTGAGTGCGTGGTGTTTAAGGGGAGGAGTGGATTTTTCCCCTGGTTTCATAAAACCAGCAAACGTGGTGGTGTAGCTCCACTAGTCGGAGATCCAAGAATCATTAAGGATCCTTCAACCGGGAGCTCGTGGGTGATTTCTAAGGGACTCATACAATCTTTAAATATGGTAAGAACGTCGTCCACCATGCTTGGAAGATTGTTTTCATCTGTGGCTAGGAAAATTAAAATCTTCCACGTATCTGAACACTCGCACTACTTTTGTGTCATCTAACCTGTGTTGTAAAATCTTATCGAGCTGTGCGAGGTATAAGACGCTGAGTTCAGGTGTAATGCACGATCCTATGCACACTCCTCTCTTTTGTAAGTAGGTGTGTCCATCCCAGACAAAGGTGGATTTTAGATAGATGGTTCGCAAGTCCAAAAACATACTTTGGGGCATTCCTGACGCATTCTGAAAGGCAATAGCACCAAAGGTGTCGATGCTGTCTTCAATATTTGTTAAGAGACGGTCTTTTTCAAAGCATGGTGAACGACGTCCTTTCCATATTTAAAGATTGTATGAGTTCCTTAGAAATCCCCCACGAGCTGTCGGTTGAAGGATCCTTATGCCCGTGTCCCACTAGAGCGACATACAAAAACCAAAGACAACGACAAGCCTCAAACCAGGGTCTTTCACGATTTGAGAGGCTTTGTAGAATAAAGAAGGCTATGCTCAAACACGAGCATCATGCACGCGAGGGTAGCTTTGTCAGGCTTGCAATCGCTCGTGCTTACTTCACGAGCACCGAACGACTAAACGCCTGCCAAAGGTACCATCGCGAGCACGCTGCATGGGTTTGAGGCTTGTCGCTGTCTTTTGTCTCTGTCTGTCGCTCTAGTGGGACGCAGGCATTAAGATTCTTGGATCTCCATCTGGTGGAGCTACTCACCACGTCTGCTGGTTCCATACACACAAGGACAAAAAACCACCCCTCTCCTTCAACTCCGCGCACTCAAGACTCGTCAAAAGAGGCATAGTGCGGTGGTTATGTCTTAAGAGTTCAATCAAACAATCTTGCTCACATTTAATACAAAAGAGCTTCGACGGGCAAGTTGCAAGACTGAAGTCCGCGGGTTACCCTGTTTTCTTATTGATGTCAGTGTTTGAAACTATCCTTAAAGAAGTGAAGCAAGGGAGATACGTCAAGCAAACACACAGCAACAGGACAAGAAAACCAGTCATCGCCCCGTACATCCCCCATTTTTCTTACGGCCTTAAGAAAACAACGAACAGAGCGAATGTTAATATCGTGTTTTCAGCTCCCAACAAACTTTCCAGCCTATGTAAAAACGTGACCACACACTCAAATATGTGCAATCTGCTTCTCCAAAAAAAAAAAAAAAGGAGCAAGCTTTGTGCCTTGCGTTTAGGGGGTTGACTATTCATTCTCCCTTTCCTGCGGAAGACAATACGTAGGACAAACTAAGCGGTGTCTTAAAGGGGCGATGCAACGATTTTTGTACTTTGCCCAAATACCGTTTACAACAGATCCCTGACGTTAATGACCTGTGAAACACCCGTTCGTTTTACATCGCACGCAATTGAAATCGCAGAAAAAATTAAAGAAAATGAGCGGCGTTCATTCCCTCAACTCGCAGCCAAAACAAGTGGCCACGTGATCTGGACCCGATTATATGCCGCCAATGTTGATCATAGCCACGCGCTGGGGTCGGCAAAGCATAGGACACGCGCTGAGTTCCAGACATTGTTATGGTTCGGCTATTGTCGTCATTGCAGCGATTGGACACGGGCCACTACCCGAATGCTTCTCGAGCTATCGATTATCACGAGCCCAAATCGAGTGCCAACGCAATGCTCGGCTCCAATATATGAGCCACATTCAAATATCGTCACTGGGAGGTGCTGCGGCCACCGAGTTACGTCATCAAGTTTTGCGAAGGAGAGATTGAATGAAAACGCTTGCTTTTGACCTTGAAATTACACCGCAACAAAGGAGTCTCTTGGCCAGTGGCATTGCGTGCGAGTATCCTTGAGTCCCACTAGTGCCAGTAGGCTCGTTTGAAGTGAAGAACATTCCAATCGAATTTCGTTGCACCGCCCCTTTAATGACCGCCTTCGTGAACACAACAACAACATCGCCAACGCCAACTCTGGTCACTTAGGAATACACTGTCGGGATTGTGGGTGTGTGGCACATTTCAACAACAGCACCGTGTTAGGCAAATGTGTCAACCAATTAACGAGGGAAATGATCGAAGCAGAGAACATCATACGACTGGAGGACAAATTTGTTAGTACGCCGCCGATATTATTGTCACAAAAAGAGGTTGTTCATTTAGCCGCAAGTTTGCCTAAGCGTTAGAAAGAAATTTTTGCCTTTTATTTTTTGTCTTTTTCTATTTGAAGATCATCTCAAATGGAGGTCGAAGTAAAAGCAGAAGTTAATCACGCAATACAAAGTTGTTAGTGAGTGCTGCGTGAAAGCTGGTTCACACAGACCCGTTTTCTTACGTTACGTTACGAAAAGTCACCGGGAAATTTGTGCTTCGTATAAAGCGTGGCTACCAATTCAAGGAGATAGCCTGGCACGCGACATTCTAAACACGAACGTTTCGGTGACGACGAGCTAGGACGGTGAGTTACCGTGGCATCCAAGGACACAAGGCTCGTCGTAATGTAACGTAAGGAGTTGTGCTCGGTTCAACTTTTCACACAGCACCGTTTTTTTTACGTTACATCAGTCACCGAAACATTCGTGTCTTAAATTTCGCGTGCCAGGCTATCTCCTTGAATTGGTAGCCACGCTTAATGCGAAGCACAAATTTCCCAGTGACGTTTCGTAACGCAAGGTAACGTAACGTAACGTAAAGTATAAAAACGGGTCTGGGTGAACCAGAGAGTTTTGTTCCTTTTGTGTGTGAAAGCTTGAGGAGGAGGAGGAGTAATAAACTTTATTATGCCTGTATATGGGTCTCTGGGTGGTTCCCTTAGTCCAGGGCCCCAACGCTGTCGGCTGTCAGCCTCGCCCGCCCGATCAACTTTAGTTGGTCGGCAGCAGTCGAGCAGAGCAGTGCGGCTTCCCAGTTCTCGGGGGTGGGATCAGGGTGGGAGGGGGGGATATTAGGGTGAGCTGTGCAAAACCACGCAGTGTGTGATAAGGATGCATACTACCCGCAGTGCGGACATTCGGCTTTGTAGCTTGTAGGGGAGAATTTGTGCAAGAGCGCTAGGTTGCGGAACGCTCCTGTCTGGAGCTGGCGCCAAGCGACCGCGTCCTCTCTGTTGAGATTTTTGTGTGGCGGGGGGTATTCACGCCTCTGGCCACGGTGGTAGGCCCTGATTTCGGAGTACCTGTTTGGCGCCGGAATAAAGTAGGAATCAATCCCTAGTCGCGACGCGGCGGCAGGAGCGGCCCGGAGGCTGCATGCGCGGGCCTCGGTGTCAGCACACCGATTGCCTTTCACCTCGTCGTGTTCTGGGATCCATATGAGTTCCACTGTGGGAAAGCCCTGTCGGTCTCTCTGGGTGAGGACCTTGAGTGCCTTCGGCGAGACACGGCCTGCTAGGAAGCGACGCAGTGCTGCTTGTGAGTCGCTCAGGATGGTGACGTGATCTTCTTCGAGCCCAATGGCCATGGCGATGGCGAATTCCTCTGCAATGGTCGTATTAGAGGTACGCAGCGACGCCGTGATTCGGGTGCTCCCAGTTCCATCCACGACGCATATTGCCGCTGCATTCCGTTGATAGGCCCTTGAGCATTCGATAGGATAGGCCCTTGAGCATTCAAAGGCAAAAATTAAGATTGAAGTTTTTCCATCGCATTTATTATAATAATACTGGTATTAATAAGAATGAGTATCTTTTGGGGCCAACGTATGTTTCAGCTAGGTGTGATAACTCTAGAAAAGTTTTTGAATACTCCTATAAAACAAACAGCTTCTGTCCTTCTTTTTTTTGTAAAGTCAATTAGAGAGTGGAACTTGCTGCCTGATGATGTGGTGAGCACCTTGGACAACAGTGTATTTTTTTCTCGACTGTATATCTAATCTGTGCGGAAAAGTGATCACTTTGTGTTTTTTATGTATGTGTGTTATTTCCTGCCCCTCCTACAATAATGCCCTCGAGGCGATGTAGGTACTCTGTAAATAAATAAATAAATATGTGGCCGCGTCTGTGTACAGGACATCAGCCCGTTGGCCATACGCCTTTTGGTAGAATCTTGCTCGAGCCTTGCGGCGTTCCGCGTGGAGGGTCGGGTCCATGTTGCGCGGGATCGTGTGCACCTTGATTTGGCTCCAGATGTGTCTCGGGAGGGGTGCCGTGGTGTCTTCTCTGTCCCATTGGAAGGGAATCTTAAGCGACTCGAGGACCTTTCTGCCCGCAGGGGTTTGGGCGAGTCGGTCTCGTTGAGTGGCAAGGTGGCTGTCCACCAGCTCCCTAAAAGTATTGTGGACGCCAAGCTTGAGTAGCTTCTCTGTGGAGGTGTACGGGGGGAGTCCGAGGGCCGTCTTGTACGCTTTGCGTATGAGGACATCTAGCTTGTCCTCGTCTTTCTTGGTGAGATTCAGATAGGGTGTGGCGTAGATGATGCGCGACACCACCAGGGCGTTAACCAGTTTGATTGTGTCGTCTTCCCTGAGGCCGTGCCGCCGGCTGGCGACCCGGTGCATGATGCGTAGAATCTGGGTGACTTGGTTCTGGAGGAGTGTAAGGGTATGGGTCGCCTTTCCGTCCTCCTGGAGGTGGACTCCCAGGATTTTGGCACGCGGCACCACGGGGATTTGGGAGCCGTCGTCCAGGAAGACTTGTATCTCGTCTCTGGGCTCCGACTTGTGGCGGGACATTGGGGTCTTGCAGACTAGGATCAATTCCGATTCGGCTGCCGAGATGTGTAGGTGACCCTGGCGTAGGTACCGTTGAACTTCGTCAACTGCCGCCCGAAGCGTGTCCTGCTTCTCTCCGTCAGACCCGGACACGGTCCAGATCGTGAGATCGTCCGCGTACAGAGAGTGTTTAATGTGCGGGATGCGCTCCAGAATCGGGGGCAGCCCGCTCATTGCCAGGTTGAACAAGGTTGGCGAGAGCACCGCCCCCTGCGGCGTGCCCCTATTGGGGGTTTTGGTGACGTCCGTGTGGAGGTCACCTGCACCAATAGTGGCTGTCCTGTTCCGTAGAAAGTCCCGCAGGTAGTTGTACATTCAGGAACCGCAATTGGTGACTGTCAGGTTTCGGAGGATTAGCTGGTGGCCCACATTATCAAAAGCTCCCTTGACGTCCAGGGCGAGCACCGCTTGGGTCGTCGTCCTGGAGATGGGGCCGAGCATGTCCTCTTTTAGCTGCAGCATGACGTCCTGGGTTGACAAGTGCTCTCTAAAACCAAACATGGTGTGCGACAACACGCCTGTTTCCTCCATATGCGGCTGCAGCTGTTTGAGGACGATCCGTTCCATCAGCTTTCCCACGCAGGACGTGAGGGCGATTGGTCGCAGGCTGTCGAGGCAGAGCTCCTTCCCAGGTTTGGGGATGAGGATAATTTCCGAGTGTTTCCACTCCTTAGGGAGCTCGCCGTTCTCCCATACCTGGTTGATATGTTTCAAGAGGGTCTGAACCGAGCCCGCGTCTAGGTTACGGAGCAGCGCGTTTTGGACGCAGTCCTCGCCAGGTGCCGTATTACGACCCAGGTCTTGGAGCGCGCACCATACCTCTTCGAAGCTGAAGGGGACGTCAAGTTCGGGGTTTGGCTCACCTTCGTAGTCATGATACTCCTCGTCTGGGGACGAGCCGATGTACCGTAGTTTGAGCTGTTCGAGGAGGTCCTGGTTGGTGCCGGGGAAGTCGCGCAGAAGTTTCTGGAGGTTCTGGCTGGTATTGCGTTTACTTTTGCTAGGGTCCAGGAGGTGTCGCAAGAACTGCCACGCGTCCTTGGTCCCCAGTTTTCCCTGGAGATCGGTGCACTTCTTGTTCCAGTTGGAACGCGCCAGTTGGGTTGCGTACTCGAGCGCTTCCACTGTGATTGCCGCGATCCGTTTCTTGAGCTTGCGGTTTAGCTTCTGGCGCTTCCAGCGCTTGATCAGACCGTGCCTTGCCTCCCACAAGTGGAGCATGTGCCTGTCCACCTCGGGGGTCTCTGTTGTCCGGTTGATAGTTTCCGTATAGGTGTTCTTGTCGCACACCAGGTGCTTGGTCCAGCTGGCAAGGGAAGCATCATCGTGCTCTCGCTCGCTGTGTGTGGCCGTGCGTGCTGCGCGAAACCCGTCCCAGTCTGTCAGGGCTTGTTTCCAGAGGAACTTTTTTCCTGGCGAGACGGCGATGTCCACTTGGGCTATGGCGTGGTCGCTTCCCAGGTTCACCTCGAGGTTTGACCATTCCGACCACCGTCCGCATCTCGTCAGCGCGAGGTCCGGGCACGTGTCGCGGGTAACAGTGTTGCCCGTTCTCGTGGGCTGCTCCGGGTCGGTCAGGATGGAGAGGCGTTGTTGGCAGATGAAGTGGTAAAGTCGGGTGCCCTTGGCCATGGAGCGAGCATACCCCCAGGCCGAGTGTGGCGCGTTAAAGTCACCTACTATGAGTAGTTGGTTCTGTGCAAGTTTAAGCGCGCGCGCAAACAGTTTGCTAAAATCCTCGTGCCTGTTGCGTGGCGGACTGTATAGACCTTTCCAATGTTTACAAAATCACAGTCCAGCGTGCGATCGTCACAGTCCAGCACGTGCGTGTTCGTCGCTTCGGAAAGCGCGCAAAGCACGCGCCATACGCACGAACGCTCAAAATGGCACCGGCCACAAGCTCGTTTTTGGAAAGGTCTATATGTTGAGAATAAAAAAACGAGGGCCAGTGGCGCTTCTCGGAAATGATTTCTATAAGCACGTGGTCTATGCTCTCGTTGCTGAGTTCGTGCATGCGAGCATTTACGTGGTTTTCTGCTAGGACTGCCACGCGCTGGCGTATGCGAGGGACCAGCGCCTTGTAGCCCGAAAGTGAGGGTGTCTCGGTTCCAGTTTTCTGGGTCGCTAAACTCGTCAAGCACAACTTTGTGCCCGAAGTTTGCGGAACGCGCTAATTGGACTCTCGCGACGCTGACGTCGCGCCGAGCGAGGTGTCAATCATTCGAACGCTCATTTCTTTGAGAGAGGCAGAATGTAGCAAAGTTCATCGAGGCGCGCGTGCGGCGCGTGAGGGGCGCGAGGAGCCCGCTGATTGAACGGCTTCGCCGATGACGTAGCGCCCATTTGTCCCTACATCCCTACGCCAAGCTAAAATTAATGCTTTACAGATTGTCCCTAGGCGACCTGCTGACGCTCAAAATCCCTCCGAAGTTTGTGTAAAAAAGAAACCTCGTTTGTCGAAGTTGTCGCTGACGTCAAAGTGACGTTTCCGAACTTTGCGAGAGCCGTGGTTTGAGCTCGAGATCTTCGCTTCGGATCGAGGCGAAGTTAAACTTTGTCAACATGGCGGTGCCGTACGCTGCGGCCGAGCTTATCTTCCGCCACCGTCGGCGTCGCTACTGAGACCACCGGGGACGCCTTTCAACTCCCCGACGACGACTTTCGGCGACAGTACCGGCTATCGAAAGCCGTTGTGCGTTGACTCTGCGACGAGCTTCGTTCGGCGCCCGGACTTCGAGGCGGCGGACAATCGCGTCTACCATGACCGTGGAACCACAAGTTCTTTGCGCGCTCCGGTTCTTCGAAACCGGTAGCTTTCAAGGCATGGTGGCGACTGACGAGCACCTGTCAGTCTCCCACATGACTGTGAGCCGGGCTGTCAGAGTTTTTGCGGCTGCCATCGTTTTTTTTTTTTTTTTTTTCTGCAATATCCGAAGAGGTACTAATAAGCTGGTATACAATTCAGAATGTTGGAAAACAAACAAGAACCGGGATAATTCTTGGGTAGGTTCGAGTCTCCCGGCAGCCGGCAGAATTATTTCCCCGAAATTTTACTGGCAGTCGTCACTCATTGGCGGTCAAATCAGTTCATCGAACGACGTGTCATCGACAGATCGTTTCATCGGCACGCGATGTAATCACATGAAAGAGATTTTCTTCCGTTAGAGGTATATACAAATTAAACATTTTCACACCTTTATACATGTAAGTGGGGTGTCCAATAACTAACCCCCTAATAAGTGTAGCAATAGACCTTATAAAAAAATGTAAACCTCACACCTTTAAAAATGTGTGATTTTTTAAACACGTTTCTTAAAACGTGTGATAATGCACTACACCTTTTTATAAAGATGTAAAACTACAATACCCCTTCTCGTCAGACACGTAGCCAGGGGGGGGGGGGCATAAGGCCCGCCCCCCCCCCCGAAATCTTCCATTTTGCTGGGGCCTCCTCTCCCCCCTCCCCCTCATAGAGCACTTTGTCATGGGCGCCCCCCCCCCCCCCCCCTAAAACAAAATCCTGGCTACGTGCCTCCTTCTCGTCAAGGTGTAATTACCACAGTACATTCCTTTTTTGGGGTGTACACAGTGGCCCGGGACCCAATAAAATGACTGAAAAATTAAATTACACAAACGAGTCGCCGAAACAACACGTTGCTTCTTGGCGAGTGTCGAGGCAACTTCGGCCGAAAACCGGCTTCAATATTGGCCGGATGTACGGTTTTGCGCCTCGTCCCGACATCCGGCAGGTATGGGTGTACCGATGCAAATACACGATTTATGTCTAATAGCACTGGCACCACTGATCTCTTATTAGGCTGGATCGCGGATAGAGGCCTGTATTGCTGGGGTCGAGCGGCACCACCGGCAGCCATCGCTTGACACGATCTAATGCATGCTATAGGAGAAACGGGAAAACTCAATTTTATTACGTTAGTAGGTTGTTCTCGATCATGAAACTTCTATCGTGTTTCCGCAAATAACAGTTAATATTGTGGGCAAGAATATTAAACGCGTTAGAATACCAATCTTGTTTAAATAAACGTTGTGTGGTTGAGGGTCGAGGGCGACTTTGTTGGGCGTTAACTGTGATGTGTTTAATGAGACAAGGGCTACCGAGAGTTATTGTGGTGTCATCCGTGATCTCGGAGTCATCAGAGCTCAGCAAACGATAAGTTGGAAGGCCTTTACTGGGGACATTCGCATCGTTTTAACCGCTTGTACATAGTACTTCATGGTGAAAGCTTTTTCTTTGAACTGCTGTGAGGGCTTCCGTGACAAACTGAAACTCGGAGCGTGCCGTTCAGTCGCTGAACGTGCCGTTTATTTAGCAACCGAAGCAAGCGACGTCAGTAAAGTCGGTGGTGCTCCGGCCCATTTATTTATTTTTTTTAAATCAATGTTCGAACGTTTGACGAATGTCTAGTTGATCTCCAAGCACCCGATATAATCATCGCAGCACGTCATAAAATACTCGCCCTCGAGCACCGCGTACAAGCTTCCTATTTTTGCGTGTTTCTCCCTTAGACTTTCGTGTATTGCCTCATGGTGTAATACGCCAAAACAACAAGGACGAAAACGAAGGGAGAACTAGACAGGACGCGGCGTATTGCCTGTTGTCAAGCAATGGCCGCCGGTGAGGCCAGTGACGGGCTCCCGATCCGCGATCCAGACTTGCACTGTGAGAGTTCTAATGCATTGCACCCGCGGAGTGCTGCACGGAGAACAGGCCCCGGACGAACTTGCCGAATGCACCTAGTGCAGACTGATGCTGTCGCCATAGATGTTGTAGAAAAGTACCGACCTCAAACCGAAACTAGCGCCTTTTTGTTCGACGTGATGGGTGGGAATGCGGGAGCGCAGTCGCTGCCATCGTTTATCTATAAACGTTGGTTGCTGCAACGTGTCACTTATATTTGCGATGATTTCCAATTAAGGAACTCGGCTGTCAGAGATATCTACAGACGGCGTAAGTTTCCGAAGCCAGCTGACTACAAAACAGCATACACTTGAGAAAATTTATGGCACTGTACGCGCAAAAGCTTGCTTCGTTTTAAGCATAGTATTATGAGTGAACCACTGAAAGGATACTGCTTAAATCTAGTTCTTTGGAACATCTAGCAATACGTTTCGTAAGACTTTTTTTATTTCCCTGGTGAGGGCATTGAGAACGAGAGCTTTCTCAAACAAAATACGACGGGGCAAGATAGCTGCCGTTCAAATATGACTGTGCTTGAGCCTCGGGCAACGTCTCCATGTTTAGCCTTCCCGGACGCTGAGTGAATGCGTCACAGGTTTCTGCTGTGGGAGCTTTGTCGAAAAATGTTCCACTTTTCACCTGCACACAGATGATGCGAGATCTCGCGGCCTCTGTGTTTGTCCTGGGCCTTTCATTACACACTGGTAGGTTTCAGCGTCTGTACGGCAACAAAGCGACCCAAATTTTGCAAATAAAACACGGGTCGTCGATTCCTCCCTTCGTGGAATATCAGACGCTTAAAATTCAAGCTCGCGTTTGAGTTTGTGGCCCGCGGGACGCGATTTCGAGCAGAATACCAACTTTTTCTTTCAGCTCCGCTGTGCGAATGCCGCCTCGTAGCAGACGAACTCCCGTCGTCTGCTCTCGCTCCTCGCCTGGGCGAGGCATGACGGGATTGTCGGCGCTAGAGAGCTCAAAGACAACGTACAGCGAGCGGCGTGAACGCTCGCCTCCCCGCGCTGTCTCGTGCTCTCGTGCACCGCCTAGGGATCGCGGGGGATTTTTCGTCAAAAGTTGCGAAGTTGAGCGCGCGCAGGGAGGAGGAAACTTTGCGGCGTTCTTTTGGTCACTCCCCCCGCTACGTCAAAAAGCGAAGAATGTTTTGCTCCACGAGTTTAGCTACCCTGGAGTGCTATTATGTCGAAAGGTTTGTCGAGTCCGGAAATGTACTGCGCTAAGGCCCCACGTTTGTTGCGGTATCCTCGGCAGTTCCACTGCCAGACTCTAGTTATGGCCGCCCTGCGTTGCTCTGCCATAAGCGGGCTCTGCCATTTCTACTGAAGGTGTCTGCCCGACTGGGCGTGTCGGGTATGTTAGCTCTTGCGGACACCACCGAGGTTGTTCTGGTGGTAAAACCCTTAGTTTGAGTAGAAGATGACCCTAGCATCCCTCAAGGAGAGGGAGCACTGCTTGGATTATGGTAGCAAGTGTCTTTGCCCAGGTTGATTTGATGCTTTTAAGCAGACTGAGATCGATCTTGACTGCGGCCTTGACAAAAGATAACCATTCAGGGGAACTGCCTCCAAAGGAAGTTGTTGGTTGCGCATTTGTGTCCTTCGAATGGCAAGGTTGCGGCCGAGCGGTGGGCGCAGAAAAGGTCTGGGATGCCTGAAGTGTTGATGCAGCCGGTATATTGCTTTTTTGTTTGTCGTGTGGACTTGGACCCTGGCAATCTTTTCGAGTTGCGTGACTTTTAGGTTTTGTTTGTTTGACGACCGTCGTGTATAGCGATGATCTAGTCACATCTTTTGAAGTTTCTTCCATGTCTTTCTCTCCTGAATTCTTGCGTTCAGTGACAGTCGGTTCTTCCGTGGCATTGCTGCCTGCTCGAGCAGATTCCATCTCCGGGAAGATCTTATCGTACTCCAAGGCTGATTTGGCGACATGAAAGCCCACCGAGTTGGATTTTGAGTACGCCTGGATCTCCCCTAGTTTCTTTCGCTTCGAGCAGAAGCGTGCTGTAGCTTCGTGTTCTTGGCCGCAATTAACACATTTCGCAGGCATTGATTGACATGTGATGTCCGTTATTCATGTGGTTTTCCACAATGTTCACACCTTTTGGGGCGTTTGCAGGCCACTCGCTTGTGTCCGAATCCAAAGCAGTTAAGGCACTGGATGGGCCTTTCTTGAAAAGGATGGACGGGAAGGCGTACATGACCCAGAAGAACATGGGTTGGCAGAATCCTGCCCCGGAAGGTGACTTTGCTGTGCTAGATTTCCCTAGGCGTCGGACGGCACCAACCTTAATATTGGACCTGAGATGCGAGGTGATCTCCTCATTAGAAAGCTCTTTGTCGACGTCCTGAATTATTCCATTCACCGTTGTTCCAGCCAGTGGAGAGTATGACATAGCCGGAATTCCACAGAGAGCCTTCAAGTTGAGCAATGTTTTTGTAGCTTCTCCATTTCTGGTGTCAACTGCGATGACATTCAATCTGCTGTTTAAACGAACCTCGTGAATGCCCTCAGGACAGGAGTTTTCTAGAGCTCTTGAGAGCTTCACGCTACTGAGGGATGTTATTAACGTCTCAGTATCCGCAGGGGCGAACACAACAGTGAGCCCTTCTTCCATGGCTTTTGATTGGATTATTGTCTCCGAGCTGGAGTTGGAGTTGTTGCGCCGAGTTCTCTTTCGTGATCTAACTTCTTGGTACGGACCTCCAGTATCGTCGTCGTGTTCCATATAGTTGATGTCTGTAGTCGACGATGCGATGGAACCATCGGAACAAATAGAGTGTCCATCATCTGGTTGCGACATTACGGGTGCTTCGTTCCTTGGACGTTGCTCAGGAGTAATGCTCAGTGCTGTATTAGCAGCGTCAGGGGCGCCCGCTTGGGCCGCTTCCATGTTCGTTCACATGGAACGATAGCAGCGGCAAAGGCTGCAGTTTTCTTTAAAAGAAAACTTGGCGGTCTGCTTGATTGCTTTGTCAGGCGCACTGAGTTTAGGAATACTGCCCGTTAATATTCGATCGAGATTTTCGCAATAGAAGGTAAAAAATACGAAAAATTACCAGGAATGGAAGATTTGACGTCTTGTGGTTAGAGCACTTCGTCGTCGTCCCTGAAAGCTTGAGTGACAGTTTTTTTTTTTTTTTTTTTTTTTTTAGTGCGCTGCAATGTTGACTAACTAAAGATCAGTTTCGACCGCCAGGAAACAGGTTAACGTGGCTCGAAAACCGCTAACAAAAATTCCGCCATCCGCAATACGGCCATTTCTCCCGATAAAGAACTAAAAAAAAAGAACGCCGAATATAGTGGGAAATTTGATAAATTGGCAACACTGCTGCCCTGTGTCCATGCGCCATTGCACGGAACCGCAGCTCGACGGCGCGGGCCCAGAGGAGAGCCACCGAATATGCTGCGGTTCAGTGTAACGATACTCCAGTTATCTCGTTGCCTGAACAGCGAGATGAGACGAAGGCAGCGAGGTAGCTTTGCGCCTACCAACAAATCCGGCAAACGAGAGCTCGATGCTCTCATCTCCTCTTCTCCCTCAATTGCTTGTCGTATAGTTACCCCAGCCTTTGTCAGCATGATAGAGCTTTTAAAAAAGTGTCATTTCTGTCTTGTGTCGTCGCCAGCTTCCGGAAGGCTGTGCAGCTCTTCAAGAACGTGCTGCGAGGGGCTGTTGACGGGCGACTGACACCCGGAGCACGGGCACACCAGAGCATGGTACAAGCGGCCACTCAAATTGACCGGGAGGCACAGCCCGTCATCAAGCTGGTTCGACCAACCAAGGATGCGGCTTATCGGCTTTTAAAGGGTGGCGAGTTCAGTCCCGGGGAGCTTCTGAGAGACGCGCTGAACCTAAGCAACGATCACCAAGGCCTGAGAGCGTTGCTTGTAGTTATCGACATCATCAGCGGAGACGCGCGAAACTCGTCGCGTGTTCCGCCCAACCCGGCACCCGTTCCTAAAAAGCCTAGAAGACCTAGAAAGCCTGTGAGAAATGTCGGTTGAAAAGGGACTCACCCACGTCTCGGAGAAGCGAAATAAACATTTTCGCGAAAACTAGAATCTCGTGTCCCATTGGTCGAGGGGAAAGAGACAACGGATCATTTAAATCGGACGAAAGCGAAAAATAAATATCCGTACGTTCTGCCACAGAATGAAATGAAGTAACGACGGACAGTTAATAAGGTACGTAAACATATGTATGCTCTGATGCACTCACGCAGTGGCGTCACAAGCGGGGAGCGGGGGGGGGGGGGGGGGGGGGCGGACCGCCACGGGTGCAGCGCTCAGGGGGGTGTCGCGGCGGGCCACGAGAGCGGGAGGGGGGAGGGGGGAGGGGGCGGGGGGGAGTCACGGCGGGCCACGCGAGAGCGGGGGCGGGGGGGGGGGGGGGGGGTCGCGGCGGGCTCCCGCCCCGGGTGCCGCCGACCCTCGTGACGCCACTGCACTCACGTGCTTATTAATCGACGCGCTTTTATATTATATTTATTTGTCGTCGTTCGTACTTTGCAGTGCGTTACGTGGTGGTGTATGACCTATGTTATGGAGGACTAGAAGGTCTCATAATCGGTATGCTGGACGCAGCGCCACCCTTCCACTCCAAAGCGTGAAAAAGAAGGGAAGAATTGGCAGATTGAGCTTAGTTATTCCATTTTCTAGAGGTACTGTATAGCCGTACATGGGAACATGATCCCTTATTTGTTTGTTTTTTATACTTAAAGCCTGCTTTGTCTTATTTATAACCCAATTTCCTAAGAATCATTTGGTCTTTGCCGTTATGTGGTCGCTGCCTGCTTACACCATGGTGATAGAAAAATACAAGGCATGACGCTTGGAACCGCTCTCGGCCGCTGAAATGAACAAACGATCGCAACCCCCCCCCCCCCCCTCGTTTTTTTAAGCCCACTTTAGCTCAACACAGGTAGTTTTTCGTCATCGTTTCATGGTTTCTAAAGGGGACATAGTCGGATAATGCAGACGAATGCACGGCATGCCCACCGAACTGGAACAAAGGTTAGAAGGTCGTCGGGCAAAATTTGCCAAAAATAGCCTTGCGAACTTCTTTTTCTTTTCGGGTGCTTTCTAAACTTTATTTTCATTTGTTCAATGCTGTTCATTTATCTGCAACGCACCAACAAAAACAATGCCAGTGCTAACTAACTGTGTCACGCTCTGTGAATTTGATCGATATAAGCTGGATATCTTTGCACTTGAACTACGCGTAGTGTTTATCCAGCATGTGCATCTATATGTTTCAATCTACCTTCTTATTTCTCTTTCTTTACAAGTGCGTATTTCTAGACCTTTCGGAGCTGTCAGCGCGTCGTGCAATATGTTGTTGCATAGTATTTATTTTTTTATCAAACAATTGATTGAATAGTTTTTAGAGCGCAGCTCTTAGGCGGCCGTTTCCGGCTTGAGCGGCGTCGGCGTCGGCGTCGGCGTAACCGCGCGGTGCATTATGGGAAATGTCCCATAATGCACCGCGCAGAGCACGTGATCCCCCCCTGGGGCCACGTGACCTCGGGGGGGGGGGTCACGTGAACCCCCCCCCCCGGGAGGAGATTGAAGAATGAGAGGAGGAGGAGGAGGAGGGGTATACCCTCCTCTGAGTACCCTTCCCTCCTCCTCCTCAAGAGCTGCGCTCCAATTCGGCGTTACAGGGAGATGTAAACGGCTTTCACTTTTTTACGTTAATTATCTGCCCTTTATGTGCTATACATACATGGAGACATGCCTCATTAATATAGACCCCGTGCAATATGGGTAACCCAATACATTGTCAAGAATGACAGTTGATGAGGCAATGAAAACTGAAGCAAACTAAACGTCTAATGGAGCGAACTTGTGTCCAAAACACAAGTTCACGAAGAAGACAAAGGCTAGCGTCGCAGGAATCGATGGCGGCGAAACAGCAGGATCGAACGCTGGGGCGAAACAGACTCCGCTCGTTATGCAGAGTCCCTTATGTACCCGCGTGGGTTTCTAGGACATTCAGCGTAGAACTTTCGGCGCGTACAGCAATCGGAACTCGACCAGACGACAATTTTCTCAAACTTACAAGAACGCCAAGTTGAAAGAATAAAGAGAAAAACGTTCCGCTGACTGGAATCGAACCTAGAGCTTCCCCGCGACAGTCATGCGCCGCTGACTGGAATTGAACCCAGGGGTGCTATGTTGCGCTTTTTGGACTCCCAGGAGACTTGGAAGAAGGAAGTGACGTTAACGACTAGAGCAAACGCAGATTGGATGTTGACAGAAGAAAACAAAATCAACATCCAATCTGCATTTGCTGCGTGGTTGACGTCACTTCTTTCTCCCTAGTCTCCTGTGAGTCCAAAAAGCGCAACATAGCCCCCCTGACCTTCCCGCGACAGTCAAGCGCGGTAACCATTCGGCCACGCACGCGCTCGCTAGGCGACGCGCGTGGCATTACGGGAAATGAATCAGAAAAACAAACCAAAATAATGGCAAACTACGGGAGCTTGTAAAGCACAGTCCGATTGAACGTAGTACAAAAAACGAAGTTAACAGTCCTATCGATCGTAGGACGGCTTGAGGCGCACGACGTGGACGACTTCCGGCCGTGGAGGGCGGCGCGATGAAGTCCGCGTTCCGTCGGGCATCACCTCGTAATTCAGATTCCCGAATCGACGAAGCACTTTGTAGGATCCAAGGTAGCGTTTCAGGAGTTTCTCGCTTAGACCGCGTCGTCGTATCGGGATCCGGACCCACACGGTCTCCGGGCTTGCAGCGAACGTCGATCCGACGAAGTTTGTACCGAGTTGCGTCGGTACGTTGTTGATGTTGAATACGGGGTCGGGCGAGCTGGCGAACTTCAGCTCGTTGAGCAACAACCTGGGCGTCTGGGCTCCCATCGTCAGCTGGTTCGTGGGGCAGCATCGCGTCGAGCATGATCGTTACTTTTCGGCCATGCACGAGCTGAAACGGTATTACTCCTGTGGTCTCTTGCACCGCCGTGTTGTAAGCAAAGGTCATGTAGAGTAACAACTCATCACACGTCTTGTGTTCTACGTCGACATACATGGAGATCATGTCGGCGATAGTTTAGTTTAGCCTTTCCTTTAATCCATATGTCTGCGGGTGGTTCGCAGTGGTTCGACGGTGGCTGCTACTGAGACGAAGGATTTCTTGCGTCAGCTGAGCCATGAACGATGATCCACGGTATTGTAATGAGCACTTCGGGAGCGCCGTGCCTGAGGACGATGGACTCGATGAAAGACCATGCAATTTCCACAGCAGTCTCTGAAGGAGGGGCTTTCGTTTCGGCGAACCGCGTGAGATAATCTGTGGCGACGACCATCCAGCGGTTTCCCGACGTTGACGGCGGAAAAGGGCTAAGTAGATTCATTCCGATCTGCTGGAAGGGTGCAGTTGGCGGAGGAATTAGCTGCAGGAGACCGGCCGGCCTCGTCGGTGGTTTCTTGCGTCGCTGGCATCGTGTGTATAGGTGGACGGTTTTGGGGAGCTTGGGCCAGTGATACTTTTCACGAATACGGGCCAGTGTCCGGCTGTAACCAAGGTGTCCGGACGTCGGGTCGTCATGGCAGGCTTGAAAGATCTCCTCTTGAAGGTCGGTCGGGGTTTCCAACTGCCACGGCGAGTTGTTGTCCCCGAAGTTCTCTTTGTAGAGTACACCCTGTCGAATGGCGAAGGTCCGCAGGGCTCGTGAGAAAACACGTCGCATGGTACTCCGGCGCCCTTCCAGGTGCTCTATTAGTGCGCGCAGCTCAGGATCGTCTCGTTGACGTCGTGACATGTCGTCCGTGTTCAATGCGCCTAGGAAGCACTCGTCGTCATCCTCGCTGCTGCCAGAAGGTGTTTCGACGGGGGCTCTGGACAGGCTGTCGGCGTCGCTGTGCTTGAGGCCTGACTTGTAGACCACAGTCATGTTGAACTCTTGTAGTCGGAGACTCCATCGAGCGAGGCGTCCTGACGGGTCCTTGAGGTTCGCAGGCCAGCAGAGCGAGTGGTGGTCCGTGACTACGCGTAACGGGCTCCAGAACAAGTACGGACGAAACTTCGTGATTGCCCAGACGGCCGTAAGGCATTCTTTCTCAGTCGTGGAATAATTTCTCCCCGCCTTCGAAAGTGTCCGACTTGCATAGGCGATGACTCGCTCGGTGCCTTCTTGCACTTGAACCAGTACCGCGCCAAGTCCTGCGTTACTTGCGTCCGTGTGAAGCTCGGTTTCCGCATCCTGATCGAAATGTCCTATAAAAGGAGGAATCCGGAGTCGTCGCTTCAGCTCGTCGAATGCCTGCTGCTGCTCATTGGCCCATTCGAACTTCTCGGCGTCCTTCGTGAGGTTTGTGAGCGGTGCGGAAATCCTTGCGAAATCCCGAACGAAGTGCCGATAGTAGGCACATAGTCTAAGGAACCTTCGCACGGCCTTCTTGTCTGTCGGGGCTGGAAATGCTGCGGTGGCGCGAGTCTTCTTTG
Organism: Ixodes persulcatus; assembly: GCA_013358835.2. Classification (NCBI taxonomy): domain Eukaryota; kingdom Metazoa; phylum Arthropoda; class Arachnida; order Ixodida; family Ixodidae; genus Ixodes; species Ixodes persulcatus. Next base: position 150,322 of record JABSTQ010010054.1, on the reverse strand, counting down.
GGTCTGGGCGAACGCCTTCGTTACTAACCACGCGTCCTAGGAACTTCAGTTCCTCATAGGCGAACTGACACTTTGAGGGCTCGAAAGTGATTCCAGCGGTTCGTACGGCTTGGAGAACAGTTCGGAGTCGTCGCAAGTGCTCATCGAAGTCGCCGGAAAACAGGACGTCGTCGAGGTAGGCAAGACAGCTCTGCCACTTCAGTCCTGCCAGTACTGTGTCTATGACATGCTGGGAAGTTGCTGGTTCCGTGCATAGTCCGAAGGGCGTCACCTTGAACTCGTACAGTCCATCCGGCTTGACAAAATCTGTCTCCTCTCAGTCCCATTCGTCGACTTCAATCTGCCAGTAGCCGCTCTTCAGGTTCATCGATGAAAAGTATGAAGAGTGGCGCAGCCGGTCTAACGTGCCGTCGATGCGGGGGAGTGGATAGACGTCTTTCTTCGTCACCGCATTCAGCTGCCGGTAGTCCACGCGGAACCTAAGCGTTCCGTCCTTCTTCTTAACCAGTAGGACTGAAAGGGCCCGTGGACTGCTTGAAGGCTGGATTATGTCGTCGTTCAGCATCTCTTGAACTTGCTCCTGGATCCCCTCCCTTTTTTTTAACGAAGACTCTGTACGGCGATCGATGCACGGAGCGCGCGTCGTCCTCGGTAATGATGCGGTGCTTCCTAACGGCGGTTTGGCGAACCTTCGACGACGTCGCAAAGCAGTCGCGGTATTCGGCGACGAGGTTAATCAGCTGCCGTGGCTGCCGTCGTTTCGGGCTCGGAAGCTCAGGGTCAATGTCGAGCTGCGCTATCGACGTACTGTCTTGCGGAGGTGGTGAGTATTCTGCAGTAATCGCGGCGATTTCGGCGGAGTTCCAAAGATCCTTGGCGTGGCCCACGGCTGCACCTTTCGTGACGAGTTGCGTTTTTTTTCGGAAGTTCATGATGAGGACCAGAGTGCGGCCATCCTGAAGTTCAGCTACTCCTCCGGCGACGCCTATTCCTCTTCCCAAGAGCAGTTGAAGGTTTTCTTTCTAGAACAACTTCGCCGCAGGTAGCTGCATCGGTCACGACGGTTACGACAACACTTGATCGCGGGGGCAGGTTCACGTGGTCGACAGCGACTCGGACAGCGGCTGACGTTGTTTGGGGATTCTCTGAAGGCGGAACAGCTGCCCGCAGAGTCAATCTGTTCTCTCCAAGATCGATGCCGGCGCCGTATTCGCAGAGAAAGTTCATTCCGAGGATAATGTCCTTCGCGCAGTCTTGCAGAACCCTCGCACAGTCTTGCAGAACGATGAACTTCACAGGGCACATCTCACCATGGATCTCGACGCGAGCAGTGCATCTCCCGACTGATGTGATGAGGTGCACTCCGGCGGTTTGTATTTGAGGTTCAAACCACAGCGTTGTCATTTTTCTCAGGCGGCGAGAGAGCCTCCCACTCAAGACTGAGTAGTCTGCTCCGGTGTCCACGAGTGCCGATGCGTCGTGGCCGTCGATAACAACGTTTAGGTTGTTGGGCACTGTTTCAGAGGCGTTGTTGCGATGCGTGGCGTCGGGACAGTGGGAGCGCTCTGGCGTTCTTGGAGGCTTTATTACTCCGGTCATCTTTGCCAACGCCACCCACAGGCGTTGCCGCACTTAGTTTTCCCGGCGACGCAAGGTTGGCAAGCTTTCTCGGCGGGAGTGGCGAAGGGGCGATGCCAGACGTCGTGGAGATGGTGAGTGGGATCCCCGGGAACGACCCGGCACTGAAGGTGGCGGACGGCGCAGGTACTCCTCGATGTCCCTTGGTCGTTCTCCCAGGCGGGGCCGAGGGTCGTTCGGCGCAAACCTTCTCAGCCCTATCTGGCGGAAGGTGCACCGTCGGTGCACGTGGCCGGCCTCCCCGCGGTGGTAGCATACACAGCGTTGGTCAGCTGTTCGCCACACGTCAGTCTTCCGGGGTGCACGGGGCTCCTGGCGGGCGTACTGAACCTGGTTGTCGTGGCGATGGTCGTACTGTAGTGCAGGAGACTGACGTCGGGGCGGCGTGACATAGTCGCAAGGAGGAGGCGGTGGCCGTCGGGCCATTGCGGCGTAAGTTAGCGTTGGTTCCTCAGGGACTGCCACGTTAAAGGAGTGTCTGGTTGGATGGCTCTCTGGACTTCTTCCCGCACGACCTTGGCGATGGAGATCGAGGCGGGGCGATCAGCGGTGGGTAAAATTTTCCAGAGTTCTTCCCGGACGATGTCGCAGACAATTCCTCGAAGGTTGTAAGCTCTAATGCCGCACTGGTCAAATCGGGAAGATGCCAGCGTCGAAGCAACAGGCGTGCCGGCGAGTCGGTTGTAGTGCCTGGGTCAGATCGACAGGGTACGCTCGATGTTCGTTGCTTCGGCAACGAATTCATCGACAGTAGTTGGTGGGTTGCGAACGAAGGCCGCCGAAGATGTCACTCTTCATGCCTCTCATCAGGACGCGCAGCTTCTTCTCCTCGGTGGACTGAGGGTCGGCGCGGCTGCTCAGGCGGAGGACGTCTTCAACGAAGCTGGTGACCGTTTCGTTGGGGCCTTGAGTCCTTATCTGCTGGAGGTCTTCCGCTCGTTGTCGTCGTTGCTGGTTCGTGAATGTCTCCTTCAGGCCGGCGATACAGGTGTACCACGACGTAAATGAAGCCTCGCAGTTATCGAACCACTGTCTCGAGGTACCCTCCCAAGAGAAATAGAGGTTTCGGAGGCGCTGCTCAGGGGTTCATTCATTATGGCGGGCTGCACGTTCATAGTGCAGAATCCAGTCCTCCACATCCCCGTGGGCCTCGCCATGGAAGGTTGTTGGGGTTCGCTGGGTGACGGGCAGGTAGACGGCGGTGGCGGGGGTCGGGGTCTGCGACGACTGGTGTTCCATCGTCGGCCTCGTTGGCTGCTTGGTCTTCGTTGGCAGATGTCCGAATTCCGGGTATGCGCCTTGGGTGCGGCGACTTAATCGGGTCTCGGTAGTGTCTTCGTTGCGTCTTCGTGGGATTGGTGTTGGACTTGCACTGCGGGCCCTCGGAGGGGTACGCTGCAGGGACATGCGTTACCCAGCACCTCCACCAAAATATTACGAATGACAATTGATGAGGCAACGAGAACTGAAGCAAACTAAACATTTAATAGGGCGTACTTGTGCCCAAAACAAAACAGACAAAGGCCACCGTCACAGGTGTCGATGGCGGCGAAACAGCAGGATCGAACGCTGGGGCAAGACTGACTCCACTCGCCACGCGGAGGAGTCCCTTATGTACCCGCGTGGGTTTCTGGAACATTCGACGTAGAACTTTCAGCGCGTACAACATTCGGAACTCGACCAGACGACAATGTTCTCAAACTTACGAGAACGCCAAGTTGAAAGAATAAATAAAAGAACCTTCCGCTGATTGGAATCGAACCTAGACCTTCCGTGCGACAGTCAAGCGCGGTAACTATTCGGCCATGCACGCGCTCGCTCGGCGATGCACGTGGCAATATAGGCTAAGTTTTCGGGAATGAACTGAGAGATTTGGATGGTACTCGTTGCAAGTAACCAAATTACTTGTAATCGATTACTTTTTGGAGTAAGTTTGTAATCATTTGAATGCATTTATACAAATTCATCAGAAGAGCAATCTGAATACTTTTAGAAGTACTCAGATTACTTGTAACTGTTAATATATACCCCCCCCCCCCCCCTTGATAATAGAGCCGTTTGTTTCTACAAGTTTACAACTAAGAAATGCTCAAAACCTCGAAGGTGGGTTCACCGAAATTAGTGGATTAGGGGGATAAGCAGTTTATAAATCGTCGGTTCGAATTAAATTATGGTTGTACAGTTCAGATATGACGTACCCGTTTTTAAACACGCAGTAAAATTTGTCGTTTTTAAAATTTGGAGTAGACGGAAAAGTAGCGGTTAATTTTTCAAGTAACATCCAATTACTTTTTCCCAGGGTAATCAAATAATTTAATTGAATATATATTATTCGAGAGTAATTGCAATTGCGATCGGTTTAGGAGTGGAACTTAGTATATACACGCGTTTTGGTCTTGTCGAGTGAAACGGCTGAGATTATGGGCAATTTTCGGGGGAACGGAGGTGCGCACATTAACGAGGTATGACTACAGTCGCTGGCATGTAGAAAAAAAAAAAAAAACGCAGGACGCGATTTCTTATCTTTAAGTTTGTTGGTTTGTAATTCGCTCCTCGAAATTCTTATCGACTAATTCCCCGATCTCACTGGCTAGGAATTGTGATAATAAGATCTCCGGGAGTCACCACGGCACGCGTACCTTACGATGTCGGTGAACATGTATTTGGATGTTCAAGAATCCGTCCGCCTTTCGGCTAATAGTGTGACTTGACACTTATTTTTCTTCTAATCAATAGTTTTGGTATTATTCGAACAACGTGGGATGATGGTTACGGCCGACGAGAAAACAGTTCGCAACAGCGAGATGGAAGACACGCGCCAACACTCGGATATACTAACGAACGGAAGACCCAAGAAAACGAACCGTCTATACGGTTTAAGTGTGTGTATGTGTATGAATGCGTGTGTGTGTGTTTTCTTCTTTTTTTTTTTTTTTGGGGGGGGGGAGGGGGGGGGGTGATGGACGGGTTGTTCGCAAACGAGCTGCTCGTGACACCGAGCTGGCAGCTTTCACAACCCTCCATTCCCGGTTCTTTCGTCAGAGAGAGACCTGTCAAAGCGGTTTTCATCCCGGCTTCTCTGTTTTCGCCGAGTGCTGCTCGCTCCAGAAGAACCCAGAAGTTGGACGACTTCCGAGAATCAGAGCCCGCGTTCTTTCCAAACCGCGAATTAATGAGACCCAGCACACTCCGGTGACGGAAAATAATTAAAGTTCGTCCGCATACTAAGTATAAGTTCACAACAAGCTAAAAACCAAAAATTGGGGGATTGGTGACCGAGTTGGCTAGCGCCGTAGCCTCCTCTACTGCTGAGACACCAGATGCCCATTGGGGTTGATTAACCTCCGTCTGTACAAACATACACACACCAATGGGAGTTTAAAAAGAAGGGCGAGGCTTATTAGAATCACTGTAACTTTCTGATAGGTTCCTTGGCATTCCTATCGGCTAATACGGCAATCTGATTGGTTCCTTGGCGTTCCTATCGGCTAATGCTGTAATCTGATTGGTTCTTGGTGTTTCTATCAGCTAATACTGCAATATGATTGGCTTCTTGGCGTTCCTGTCGCTTAATACTGCAATCTGATTGGTTTCTTGACGTTCCTATCGGCTAATATTGCAATGTGATTGGTTCTATGTCGTTTCTATTGGATAGTACTGCAATCTAATTGGTTCCTTGGCGTTCCTATCAGCTGATACTGCAATACGTTTGGTTTCTTGACGTTCCTGTCGGCTAATACTGCAATCTGATTGGTTTCTTGGCGTTCCTATCGGCTAATACTGTGATTTGCTCTTTGTCGTTTCTATCGGATAATACTGCAATCTGATTGGTTCGTTGGCATTCCTATCTGCTAATACTGTAATCTGATTGGTTTCTTGACGTTCCTATCGGCTAATATTGCAATGTGATTGGTTCTATGTCATTTCTATTGGATAGTACTGCAATCTGATTGGTTCCTTGGCGTTCCTATCGACTGATACTGCAATACGTTTGGTTTCTTGACGTTCCTGTCGGCTAATACTGCAATCTGATTGGTTTCTTGGCGTTCCTATCTGCTAATACTGTAATCTGATTGGCTTCGGAGCGATAATACGGAGCGCTCGTTCGTCTGCTTGTTTTGCACTGGTTATGATGACGTCAGAACACCAAGGTCTGATTGGCTCTGGTTGAAGAATAGTGTGCAGCGTCTTTTGAGGTCTATCCACTATCCTTCCAATCGGAGCCAATCAGAGCTCGGCGTTCTGACGTCACCACAACCGCCGCAGAAAGAAGCAGACGAACTTGCGCTCCGTATAAGATGCCCTGGACTCGCCAGGCCCCGTATTTCTGAACGTGTCGGCGACTATAACAAACGGACCCGTGCTTCCGCGGTGCTTCTCTGTAGACCACATCAAATTGCAATGGCTCTGCTTGTGTTCTATGAAGAGCTGTATTCCTCCGATTAAATTGCGACGAACCAGCAGGTAAATAGCCATCGAATGTTGGTGCATCTTTCATAAAATGAGGAGGGTCAAATCCAGCACGTCGCCGCTTCTGTTCAGCTGTCACCTCGTCAGTCCGATTCTTTCCTCTTGAGAGGCATTGTAAAGACGGAAGTGCATCTAGTGAGAACCTCGTGCAACGACCCCCGTATGCGGGCGGTAAGGGAACGAGAATGCCACATAATATTTAAATTATGGTTTCCTGGCGACGTGCGCGATCAAAAGGGTCGCTGTGGTCGGCCTTCCACGATTGGCCGAATGCTGACTATGACGTCAGCAAAGGATTTCTCATCGACGGAAATAAGAGGAATGGAAGAACTTCAATCTCGACGGTGTTGGTAGTGTTGCTTTAAGAGCGCATTGATTTCAAGCTTCCACCATGCTCCTTACAAACACCATCGAACTTGTTGTTCGCAAGGTAATGACGTCACGAAAGGTAACCATAAGAGGGCGCCACTAAAACATCTTGCCGGGGTTCGATTCTCTTGGTGGACACTCGCAATTTTGGCTTTTCTTATCAGTCTATCCACTGGTCACTCTTCCGCGCACGCGGTTTCTGTTACAGAGAAGCATTTTTCGGAGGAGGCTGGTTAAATATGACTGATCATACTTGACCATATTTTTGTTTTTCGTAGAATACGTTAATGGTAGGTGGTAAACTTTCGGGGCTATCGTTTATGTACCGAAACTGATACCCCGACTTCCGACGAGAACGTGATAGGTTGTCACTTTAGCCCCGTGATCGCTCCCACCCCCAACCGACGGGAAGGAAGCGTAACCGGGGATGGAGCTCTGCTTCGGCGGTGACGCAACTGCAACGGCCGCCAAAGGTCAAGACGTTGAGGCCGAGGAAATCCGCCAAGTTCTGGCAGGCAATGTGTCGTCCACCAAGATTCGCTCATGCGCAGTTCCGACCGGAGGGCCCATCGTAAACCATCGGATGTGCGAAAACGGCTCCCTAAAACTCCCTAGTGTCTGCAGACTGTCGTTTGCATTATATGACTGCGGCTTTAACGACGCACGTGCGGCGTTTCAACGCAGGCGCCACCATGTTTCAACGCGGATAAAAGCGCGAATAGAGAAGCAGCAAAACCCAATGCGGTCCGGACCAAAAACGAGCCAACCATGGTAAAGATATAAATATATAAACACGGACGTTTTTGTGCGCCGTCGGGAACGAACGACGGCAGTCATATTTATGGTCCGGAGATCAGTAGCAAAGAATACATGAAACACGCCGCAACCGCGTTTAAGTCCCCGGACAGGCCTGAGTTCACTACGAATGCCACTGGTAGACCTCGCGAATAGCCGTAAACTTCGCACGTCAAGGCGTACTAAAAATTCATTTTTGCGTGTGTATGTATACATATACATATAAAGGTGAGGCATCGCTCTTACCAGGTGGGCTTTGCTGGGATATTCCAGTCCATATGAAACTACGCGTTCTGCTGGTGCTATGGCCGACCTCTCTGGTCATTGTAAATGCTTATTACGAATACCCGACCCACCCTGAACTGAGCCTGTCACAGGATTACGGTAAGTGAGCGCATACGCAGATTCGTACATCTGATTATGGCTCGGAAGCCTGCATCGCTGGCCGATACGAATGCCGCAGTACAAATCACGAAGAAAAAAGCGCGAGCGTATATCCCACGCTTCGCGTTGCTTAAAGGCCGACACTAGACTCGAGATTCTACAAGGCAGATCTTCCTCACCATGGGGGAGGAGGAAACAGGCAACGGTAAACAGGGTAGAAGAGGGAGAGGAGGAAGGGAGGGAATACTGGAAAGCTCGAACTGGTCACCTGTCTTTAAGCACTCAATGACCATAGAGCATGAAGGTAGGAAGCTTGTAGAGGCGACATGACGCCACGAGAGGTGAAGCCGGGGCGAGACTTCCGGTTTGGAGGGACACGCCCCCAACGACTACCTAAACCGAAAAATGCTATTGGACGCCCTTGGGCACCCTTGAGGCCGCTCCTCCCGACCGCGACGTATACTTCCGGCTTCACTTGGTACTTTCCCGTCTGGCAGATTTGAGCCGATATGTCGCCTATTCTTATTAACGCGATAGCGCTAGGGAACTCGTGGCGTGCCGGCCTCGGTGGCGTCCAAGAAAAGCCGGCGTGACGCGAAAAACCCGACAGCGTTCAGGGGCTCGTGTCGCGTCGGCCTCGGTGCCATGCCAGAAAAGCTGGCGTGACGCGAAAATCCTGATTGGTCGGTAGGGTCATGACGTCACAGCCACATGACCTAGGTTCGTCTGTCTGGAGGAGCGTACAGTTTTCATCTGCCGCGGAGGGGCGGAAAATTTCCGTCCGTCGCCGAGTCAGCCCAGTGGCGCTGCGATCCTGCCGTCATCGTTCATCTGTGGAAAACGCGTTCTTCGCTGCTGGGTCGCCTCCAGGCTGCCGGGAGGGAACACGAGTCCGATGGATGCTGTGCTTCCGAGTCGCATTCTACGAGTGCGGATTCCGCGTTTGCGTCTGCTCCCGCTCGGCGACGTGGTCGGTTACGTAAGACTGAAGCGGAGAAGGCGGAGACGAAGGCCAGGCGTGCAGAGGCGATGCGCCATAAGCGGGCCGAAGATTCGATGACGCTATCGCGTTCCACTCTTAAAGGCGAAGCTTAAGTGTCCTCCGACTTTTCCTTCCTCCGTGCCATAAACGCATCATCTAAATTATAGAACAACTAAACTCTCTGACGCCACGCCACTGCGATGGCGCTACAGTCGGCACCGCGCATGCGCAGATGCTTTGCCTCGGGCGAATCTGGTTTCTGAGCGCGCGCAGTGCCCACACCCCGTGTGGACAAACGCGAGCTTGTTTGTAAAGGGTGTACTGTTCGATCCGTTTTAATCGATGAACTCTGAGTGAGACGATAATATAAGCGCAACTGTTTCGACTAGCGGCATGCGCTTGCGCATTGCGGTGTGCTTTTTATGATCAACTATAGCGTAACATGGCAATTAGTTGACCTAGAATAAGCTTTTGATGATGGAAACTTGGTGAAAAGTTAAAGCCTCGGTCCCATTCAGAACACATCCTACAAAAAAATAACAGTCCTTAGACATTGTTTGAGGCGTGTTTCTTCTTTGTGCGACAGTCCTGTCAAACTCGTCATACAAAAACTGTCGGCAGACATGTTCGAAGCATGCACATGTGTAAAGCAAACATGCTTCGAAAATGCTTGAGGTGTGTCCCCTAAAGGCTGAACTCCATGGGACGAATTATGTGACGAATAACTGGCGAACGCCGCCCGGCGGCTTTTGCTCTGCACGTGGAATCAACACAGTAGCTGCTACGTCGCGCGCAAAGCGAGCGTGCCGTCGGGCGGCGTTCGCCAGTTATTCGTCACATAATTCGTCCCATGGAGTTCAGCCTTTACAGTGTTGTACACGTTCGTCAAAAAGAGGAACGACAGCTCGTTCCTCGTTCCTTTCGATTTTTGGAACGCGTTCCCGTTACAAGTTCTATCTGTGAGAAAGGAACTCGTTCCCGTTACAGTTTGAGAAATGGAACATATCGTTGAATATATGTTACTTTCTTATTTTGCTAATTACCATATTTAGTTAGTGTATATCAAGTTTTTTGTTTCTTTGTTTTTGTATCCCATTAAATGTCAACATACGAATGTGAATGCCGTGATGGAAGGACACCAGGAGAAGAAAACAACCTGAAGCAAGGTTCTATTTGTTGATATACTATTCACCTTCAAAATCTGAGCGTTTCACCATATCCATGTTTGCGGTGGTCAATTCAGACGAGCCAAATGTACTGTGAGCCGCCCTTACAAAAATAAGTATGGACGTCCTATGTCCATGCTAGTGCCATTCTACTACCCTTATGTCCATCCCATGGATTTCAGTAGACAGTTCTTGGAACATTTATGAACCGCTGGTTGGCCGTAGAACGGCCATAACAACGATAAAGGTATCTCCCGATACAAAAACGTTTTTCACTCCTTCCTATTGCCCTGCTATGGCCCTGGTGAGTCTATAAACATCCTAGTGCCTCTCTATGGTGTGAGCTATAGACTGGCAGATTACTAAAGTGATGGCGGGTAGTTGTTTTTGTTGGGTGAAGGGAGGTGTGGGAGTTAAAAAATTGTTAATTAAGTGCCGGACATCAATATGTTAATTGATGTCTGGAGACATGTTCAACCTCAGGGCATACTCAATGTGTACAACAATACAATACAAAAACCATCTTTATTTACTTCCTTTGAAAAAATACAATATAAAGCCCACATAAGCCAATAATGGCTTGTGTGTGGGACGCGACAGGAGCCTCTGCTTTTTATTGCACAGATAACGAAAAACAACAAAGCATACCAATAAAAGTATAAATTACTGCAGTTCCACCTACTTTTACAGCTTATACTAGTCCCTCTAATTTGATGAGTACATATGTAAAACCCGTCCAATCATATTGAATTAGCATTTACATATCGTGAGGGAAAATAGAATTCGCGACTTACAAGATAATAATAGAACAGAAAATATAACCTTTCATATCCTGCGTTTTCGGGTATACTCATCAGTTATACCCATTACCTTTTAAGGATCTTTTTTTCCCTGTTCAAGTATCCACCTTTTTGCTATTTTTTTCACTCTAGGGGATTTTATTTTTAGTAGCTCATCCGGTAATGTATTATAAAGCTTAGGTATGTAATAGTTCCTTGTGGCCTCTCCATATCTTATTTATTTATGTATACTGCGACCTCAGTTGAGGTCATTGCAGGAGTGGATTACACAACTAAAACATGAGTAGAGAGAACAATAAACGAGAACATATTCAACAACAAATGATTCGCCAGAAACACCAAACATCAAAGGAAGTCAACTTTCGCGAGTTTTATAACAAAGTCGTCGTACTGGAGCATACGCGTAGAACCGTCAATACTATTCCACAGTTCAACAGTGCGCGGAAAAAAGGAATTTTTGAAACAGTTTACGCGAGAAAGAAAGGGTACAATATTTAAGGGATGGGAACGCCTAGTGCACGAAATATCTGAGAAGGAAATATACTTCATACATTCAATGCCACTTACATTATTAACAATTCTATGTAACAACTTCAATCGCTCGATAGTTCGCCTTAACGATAAAGATTCTAGCCCTAATGTTGGCAAAGCGGATGAAGGTGAAAAGTGTCGATCATATCGATTGGAGATAAATCGGATAGCCTTAGCCTGAACAGAGTCAATGAGATTAATGTCCTTTGTTAAATGAACGTCCCAGACCACTGAACCGTACTGCAAAATCGGCCTCACGAGAGTTTTAAAAGCGGTTAATTTTACCTCTTTAGACGAATTTTTTAACGTGCGTTTAACATAACCCAATTTTCTGAGGGCGCGGGAGCAAATATAGTCGACGTGCCTATCCCATTTAAGGTTGGAAGTAAAAATAATACCTAAATATTTAAAGTCGCTTACCTCCCTTAGTACTATTTCATCAATGCCATAGCTAAAAACGAGAGGTGATTTCTTATTCGTAAATTTCATAAACACAGATTTTTCAAAGTTTATTTCCATTTGCCATTGCTTGGTCCAATTGAAGAAGCGTGCGAAGGATTCATTAAGTAACAACTGGTCATTAGCCGAATGAATATCGTTATATAGGACGCAGTCATCGGCATAAAGACGAACTTTAACTGGAATGTTATCTACAATATCATTAATATACAGGAGAAATAAAAGGGCCCTTATACGGATCCTTGCGGAACACCTGAACTAACCGTCGCTTCTGATGAATTAGCATTCCCATACGAAACAAACTGTGACCGGTCTTTTAAATAATCAGTGATCCAGTCGAGTAAAAGGGGATTTTTAAGTATGACCTTTAACTTCAACAGTAGTTTGGAATGACAAACTTTATCGAATGCCTTCGAGTAATCTATGAATATGGCATCAACCTGTCCTTTATTGTTTAAAGTCGTGGCGATATCATGAGTGAATTCCAGTAGTTGCGTGATGGTTGAGAAATGACGACGGAAACCGTGTTGCTGAGGGCAGATAATTGAATTGCATTCGAGGTATTCGGAAACATGGGAGTAGACTATATGCTCTAGGAGCTTACTACAGGTAGAGGTCAATGAAATAGGTCTGTAATTGAGAAGGCTCTGTTTGTTTCCAGATTTAAAGATGGGAACAACTCTGGCTGATTTCCAAAGTTTAGGAACTCTTCCAGAAGATAGAGACTTCTCGAAGATTAAGGCCAAGTATCTCGATGTCCAAAGAGAGTAACGGCGAAGAAATGAATTAGGAACACCATCGGGACCTGCGCTTTTTTTGCAGTCAATGTTTAGGAGCAAATGGAGGACGCCAGAAGTACTGATGGGAATGTTTTCTAACGACGAACACGGGAGATTGAAAGAAAAGGAAGGTTCACAACCGTTATCTTCAGTGAATACGGACTGAAAATGTGCATTAAAGCCATTCGAAATGTCTACGGGATCAGTGACACATTCATCTTCAATAATAAAACTGCGGGAAATGTCATTTTTAGGAAGGATCGACCTCCAAAACTTAGCCGGATTTGACTTCATAAAGTTAGTCAATGTAACGTTGAAATAAGTATATTTAGCAGCTGTCATTGTTTCCACTAATCTATTTTTTAGGCTTTCAAACCGTTTGACGTCCGAAGGACTATCACCAAGTTTTAATTTCCAATTTCTTTTTAGTCTGCGGGTTAATTGCAATACCTCTCTAGTAATCCATGGCTGGGCTTGATTTGTCTTTTTATATTTGACTGGTACAAATCGTTTAATACAATCATTTACTAATGAGCAAAATTTGCTAAGCAACACATCAACATTATAGTCACGGCTAGAGGTCTCGAAATCATCAAAGCCAAAACTAAGTTCATCAAGAATTGACTCGTCATTAGCTCTGTCAAAGTCTAAAACAGTAACAATCTCGGGTTTTACGCGTAAGGCACGAATATTAAGTGTCACAACAACAGCTCTGTGGTCTGAAATACCATAAACCACTTTGCACTCATAACCAGATTTGGCAATGCTGTTACTAACAAAAACAAGGTCAAGCGTTGAGTTATCTCTAGTACATTCACTAACAACTTGAGCTAAATCGAATGACACTGCAGTATCAACAAGTGCATCACATATAATTTTATCACGACTACCAACTATTAACGTTTTCCAATTTACGTCAGGTGTGTTAAAATCTCCAGTCAGAATGAATTTACCACCACCAAAGTTATGCTTTAAGATGTAATCGTGAATATCAAAAATAACCTGAGGGGAAGTACCCGGAGCTCTATAAACTGCCCCAATAACAAGAACAAATTTATCGATATAAGCTTTACACCAGAGTGACTCAGTGTTGGGTAAGCCAGGAAGAACAGAGAAACTAACATCAGACCTAAAAAATAAAGCAACACCACCACCCCTACCACATGACCTATCACAACGCACAACAATGTAGTTAGGTGGAGTAAATTCGCAGTCAAGAACTGAGTCATGCAACCATGTTTCAGTGACACAAATCACATGAGGGTAATATGCAGTTGTAATACCAGCAAATTCAGTGGACTTTGGGAGAATGCTCCTGGCATTAAGATTCAATAAAGTAAACGAGTTTTCATGAGGAAGTCAATTAGAATTATCCGGAAGGCGAGGGGAATTGACCCTTACAAGGCAGTTGTTAGACACATCCCACGTATAGCGAGTATTATTGACAAGTGCATAATCATAGCGCAAAACCACCTTCGCACCGTTCTGTCTAAAATCAGCCGTACCACGCCATAGCTGACTGCGAATATTTCGCACGCGAAGGGAAAAATCTTCGTTGATGAACATACGAGTGCCCTTAAGTCTTGGGGCGTTTTTAAGGATTAATATTTTTTCTCTATGGTCTATCATTTTAAGAATTACGGGTCTGATCTTACCATCTATGCGTGAACCAAGACGGTGGCAACGTTCGATGCCATCGCAGGAAATAGAAAGCTTGGAATACAAGAGATCAGTGACAGCCTGAAGCAGTGACGCCGACGATTCATTCTCAGCTTCTTGTATATCTTGTTCTTATAAATGGTTCAACAAATTTTTTATTGGGTCTTAATGTCCTTTCTTTTTCATTTTCGTGCCTATATTTATTGTTGAAAAAATGTTTTATAATAATATCATACTTCATTTGATCTGGAAGGGCTCAGCATGTACCGGAGTACTTCGGAGGTAGGGACATGTTGGTCTCTTCGGACACCGTAGATATACCCCTGCAGACTGAATAACTCCTCTACGGACCCCATAGGGACTCCGTGCAGACCCTGTATGGCTTCCCTGCGGACCCCGTGGGTACTCCCTGTAGACATTGTATGGCTTTTTTGCAGACACCTAAGAACCCTGCACTCTTAGAAAAGCCTTTACAACGCTCGTTTCTGCGTAAACGCAAACGGAAAAAAGCTCTTTTTGTAGAATACTTTATTCGGGATTAGTACAAAAAAAACAGGAGCGTGATGTTTGCATAAAATGTTAGCTTATAAGTTCTTTTGGCACAATTAATACTGCTTTTATACAGTCATGTCTCACCGGTATCGTCAGGTAGCGCGTCCCGACCTGGGTGCGTCCTAACTTCGGTGGTAATTCGCGGCGCGTCCGGATGGGAGACAGGTGTTGGCATCTCTCAAACCCCCTCTACCGTATATGTTTCGGCGAAAAAAAAGTCGATTAAAGCCAAAATAAAATAGTCACAACGGACGCTATCGGAAATCGATACTCCCCAACCAATACACCCGGCCGTGCAGTTTCCCGAGTGGAGGCTGCGGGAGAGATGGCGGCGTTGCGATCGCTATTAGTTCGAATCTCAAGTAGAAATTGGTGCCACTTTTTCCGAGCAGGCTCTATGGCAGTTTCCCAACTGAGTCGTCTACAGGTTTTCCCGCTCATTTTAATCCATGCGACGACCAATTTAATCCCGGGGTCACTCAATTTAATCCAAGCGCCATACAAGTTAATCCAAGCGCCACACAATTTAATCCCGGGGTCAGTCAATTTAATCCACAATATATATATGCACTTATTGTGTTCAGTGGTCGTGTTTCGCTTACACATTTGGTAACTTAGAACAATTGTTTATACAATTAGAATTTTTAGGGGGCAATTGATAATTTGATTACTAATGTGATTACTTTGAGTTACTAGTCCCACTATAGACCCTTTCAGGAATTCAGTCTGGCCACTTTGATCACTATCATCATCTGAAAACTGGCATATGTACTATACTAATGACGGTGTTCTGTTTACTGATGAAGGAAGAAGTTGAAGATTCTTCTAAGCAGATGATTCGAGGCCTATATATTCTAGACGTTAGCGCGACGTGAAGCAGGAATTGGATGCAAGATCTGCGTAAGCGTTCATTTCTAACTCGGGCCAGTCAATCCGTTAGTAGCACACACGTCGGCTCCAAAGCCCCTGGATGTATAGAACTTTGTCCCGGGCGTCTATGTGGGTTGGCGCTTCGTTCTGGCTGGTTGCATCTTTTTCGCCATCGTCACTGAAAGTGATTGAAAAAGAGCTGTACAGTGAAGCGCACATTCTCGTTTACCGTTGACTTGCGAAGGTGACAGTGCCCCATAAAATACTGCAGACCGCAGGTTGATTGCCGCCATTAGTACGGTAAAAGTTAAACTGCCATTTGAGTCACCAGATGGCACTGAATTCCGGAAAGGGTCTATTGACGAGGCTTAATTGATATGTTGGTAACTCTTTTTAGAGCGCAGCTCTTAGGCACCCGTTTTCGGCTTGAGCGGCGTCGGCGTCGCCGTTGCCGTCGGCGTAACTACGCGGTGCATGGCGGGTAAATTCTACCCGCTATATTTAGCGGAAAAATTTCCCGCTAAATCTAGCGGAAAATTTTTCCCGCTAAATCTAGCCGAAAATCTTCCCAGCTAGATTTAGCGGAAAATTTTCCCCTCTAAATCTAGCGGAAAGTTTTCCCCGCTAAACGTAGCGGAAAATTTTCCCCGCTAAATCTAGCGGAAAATTTCCCAACTAAATTTAGCGGAATATTTTCCCCACTAAATCTAGCGGAAAATTTTTCCCGCTATATTTAGCGGATAATTTCCCCCGCTAAATATAGCGGGAAATCTTCCCAGCTAGATTTTGTGGAAAATTTTCCATGCTTAATCAAGCGGAAAAGTTTCCCCGCTAAATCTAGCGGAAAACTTTCCCCGCTAAATCTAGCGGAAAGTTTTTCTGCTAAACTTAGCGGAAAATTTTCCCCGCTAAATCTAGCGAAAAAATTTTCCCCGCTATATTTAGCGGATAATTTCCCCCGCTAAATCTAGTGGAAAATCTTCCCAGCTAGATTTAGCGCAAACTTTTCCATGCTTAATCAAGCGGAAAATTTTAACGCGCTAAATTTAGCAGAAAATTTTCCTCGCTAAATATAGCGTAAAATTTTCCCGCTAAATCTCGCGGAAAATTTTCCCCGCTAAATTTAGCGGAAAATTTGTGGGGTTCAGGAAAGACGTCCGTCGATGGAAATCAACAAACTGATCTTTATGACCACAGTAAAACTGAAAAAGAACATAAAAAGGGAGCTCCGCTGAGACCGCCCTGTTGCACTGTCGAACACTGCCAGTCTCGTGCTGTTCTGTTCGAGCCCGGAGCTCGGTCCCGTCGGTCCTGCTCGTGCCGCACGCTTAAAATGCCGTTAGCTCCTGACGTTGCGTGAGCCACCGCTATAAGTGTCGCGCTTTGGCGCTACAAATTTTCCCCGCTAAATCTAGTAGGGAATCCTTTCCGCTAAATATAGCGGCAAATGTTCCCTGCTAAATTTAGCGGAAAAATTCCCCGCTAGACTTAGCGGAAAATTTTCCCCGCTAGCGGGAAAAGTTTCCCTGCTAGATCTAGCGAAAAAAGTTCCCCGCCAAATTTAGCGGAAAATTTTCACCTAAATGGGAGGCGAGCAGGAGAGGAGGAAAGGCAAAGCCCCCTCTCGGCACCTTCCCCTCCTCCTCATCCTCCTCAAGAGCTGCGCTCTAATTCGGCGTTACAGGGAGTTGTAAATGGCTTTCATTTTTTTATGTTCTTTTTCAGTTTTATTGCGGTTATAAAGATCAGTTTGTTGATTTGCATCAACGGACGTCTTTCTTGAACCCCACACATTTTCCGCTAAATTTAGCGGGGAAACTTTTGTGCTAAATTCAGCGGGAAAAATTTAACGCTAGATTTAGCGGGAAAATTTTCCGCTACATTTAGCGGAGAAATTTTTCCGCTATAATTAGCGGGGAAAATTTTCTGCTAAATCTTGCTGGGAAAATTTTCTGCTATATTTAGCGGGGAAAATTTTCCGCTAAACTTGGCGGGAAAAATTTTCCGCTAGATTTAGCGGCGAAAATTTTTCACTAGATTTAGCGGGGAAAATTTTCCGCTAGACGTAGCGGGGCAAATTTTCCGCTAAATCTAGCTGGGAAAATTTTCCGCTAGATTTAGCGGGGAAAATTTTCCGCTAAATATAGCGGGCAAAATTTGCAGCTAGATTTAGCGGGGAAAATTTTCCGCTAAATTTAGCGGGGAAAATTTAACGCTAGATTTAGCGGGGAAAGTTTTCCGCTAGATTTAGCGGGAAAAATTTTCTGCTAAATTTAGCGGGGGAATTTACCCATCATGCACCGCGTGGTTACGCCGACGGCGACGCCGACGCCGCTCAAGCCGGAACGGGTGCATAAGAGCTGCGCTCTAAAAAGGGTAACCAACATATCAATTAAGCCTCGTCAAAAGTGGGACTAGTAACACAAAGTAATCACATTAGTAATCAAATTATCAATTGCCCCCTAAAAATTCTAATTGTATAAACAATTGTTCCAAGTTGCCAAATGTGTAAGCGAAACACGATCACTGAACACAATAAGTGCATATATATATTGTGGATTAAATTGACTGACCCCGGGGTTAAATTCTGTGGCGCTTGGATTAAATTGTATGCCGCTTGGATTAACTTGAGTGACCCCGGGATTAAATTGGTCGTCGCTTGGATTAAAATGAGCGGGAAAACCTTTAGTAACGTTGGACTCTGAGGGCCCCGTAGCTATACCTCCTGCAGACTGAGTGGCTTCTCTACGGACCCCGTAGGAACTCCGTGCAGACCCTTTATGACTTCCCTGCGAACCCCGTAGGTACTCCCTTTAGACCTTGTATGGGTTCTTTGCAGACCGCATAAGGACCCTGTGTAGACCCTATATGGCTTCCCTGCGGACTCCGTAGGGAGTCCCTGTAGACCTTGTATGGGTTCTCTGCAGGCACCCTATTAACACCATATAAATCCTATGTAGACCCCCTATGGAGTCCGTATCGTCACTATGAGGTCCACCTTGAAAAGTGACACCAGCCCGATGGACAACTTAAGGGCATCCCAAGAGAGAGAGGTAGGCGTAGATTAAACAATGATGTCAACCAACGCCTAGTGCTAGTTTCCTACATTGTGAAATGAACGGAAGCGAAAATCATAAAAATAGAAGAGAGAAAGGTAAACAGAAATAGATAGAGGGAGAAAGCACACAAAACCAAAGTATTAAAAAATTAACAAAGAAAAATAACGAAATCGTTTCACTGGAAAATGTCATTGCCCATTGCTGTTCATCTACTCCCCTGCTGTTTCTTCTGTAAGCGAGTAACTGTTAGAAATTTCAGCAGAGCTTTCGTGGCTTTATACCCTTCAGCAGCAAAAATCCATGGACCAAGCAGAATACGAATGTTTACGTCTTGTTCATTTTGTAGCCTCAGGTCTGTCTTCGTAAGCTCCCTTTCACAGCTGTACTCCTTGCATTCACACAATACATGTTCGATGTTATGTGCGACCCCGCACGAAGGACATTCAGACGACTAAGCTCTACCAGTTTTATGAAGGTAGCTGTTGGTGTATAACACATTCAGTCTCAAGCGATGTAAGACCGTCTCAGCTGCCCTTGCTTGTTCTCGTGGCGCCCAAAATTGAAGTTTGGGATCAATATTGTAAAGATAGGAGTAATGATATCGAGGATTTCTCCAAAGGGAATATGCCATTTCTTGGCCAATATATCTAATCAAGTTATTTGCATCTGACCTAGATAACGGAATTGACACAGTTATAGTGCTCTCGTGAGCGTTTTGAGCGACTCTGTCAGTGATAACATTTCCGGTTACACCAGAGTGACCAGGAATCCACTGTATAATAAACTGGTGCCCTTTGTATGAACTTGGCGAGCTCCTTCTAGAATCTCATGTGCGAGTTGCAAGTTCGGGCTACATTTCTCTATCGTAGAGAGGGTGTGTCCACAAAGACAGTGCAAAAAGTAGAACTCTCGCCCCCACGTGTGCAACAGCTGCTCGAATTGCTGCGAGTCCCGACGCTGTTGAAAACGTAACGTGGCTCAACCTTGCTTGTATGCATGCGTCCAGAGATGGAATGTAGGCTCCCAGGGTTGATGAGGCTGACATTGTAGACACGTCGGTGAAGAGATGTCTAAATGAGGCATAAGTTCGGTTTATGTATTCTAGCAGTGTCTGCGTTATCACGGGGGCGGGCATTGTTTTCTTCGAAGTGATTCCCGGATTACTCCTCCTTATTTCTAAATGAGGGTAGCTCCATGGTAGATGGCATCGAATTACCGCAGCTTCAAAAGAAGTGGGGATGCAATCCACCAAGAGCATGATAACTTGTGCAAAGCCAGATGATGGTCTCTTCTGTTACAATATTTGTGAGCTGATGCTTTGATGTACGAGATTTCGTGACGAAGATGAGCTCTTAACGTTTCTTGCGTTCTTAAAACGGCCGGTGAAATCGCCTGTACTTCCGCAAGATATCCCAAATTAGAAGTGCCTTTCGGCAGCCCTAAACATGTGCGAAGAGCTTGTGCTTGAATACTCTCGAGTTCTTTTAGAAGAGTATACGTGAGATGCTATGCATAACAGGCAGACTGTAGCGCAGAAGTCCGAGAAATAAGGGATTATAAAAGGCGAGGAGTGCGGAGACAGAGCATCCCCCATTTGGTTACACAAATCATCCTTATTATATTGATGAGAGAGGAGAGCTTCTTTTTAAGGCTTTTTACATGGCGGCTCCAGGTCAGCTGTCTATTGAGAGTGACATCCAGGGAAGCATGTTCCGTCGCATATGGAATTTTTTTTCCGTCGATTTCAATTGGGTATTTGTCCGTGTGTTTTTTTTTGTGAATGCCATCGCCGCTGACTTGTCCGGCGATATGGGCAGACGTGGGAGGTGTAGGTACTGTGCGATAATGTTAATGGCTTTCTGCAGTCTCGCTCTGTTGCCGTACAGAGATTCACTGCAAGCCCAGAAGCAGATATCATCCGCGTTTATAGACACGTGAACGGTTTTTGGAAGAATTCGCACGACACCTATGAGAGAAATGCTAAACAAACATGGGGCTGAGGGCATCTCCTTGTGGCACTTCTCTAGTAATATGACGAAGACCGGTGTGGCCGTCCTGTGTCGATATGTAGACTTCTCGTTCCTTCAGGTAATTGGTTATCCATTTGTATACACGCCCTCCAAAACAAATGGCCTTCATATCTTGAAGAATAGCGCTGCGTTCTACACAATCGAATGCCGATTTTATGTACAGAAATACAGCTTTTTTTTTTATTTACTGCCTTCATTGTTCAATGCTAGTTACTAAGTCAATAACGTTGTCAATGGTGCTTCTTTGGAGTCGAAATCTATTCATGGACGAAGGATCACAGATCTCTATTTTCTAGATCCCATTCCATACGGGTAAGCTGCATGCGCTCCGTTACTTTGACTATGCAACTTGTTAATGCTATCGGACGCTAGAAGTCAATGTCTAAAATAAATTTTCCAGGTTTTAAGACTGGTAGAACACAAGCAATTTTCCATTCCTTCGGTATAGCACACGTTTCCCACAAGGAGTTAAATACTTGTAGCAGTGCAGTCCTTGCCCCCTCCAACCAAGTGGCGTAAGCTGAATACCGTACACCCTCCGTGCCTGGGGATGACCTAACGTTAGACGTCTCGAGTGCCATATCAAGTTCCTTTAAGGTAAATATGCATCAATAGCATTGCATACACTTACGGATACATGTCCCTCCTGTGCACTGACTTTGTCATGGGGCATTGAAGAGCAGGAAGTGATCTTGATACAGAACTATTTGGTTACGACTGTTTCTGATACTTGGCGGCGCAGACTGATGGCGCACAACGGATGAACTTGCTGTGGCCTTGCACGTAGGCTTCGCATTATCTGCCATGTTCGATTGAAGTGGTTTTCTCGGGTCAAGTTAGAACTAAGTGACCTCCTAGCGTCTTTTAGAAAGTTTTTCTAAGTGGCGTTGAACACGTTTTTGCGCTCGCCTAGAAGCCCGAACATCCTTAACATTTTTAGTCTTTCATGCCCAACGTTCCGCTCGTCGACGAATGGCACGAAGATGAACTTATATTCACCATCGATTGCAGTCTGAGGTTTTGTCATGTTGACATTTTTAGTCGCATGAGAAGTTGAAGAGGTTATAGCCTCAGCAAGACCTTTGGCTCGGTTACCGCGAGACATGCGGATTCCATTTTAGTTCTAAAGAGATCCCAGTCAGTATAACACACTGTGCTACGCCGCTTTGTGCAGTGCAATCCTTGAATTGTAGTGTATGTAGGAACATGATAGCTACCGTATGTTTGAATGTCAGCAACCCACGTTGTTCCCCCAGAGAGGGTTGAAGGTGCAAGCGAAACATCTAAAGGACTGCTGATAGATGCACCTCTCAAATACGTCGGATTTCCGTCATTGAGTACTACAAGATTATGTTTTAGAGTGAGGTCGAATAACGCGTGTCCTCGGGTATTATTCTTTTTACTTCCCCATAATACGTGGTGAGTGTTGAAATCGCCCGTCAGAATATGAGGGGATGGGGTTTGCTGTAAAATGGTATCTAGCCCTTGAACGTCGAAGGGCGCTCGAGTGGGTGTGTAGCCAGCATTAACTGTGAAGGAAAACTTCTGATTTTCTAATAGTTGCGCGGCAATATACTCATTTGTAGGGTGTGACGGGATGTTATTTTGAACAAATGTGAGACCCTTCTGAACGCCGGGTAAAACTCTGCTGAGCTCATTTCCTCTGTGAGAATGATACAGTCGTTATCCTGATAACCTGGTGTTGTGAGACACTCGCGACTCTAGAATCGCAATAGCAAGAAATTGATATATAAACACAAATTGGCGAAAGTCTGAAAGTCGGTTTCGAAGACCTCTCGCGTTCCATTGAAGGATGGTGACTTCACCACGAAGCTTCTCTAACGACACCATAGCTTGATAAGTGAAAGTATTACATCGATAACAGTTAGTAGTGCTTGGGGAGACTTCCTAAGTACAAAGGATACTACGGATGACATCGACGATTGTTTGAAGCTTGTCTCCAGAAATAGACGGTTGATGTTTGGCTGGTGCCTTTGATTTGTCTCGCCTGGGTTGACTGTTTTTCTTTTACTTCTACATCAGAATTTGAAGCTGAACTGGGGAGTCTGAGAAATTCGTTTTCATTCTCCAGCTCCAAGGTGAAGACTTTGGCGTCTCTTGGCCTCACATGTGCCTGGACCTGTGTAACGTTTGATTGCTGTGTTGACAGGGGGTGTTGTGGATCTTGAATCAGCGTCCTGTAGAGGTTGGTGAACTCTCAGATCTTGTTTTGTTTTTGTACCATCTGCTATAGAGTGACCATTGGGACACTTTCTCCTTCGATGACAGTAGGGCCGCTTTTGCTGTTGTGTACACAACTTTAGCTTCGCTCTTATACTGATATATTGATATATTTTATTTCCCTTTGGTACACAGGGCACAGATGGGATGTCGAGTCAGTGGGCTTTACCGCAATTTGTGCAGCAGAGGCAACCGCTTCACACTTCGTGCGGTCATGTGCTTCCCCACAGCGAGTGCAACGCAAGTCCTTTGTGCAGGCGGTTTGAACATGTCGAAAACGACCACATTTCCAGCATTGACGCGGTTTCTCGATGTACGGCTGCAACTTGAACCTGTGTATCCCACAGTGACATATTCTGGTAGAGTGTCCGTGCTGAAGACGACTTTGACAGATTCAGATTTACCCAGTCGAGAAATGAAGATGACAGGAGCAGTTGAACGGACGTGCCGATTGTAGCTCGGCTTCGGTGATGTCCACTGGTACCTGGTAGATCACTCCTACCGCCAATCCCGTGGAAGGGGTTCATAAGCGATGCCAGAAATTCCGCCTAATGAGGTGAGTCCAGGAAGCGCTTTTGTGGCTTAGTGTTTCTTGAGTCAATCGCCAGCACGTTCAGTCTTCGATTTGGCCTAACCAAGATGACCCCATCTGGAGCTGTCATTCCAAGTTTCTCTGTAATCTTCATCGGGTTAATTGTTGCAATCATGCTTGCTGGATCTTTGGGCTTGATTATCACTGTGGGGTGTTAATGAGCCCGGTTCATGGTCTTGACTGTCTTACTGCTGCAGTCTGAGCTAGTAGATGGTTTGCGTCTCTTTCGGCCCTGGACCATTTGATATGGGTTACCCCAGATTTTACAATCAAAGTGCATCCTAAAAGGGCGTCCTAAAGTGTCTTACTGTAGATATGGTATAGAATGACCTTACATCGTAACTAGAATAGGACGTCCTTAGAACGTCCGCTAGCCAATATTCTATAGGGCAGAGGACGACTTCAGGAAGGCAACAGTAGTCATGGTCTGCCTATCGATGCTTATGTTCTTCATAACGACGCTGCTCTATAGAACGTCCTCGGAGTGTCCATACATATTTTTGTAAGGGCGGGACGAAACAGCGGGGTTAAGTTTGTTATTCTTTATTAAAGGGTTACCAAGATTGCACAAGCGTTTTACCACAACATCACACGGTTCAATCTAACAAAGCCTCTTTTGAACTGAACAAAAGTTGTTTCTCGATATTGCTGTCCGCAAGACGAGTAAGTGGAGAAAAGTGTAGGGCTTTTGGAAGATCAGTCTTGAAGACTACCAGTCCTTCTTCGTGAAGGTTGTATTCATTGTTCAGTTTGAAGATGGGGGAGAAGGGGAAAGGGAATAAAGGTACATTTTTGTGTATCTTTTAAGTAACCAATGTTCGAGCTACAAGGGCGCGTTTGATGTCTGGTAACATGGTCTTTTGTTGCAACTGTAGGTCTCTTAGTGGAAGTTCAATAATGGCTGTAGTCGGCCTTAGATTTCTGGGTGTATCAGAATTCTCGGAAGCAAAGAAAGGAGCTAAGTCTGAGACATTCCTCTTTCCGTGTCTTTTCCTTCGACTAAAAGTTTGTTTTTTGTACCGCAGTTTCGGGCACTGAAAAGTAAATTAATGTCCCCCAGCTCGCCTGCACCCGACTGTTACCAAGCAATGACCCTACAAAATAAACTCCAATATAAGTAACAAAAGTTAACGAGATCCTGCTTTTTGTAAAGGTATTGCTTTCATACTTTCTAGAGCTTCCCCCTTAGAAATAAAATAAAACCATTACCCCACTGGACGAAAAAGAGAAACGCCGAACCTTTTTCCGTTCCAATGAAAATGTAACGCGTTCCCGTTCCAGTTCCACTGATGCAAAATGCATCGGCGGCGTCCCTTCGTTCCTTCTAAAAGTAACACGTTCCAGGAACACCGTTCCTTAGAACACCGTTTCGTACAACACTTGTCCCTAGATAATCCAGTCGTCATGTCCGCAGCAAACGCCGGTTTTTTTTTTGTATAACGTGTAAGCATCAACTTCTTTACAACTTCTTTAACGGCTTCAGACACAAAAGCGAGATACGAAAGTGAGGCAAAAAAGAATGGCGTGAACGTCCGAAGTCACGAACGGAGGGCACATAAACAGTTGCACCGATATGTAGGAAACAAGAAGAAAAAAAATCGATGAATGGCGCTTGTGTTAAGCCGGTGTCACACTGCTTATACATCATACAAAATATAGACTGTTAGGCATCGGTCACCGCGATATCCCTGCTTCGAATACCGCGTGCCAAGTTACTCATTGAACTCGTTGCCATGCGGCACTCAAAGCACGGATCTCGTGGTGACATGCGTTCGAATCTGTTTGCAAACTGTCTTTTGTATGATGTATAAGCGGTGTGACCCCGGCTTTTAGGCATCACCGAAGTACTTCCGAAATGTTTTCTTTATTAATAATAATAATAATAATAATAATAATAATAATAATAATAAATCTTTATTTTGTTTCATCACTGAAACGGGGAAACAAGACAAAGAGCTGCTGAAGCAGCTTGACGGAGGTCCTGGTCCCCTTTACAGCAGACGATTCCTAAGCAATTTCAAAAACAAACAAAATAGCTACATTGAGAGAAAGAACACTATTTTAAATGTAGAGACCACAGATCAAAGAAAAACAAGAGAAAAAATGAAATTAATACATTCATTGTGATATACAACGATACAGTGATTCGTATGCCTTAGCCGTACCTAAGAAAACAACCCTAAAATAATGCTCGTACCTCTGCCAGCGTCATTGCATGTATATCAACACCTTTTAAAAATAACTCATTTAATAAAGTAGTTAATTGGTAATTTAGCGTGTGGTTATAATATAATGTATGTGATGGTGAAACAAGCCATTTTTCTTTAGGGCGGAGTTGATATGAGGAAGTGAAAAGGACTAGGTTACATAATTCCTCAAAAACTTTATTTTTAAACTGTGAGGAAGGCCCATTGACACATTTGCCACTCCTTAGACCCGAGTGCCTTGAAAGCTCTTAAATTTTACGCTTAAACACTTAGGCCCCTATATACTGAAAGGTAGCGCAGTTCTTCCTTTCCATCGACGGCAATCCTCCTTGCCCGCCCTCCGCGCCACGCCCCCCGCCGCCATGTCAAAGCGGGGCCCACAGCGCGCGCCTGTGTGCCGGGCACGACTGGATGCCTGGCCGTACACGTAATTCATAAGGCAAAGTAGAGATTTTTTTTTTTTTTTTTCAAATATAAAGACAGTGTTGTTATTTAACCTGAAGAAACTAGCGTTTGTGCACCTTTATTGGAGTTATAAAGCACGGGAAGACGTCTCGATCGGCAAATATAAAAGCGCGAGCAGAGTTGCAATCGCTCGGGCGTGAAGACAAGCTTTCTCCAAGTCCGCTAAAAGCAAACGATTAAAAAAAAAAATGTGGTTGACTATTTTGGGACATTGGCATGCACTGCAAAAATATATTTCGTTTGCCCGTTTATTGCAGCAAAAGCTGAGAGCAGGCACACGATAGAATGCACCTTTCCCTGAGTTTCACGTGCAAGGACTGTGTAGCTCGGGAGCTCGTGCCGTCGCTTTGAGCATGATTTGGGCACCCGCCCGCAAGGCTCCCAATCCTTAGCGTACGCTTTACCATAGCCTCCTTTATACTGAAAATGCCTGCCCAATGGTTTCTTTGTCGTCGTCGCGCCTACTTCACATATTTGCTACTAGGGGCGCCAAAACCCCATACAGAAAAGCAGACGACGCTTGTCCGCTCTCTGCTACTACAGTTCACTGTAGCTAGTGTAAGCTACGTTATCACGTTAAGCTATGTGATAACGTAAGTTTTCCATGTTAGGTTACGCGGTAACGTGACCTTACGTGTTTAAATAGGTCACGTGATCACGTAGTGTTTTTGTGACACGAGTAACTTCTTTCGGTTGTCGTTTGATTTTTAGAGCTCTAAAGCGCTTAGCCATAGCCGGCATAGCTCAATAGCACGAGGCTGTCTGCAGCTCCCGGCACGCTCACCGTGACGCCACACGGTGTGCGTGTGGCGTCACGTAGTAGAAGGTGGATATTTGGCACGGGTGGTGAATGAACATGTCAACTGCAGTGACTGCTTCCTACTGGTTATTAAGCAGGCTTCTACGACTCACAGTGATTCCATCATCAGGCACCAGGACAGGGCAGGACTATACTATCCATCGGAGAAGCTAGTGAGGGTGCTGTATGCGCTGAAGAACTTCGTAGAGGTTTTTCTGAAAAACACCAAATATGCTGAAAACGCCTTTGTATGTAGCTGATGAGACTTGCGTAGATACACTTATGCACCATGGCGTTCTGAAATGCGCAAAGGCAGATAAAGATGTAAACCACTACAAAGATTTCCTGCAAATTCTGTCTACTAAGTATTTCAGGCCAATTTCCACAAACTACTCTGCATCCGTGTCTGACAAGCGTGACCTCAAGAAGATCTTCAACAAGCCACTATCTAGGAAATCGTTAAAGCTCTAGAACTGCATCCATGAAAAACAGTGCAGACCAGAAGAAACCGGTCAAAACATAAAAAAAACTGTGAGCTTAAAAAAATACTTTTTTAAAATTGAAAATGTATTTTAAGATCCCCGGTCAGTGCGTTGCCGACAGGTGCGCAGGTTTTCGGTCAGCGAAGGCTCGTTCGCGGTCCTGAAAAAAATCCCTTGACTGCCGCATGTGGTCCGCGGGTCGTATGTTGTCCGGCTCTGCTCCAGAAGCAATAAAAACGCCAAGTGGCTGCTGTTGCAACGTCATGAAAGTCCGCCAGCCTCTCTGTCTCCTTTTTAATTTGGTTTGACTATTACTGTTGTCGCTGTGACAAGCACCAGAGGTCTGGTAACATTTCAGCATAGAAACAAAACCAAGAAGTGAAAGCTAAAAGAAATGCTAAGACTTCTTTTATATATGAAAACTATACTGACGGTGCCCTGCGCTAGTTATGTAGCACGGGTTACAAATGTATTCAATTCCCAAATGGCGTCACAGTGGACAATAGCAGCGGGCAGCGGAGAAGCGTCGTCTGCATTTTTGTATGGGGTTTTGGCGCCTCTAGAGGCAAATTTGGGAAGCAGGCGCAACGACGACGAAGCATGGGGAAGCCAACCATTGGGCAGGCATTATCAGTATAAAGGAGGCTATGGCTTTACCAAATTGTTTTTAGTATCTTGAACGAAGTGCATTTGGAGGATCGGTATCGCTCGAGTTAGGCAAATAAAATACACCACTACACGTGTAAAAAAACAGACTTTTCGATAATATTTATCGTCACCGATCGTTTTGTCAATCCAGCAGCCTGGTTTACTTCATACACATTTTATAAGCGTCGAATACTACCTGCAACTGGGCACATGCGCGCGGAGGAATATGCGACGTCTGCTATTTACGCGCCTCGTGCATATAACCACCCATCAAATACACTCACTTGTATCCCCTCCGTGAAAATGAAGGTAGTGCGTGCTCGGTTGCCTTAACGGCGCGTTTCTCATTTATCACAGATATTAGTGTTTTGACGTTCTCACGCGCAAGGTACACCCTTGAGTTCACTCTCAAAGCGCATAAGCTTTGCCGCACACCCGCGGGCGCACCTCACTGCGTGAGTTACAAAACGAGGACAGAGAGATCCTTCAGCAAAGCCTTCAAAATACAAGAGCAATTTTTTATTGTCAATAATTGATGTTTTATTAATCACAAAAAACAAATCACATACAAAGATGAAGACAAGAAAAAATTTATTGCTACAAGGGAAAAAATCGCACATTCGGAAGAGGTCGGTGTGAAGAAATGGAAGGATCTGCATATGGCTTGAGTTTCTTGAGGCCAGTCTTTGCCAAGATCACTGGCTCAAACTGATCGTTTGTGAAATGATCCTGAAAAATAAATGCAGCATCGCATATTTATAGTTGCCATTTGTGAAGCACCGATCGCGGAAATATGTTGCACATACAAAATTGCAAAGTGCTCGATCGTTGGTGACTCCTTTCACTTACACAATGCACGCGGTAACACTACAGCCAGGGTGTAAGATAGACAGGTGGGGAAACGGCCCATAGAAGCTTACCGCAGCGCCGTGACCGGATTGTGTACTCGTCTGCTTGCGGGTACCCCCGATTTGCGACAGATGGCGCTGCGGCGAGAAGAAAAAAAATCTCCGTCGGTTTAGCCGGTCGCCACCGGTCGCCCACCTAGAGTGAGAGTTCGCGGTGCTCCACATAGATGGCGCCACAAATATACATACATACATACATACAACCCGAAAGGGACACAATCCGGTCGCTCATTTGGCTCTCGTTTCCCCACCTGTCTATCTTACACCCTGACTACAACCCTCTTTATTTTAGTGGCACCCTAGTTTCTCACGCATCGTTCTCAACTCGGCCGACTCAATGCAAGCGAGCTAAGAGTGAGCGAGTCAGCTTCTATGATCAAATACGCGCGAAAAGACGTGTCTATGTTTCTTCGTGCCGGTAATTTAGTTCCGTGTTTGTCTCGCCGATCGCGGAAGTATGTTGCGCAACAAAAGCGCGAGTTGCTCGATCGTTCGTGAATCTCCTCTCACTGACGCAATATGCTCACGGTAACACTGCAACCCTCTTTGTGGCACCCCAGTCTCTCCCGAGTCGTTCTCAACTCGGCCGACTCAATTCAAGCGAGCTAAGAGCGAGCGAGTCAGTTTCCATTGTCAAATACGTGGGAAAAGACCTGTCAAAGTGTTTCATGCCGGCAATTTTCTTCCGTGTTTTACTTATCTCACGCTCGCATTAAGCGATCTTCATCGGCAAGACCGAAAGAGACAGGTGATACGATCCAGAGTTTTAAAGTGACTTACCTCGCAAAGTCTCCCTCGCAGGCTGTCGAAATTTTTCCGACCGATCCGGTGGAGCCATTTTCTTCGTCGGAATTGCAAAAAGCTTCTTTCCTTTCGCAATTCTGTTTGTGCATTCCACAGCGGCACATGGATTGCATCGCGTTGCCGCCGATGTAGTGGTGAAAAAGTGACAGCAGCTCTTGAGGAGGAGGAGGGAAGGTACTCAGGGGAGGGTATACCCCTCCTCCTCCTCCTCCTCCCCTCATTCTTCAATTCCTCCGGGGGGGGGGGGGGGTCACGTGACCCCGGGGGGTCGCGCGGTGCATCATGGGTGTAGTGACCGCTTACGAAGAGAAGAGGAGAAAGAGGCGCGGTCACGAGACCCGGGAACTACGATCGCGAGCAGCGGAGACGAGACTATCAGAACTACTTAAGCCAGACTGTAAATATTGTAAATAAAATACGTGATGTAGAGGAACACACCTCTACAAATTGGTGACCCGGTAACAAGAGACATCTGCCCTGACCCAGCCACACAGCTCCAGAGCCTGGGTTTTCGGTGAGCTCAGCTTTCTACTTGCAGCATGAGTCAAGGAGATGACACCGGCTCTGCTCAGACCCCGTCAATCTTGGGGACGACGACAACGACCATTAAGTTTCCCGAGTTGGACACTCCATGGAAGAACGTTGTCAACGAGTTTCCTCAAGTCTTCCGCCCACCGGTCCCTGATGAAAGCGTGAAGCACAACGTCACCCATCACATTGAGACCAAGGGTCCCCCGGTTTTCGCAAGACCACGACGTTTGACAACCGACCGTTTTCGGATTGCTAAGGATGAGTTTGACCACATGCTCGAACTTGGTTATATACGGCCTTCTTCGAGTCCGTGGTCTTCCCCACTCCACATGGTACCAAAAAAAGACGGACACTGGCGACCCTGTGGGACTATCGAGCACTAAATAAGGCTACAGTGCCAGATCGCTACCCGATACCACATATTCAAGACCTCGGCGGCATGGTAGAAGGGGCCACTATTTTCAGCAAAGTGGATTTGGTTAAAGCCTACCACCAAATTCCCGTCGAACCTACAGACATTGCCAAGACTGCGATCGTCACACCGTTTGGTTTGTTTGAGTTCTTGAGAATGCCGTTTGGACTTCGTAACGCCGCCCAAACCTTCCAACGTTTTGTTGATCAAGTTCTTCGCGGCTTGACATTCACATTCGCTTACATCGATGACATCTTGGTGTTCAGTCGCACACCTGAAGAACACGCCAACCATCTTCGACAGCTCTTTTCTCGGTTGCAAGAATACGGGCTCGTCGTCAATGCGACAAAATGTGAGTTCGGTGTCAAGGAAATACGTTTTCTTGGACACCACGTAGATAGCCACGGGATCCGAACACTGCCTGAGACGGTCGATATCATCAAGAACTTTCCAACACCGACGACGACAACGAAGCTCCGTGAGTTCTTGGGGCTTTCTAATTTTTATCGTCGATTCATCCCACATTGCGCTCATATAAGTCAACCTCTTTTCGCAATGCTGCATGGAAACAAGACGAAAACGTCACTACTGCAGTGGAATGAAACCGCCCATCATGCCTTCGAGGCAGTTAAAAATGCCATTGCCAACGCCACGCTCCTAATACACCCGAAGCGCCACGCACCCATCTCCATTATGGTTGACGCCTCTGATGGTGCTGTAGGAGCTGTTCTACAACAGCAGGTAGAAGATAACTGGCATCCACTGGCATTCTTCTCAAGAAACCTTTAACCAACAGAAGTTCGCTACAGCACCTTTGGGAGGGAGCTGCTGGCTATATACCACGCAATCAAGCACTTCCGGCATTTTGTTGAAGGCCAAACTTTTTTTGTCTTGACCGACCATAAACCGCTGACATTTGCACTAACATTCAACAGTACAGCACACACTCCGCGAGAGGTGCGGCAGATGGCTTTCATCTCAGAATTCACGACCGACATCCGTTTCGTCAAGGGCACAGAGAACGCTGCGGCTGATGCGCTCTCCAGGATCGGTGTGAATCGATGCTCCTTCGAACCTCATCTGGTCCCCTATGCGGAGCTTGCAGCAGCCCAACGCGCTGATGCCGAACTGCAAAAGCTCCGAACAACTTCAGCAACATTTGTCTTCGAAGATGTACGGATGCATGGCTCTGACGACACGATAGCATGCGACATGTCGACAGGACAACCTCGACCTTTTATTCCCGCCCATTTACGCCGGACAATCTTTGATTCCCTCCATGGCCTATCCCACCCACGAATAAGAGCCACGCAACGTCTTATTGTGCCAAGATTCATCTGGCCGCGCATCAACGCTGATGCGCGGGCATGGACCAAGACATGTGTGCAATGTCAGTGTGCAAAGATACACCGGCATACCATCACATCATTGGGCGCGCTCAAACCACCAGATGCCCGCTTAGCCCAAATTCATGTTGACAGTGTAGGACCGCTTCCCCCATCGCATGAATACCGCTACATCTTGACCGCCATAGATCGTTTTACGCGGTGGCCCGAGGTCGCTCCGATGAGAGACATCACAACACAAACAGTGGCGCAAACGCTAATTGAAATGTGGGTAAGCCGATTTGGCGTTCCCCAAACCATCACCACCGACCAAGGACGACAGTTCGAATCATCACTGTTCCGAAGCCTTTCCCATTTTCTCGGAGTCAAGCACATCCACACCACAGCGTATCATCCGATATCCAATGGCATGATAGAACGATTCCATCGTCAGCTCAAGGCAGCAATCAAGGCTCAGCCAAACAGCATTGCATGGACGGAAGCTCTACCATTAGTTATGCTCGGCATACGAACAGCTTTCAAAGCGGATATTAATTGTTGCACGGCCGAGTTGGTGTACGGTACGTCACTCCGTCTGCCAGGAGAATTCTTCGACCAATCAAGTGACACCGAAATTGAGAGTGCCTAAAACTATGTAAAACGACTCCGTATCCTCATGCAGGACCTCCGACCTACCTACACAAGGGTACCATCGACACGTTACACGTCCGTTCCGGCTGATATTCTGCTCTGTACACACGTTTTTCTCAGAAATGACGCAGTCAAGAAACCCCTACAGCCCACATACGATGGACCGTTTCAGGTTCCGAGACGCAGTGACAAAACGGTGACACTACTGGTAAAGGGCAACGAGAAAGTCGTCGCGTTAGACAGAGTTATGGCTGCCCACCTTGACTCAGATTTTTGTGTACAAGATGCAACACCGTTTCGAAGACCTCGATAGGCTAAGTTCCAGACAGGCAATGCATGGAACTTTAGTCGGGACAAGACCGGTGAAACCTCACGACAATGGCTTCCTCAGTAACGTAAACGCTCGTCACCTCTGCGTCGGCGTCGCCGTCGGCGTCGGCGTCGGCGTCGGCGTCGGCGTCGGCGTCGGCGTTGGCGTCGGCGTCGGCGTCGGCGTAACCGCGTGGTGCATTATGGGATATTTCCATAATGCACCGCGCGGTTACGCCGACGCCGACGCCGACGGCGACGCCGCTCAAGCCGGAAACGGGCGCCTAAGAGCTGCGCTCTAAAAATCAAAAACCAACGGCCGGGCCGTAAGCAACGCAGCCACCGCTACGCCTCGCCCACTGGTGGCGTTGATTTCTAGCAGACCACCGAATCGCGCGGGACCATGGGAAAGCAGCGGTCACGTGTCGCGGCCGATCCAATAGGTGAGCGGCGTTTGGCAACTTCCGGTTCTTTAGGAAATTTTGTTTAGCTGTTGACAAACGACGACGATGATCTGCAAGCCTGTCCAAGCATGGTTCTAAAAACTACAGTCTGGAGAATTCAGAATTACGCTTGCACAGGCTTGCAGCTCATTGTCGTCGTCTGTCAACAGTGAAACAAAATTTCCTAAATAACCGGAAGTTGCCAAACGCCGCTCACCTATTGAAGCGAGGGGAAAAAGAACTTTTGGAAGGGAAAGGGCATGGGCGAGGAAAAATTCCTCTTCCCCATTTCAGACAATGGTTTGCGCTACCTTTCAGTATATAGGGGCTTTAAACACACTCGCACGCTGGCGCCATCTATGCGGTGACCCTGTAATTGCATTTCAGAAGAGCGGAGGTTTTGCTGAATTTCCGAGGTCAACTGTGCGTATACCTATGAGAAACGCTCATTCATAACGTTGACAATAGTTTTTCGAGCCAAGAAAGAAAGGACGATGTGCGGGAGAAATAGAAAAGATACGGGAACGCCAAATTTCCACTGCTATCCAATACATGGCGCCAGTGTATCCTCTCGTCGTAAGAGATTTTAAGAAATTCCAAGGCACTCGGTCTTAAAAAGTCGAAAGTTTCTGAACGGGCCTTTAGAGCACTGCACTGGCCTACATTTTGAGGCCCGGCCCGTCCTTGGCGCGCTGACTCTTATGGCGCGTTCACACTGGAAGCGGATCCGCAACTGCTAAGCGGATCCGCGCGTTATCAACCGCAAAGCGGCTGGGATCGAGCGGTTGGGGCTCGTTTCTCCTAAAAGCATCGGGACCTACTTCTTCCGACCGCATTTGCGAACCGCGAAGCGGCAACCAATCGCAACACGCTGACGTGACGATGATGGCTTTCGAAACAAGGTGGCATCTGTAGCTGGTGAAGCGTCCACGGCGCTGTAGTCCTAGCGTCGCTTGCAGCAGGCAAATCAACGAAGAAACCTAATGATCACGTCCGTCACTTGAATCTGCTCCCAAAATAATTGACTCGTAATGTTAGCGGGCTTCGCTCCAATAGTGTGGTTCGCGTAAGCTAGTTTGTTTATTATTCTGGGTATCAAAGCTCATCGCTGCGCTATAGACGCTTTCAGGCAGCTGTGCATGGGCGCCGCCATAACCGACCTTCAGTTTTTGTTTCCTCTTATTTCGTTCGCTTCACATCATCATTACCACAGCAGGACAGGTTATTGCCACTTTAGCTGCTACTGCGTCCTTCTCCCCAGCATATGCCTTTGTGGAGGCTCGTCAACGCCCGCTTCAGTGGCCAGGAATCTCGGTAAGACAGGAGAAGGTCGGCAATGGCGGCTCACTCTAGCGCGAGTCGAACGCGTGTTTAAAGCGTCTATACTTCGTCTCACCTTAGTATGGACTATTGTTAGCCGCGCGTGCTAAAAGCGCGAGCTAGTCGCTTTGAGTGAAGCCGCGGCGGCTGCACGAGCGCTCGTGCAGCAAGTGCTGTAGTCAAGGCAGTCAAGGCTGGCCGCTCGCGCTAGCACAGCCTTCGCGGTTAGTCCATGCTAGGGTGAGACGAAGTATACCTTGTTTCTTTACCCGTAGAACATCGGAACCCGCCTCCGATGAACCTAAATGACCCAAAGTCACGTAAACTACTGAAAGCTTTCGACAGCAAGCCTAATTGCGTATACAATTTCACAACTGTGGAGCAGGCAGGTTACTTACGGTAGCTCGACCTGTAACGTTTCTACTACCGAACAAAATAGAGAGAAGCAATTAAAGAAATAAAGTGTACGTATCAGACGATGCATAAGTAATCCAAACGGCGTTTGTTTGAGCTTACAACAAACAGCGGACTCGATCGGCGTGTGAGTGACGCGAGGAGAGTCCATCACCAAGGAAGCCACGACTTGCTAGCACCGAGAACATTCCGCGCACCACGATGCCGCTCACTACTCCGAAAATGATAAGAGCGAACAACGAGGGGGAAGCTGCCATCCTATCCCGAAAACAAGGTCAGCTATTCATGCGAAAAGGGTTATATTTCTCTTTTGATTAATTCAAGAACATATAAAAATTTGCTCTCGCTTGCTCATATATTGCGGTCATAACAAACGTGCGGGCTTTTCAATGCAGTTTCCCCGTGCCGGCAGTGGATATATATAAGTGCGACATATGCCAACTTCTCTTCAGAAAACAGCCGTTTTTAAGAAGAGGAAAGGGGGGGGGGCGGTGACTTATTAATTGGAAAATAGGATAATTTATTTACGTAAGCTTTCACTTCTAGAACCTATTTATTATATTTCATGTTCGCCATCATTTATTTTACTTCGTGTACGGTGTACAAGAGAAGCGAGAATGTCTAACGAAAGTGTGCGGGAAAGCTTTACAATAAAAGTTCATTTTAATGTGATTTATCTGATGTATGCTTGCTCCCGTATAGATTTGATATAAGTAGTTGAAGTTTAGAACCCATTACATCTGCACAATTTTAATAATATTAGCCACAGCAGAAACACACAGTTGTGTGTATCTGACAAGCTAACTGAGTAGGGTAAAATCACAGAGGTTCATTTCAACACTGCTAGCGTGCGGAGTTTGCCAAACAAAATACATTTAAAAGACTAAGCTTTGAATTCAATTTGATCAAATGATTTTTTTTTTGTCTTGCAGACCTTGGCAGCGACGAAGATTACGATACAGAACTGGGAGACCGACCACTTGTATTCTGCCAGTGTTTTCGTAAGAATACGCTTATTTTACACATTGTGTGTATTGATCTTGAGATAATGACGCAACCTGACTAGGCAAATGAGTGTCTTATACTCATCCCTAAAGTAAAAATCATGAGCCATTCCACTCAGCGAAGGTGGTTGACCAGCGAAGCTGTTTAGCCCACGACACAGACCCGCCCCGAGGAGCCGGAGGAAACTAGACAGTCGCGACGGGACCGCCACCGGGCGGAAAGCAGACACGCGCGACGGGAACACCACCCCGGGAGAGCGGAAGGAAAGGAAACTAGGGAAACAAGTGCTTGGAACGACGACAAAAAGAGGGCGGTGCGAGCGTAGACATGGCCGACGCGGGTCGCACAGTTGCAAATCTTTGAGGAACCTTTATTATCTACCTGAGAGTCTACTGATCTTGAAAATGGCACTTATTGATAACTAATCTACTGAATAGACCTACTGCTAAATTACTCTAGCATCAAGGAAAATGCAGGGAATGGTGTTCCACGCACCGCACGTGCCGGCGTGTGCAGCAGTAACTGTTCTAAAGCAAAAGCCGCAATAAATGGCATTTTGCACGCGCGTTCGTCATCGCTTCGTTTGGTTATTAGGGCGAAAGCCTTATATGTCTCATCGTTCAGTCCTTGAGTGAAGACACGTCGGCGACACGAAAGGTACCAAAACCCACGGTTCTCCACTGGACCACAAGATGGCGTTACTTGTGCCAGAATCGGCGGAGGCGTGGGCGCGGTGCAATCCCAGCGGGAAAGGAGGACACCCTCGCTCGGGCAGCGGTGAAGAGCGGGCGTGCGACATACGACCAGTTCGCGCTTTCCACTTTTTCCTTGCTTCCTCGTCTCTCCCCTTCTACACTGTCCACCACTGCCTGTTTCCACCTCCCCCATGGTGAAAGGGATCTTCTGTCTTGCAGAATCTCGAGTCTGGTCGTCGGCCTTTATCGGCGCCTAAAGTGCGTCGTCAGAGAGCGCGCTGTCTTCGAAGGTTCGCCATCACCGGGATCGGCGCTTGGGCTGTCGCCTTCAAGTCGTCTTAGGGATAACATAAGAGACCCTATGCCTTTTTTACTTCGAATCTTTTATGCGGGGAAGGCGCGCGCGTGCGGCGCGTGTGGCGGTGCGAGCGTAGAGTTTTAGAGCGCAGCTTAGGCGCCCGTTTCCGGCTTGAGCGGCGTCGGCGTCGGCGTAACCGCGAGCACCCCCCCCCCCCCCCCCCCGAGGACCTCGGGTTTCTTCGGGAGGACCTCGGGTTCCTTCGGGAGGACCTCGGGTTCCTTCGGGAGGATCTCGGGAGGACCTCGGGTACCTTCGGTGACCTTGGGAGGACCTCGGGTACCTTCGGTGACCTCGGAGAGGGGGTGTCATGTGACCCCCCTCCCCCGAGGTCACGTGACCCCCCCCCCAGGTCACGTGACCCCCCAAGTCAAGTGACCCCCCCCCCCCCCCCAAGGAAGCTTGGCCGGCTTCGAACTAGAGACCTTTCGTGCAGTAGCCCGATGCAGTACCTGTCCGCCAAAATTAAATTATAAATTATTTAATTAATTTATTAATTAATTAGGAAGAGGAGGAGGAAAGAGGAGGAGGAGATGAGGGGAGGAGATGAGGGGAGGAGGTTGAAGAATGAGGGCAGGAGGAGGAGGTGAAGGAGAAGGACGGGGAGGAGGAGGAGGGGAGGAGATTGAAGGATGAGGGGAGGGGGAGGAGGAGGACGAGGAGGAGGAGGAGGAGGAGGGGTATACCCTCCCCTCAGTACCCTTTCCTCCTCCTCAAGAGCTGCGCTCTAATTCGGCGTTACAGAGAGTTGGAAACGGCTTTCACTTTATTTTGGTTACGCACACGAAAAGTCCTCGGAACCCTAGCCATAAACAGCTGGGCTTGTAAAAGAGGGAATTTTATTTCTACCTTAACTTTAGTTGGTATTCCTGAATCTATAAAAATATTACATTGTCACCAATTTGGATCGTTCGTGCACAAGGACAGGCTGCTAGCACGTCGTGTTCCGCAAATTTTCGATTAATATTTGTAGAACAGTCACTCCTTGTGGTACTAGCTAGGTGTCAATCGCGTTGCTTACTTAAACGCTTGCTTTATGCGTGTGTGTACTTGTCAAAAGCAGACCTTAAAGGGGTACTGAAACGAAATTTTAGCGCCCATATTTTTGCATAAATATGGGCTAGGGACAGGCATCACCTCGGAGATATCAATATCGCGCTGTAAAACACAGGTGAACTAATTTTAAACCTAATTAAACGATTTCAACTTCTCATCTGGTGGATGGTGGGAAGTTCTCGTGACATCACTTGTGGCATAGGAGCAGCGCCGTTCTGCGGAAATACGGCGTGCCGGCAGAATTAGCCTAGGCCTGAACGCGTTTGCAAAGCCTTGGCGGAGAAAGCCTAAGCGTAGTTGGCCACAGTGAGCTCGTTTTCGTTGCGGCTCTATGCACGACAACACGCGAGCACGCTTCTGGCACGGCCGGTATTAGTTGCTGCGAGTTGCGAGCCGACGTTAAAAAAGACACGTTTGAACTACGAGAGTGTCAGCAAGAGCCACGCAAATACCTGTTCACACTCGGAGCGGACGCGCGCGTTTGATCGAAGTGCTGGATTCGTTGTTTTAGACCGCGTTTCGGTAAGCGCTTCGGGACCGATCTTTCACGATTGCTAGTCGATACTGACGTGACACTCGGCAAAGAAAGGTTGGACCGACATCGCGCAGCTCCAACGAACTGCTATAGCTCGACAGTGACGTAGCGTCGTGTCAGAATAAAAATGGCATACTAATAACAAAGTGTACATACCGTGTTGCGAAGGTAATCCGTATGGCGTTTACTTGAGCTCTATCACACAAAACAAGGAGATAGAATCAATGATAGTCCCTTTTCGACGACAGCGTTCGTCCCCGCTGCCTCGGAAAACAAAGAGATCGAGATGCCAAGTTTAGTTCAGGGATCAAACTATTCATCCGGGAAGGGTCCACAAGGGTCGCGC
This sequence comes from Ixodes persulcatus, assembly GCA_013358835.2. Classification (NCBI taxonomy): domain Eukaryota; kingdom Metazoa; phylum Arthropoda; class Arachnida; order Ixodida; family Ixodidae; genus Ixodes; species Ixodes persulcatus. The sequence continues at coordinate 111,233 of JABSTQ010010054.1, read as the reverse complement.
GGCCATATTCCATTCAGCAGGCCAGCCGGTCGTGGGCAGACGGTCTTGGCCAAGGATCGCCGGAGCAACGGTGCGTCGAGTCGGTGTTGCTGCTAGGCCTACTATCCGAGCTCGCTTGGTCGGTGGAATCCTGGCAGTTGTAGCTCTTCTCGGGTGTTTGTGGATCCAGCGTTCTTGTTCGTCGTGGTCTGTTTCAAGTACTCCTTCCTTTTTTCTTGCTGGTTGAAGTCGGGACGCGCGAGAAGAGCACGTAGAAAAAAAAAAATGTCCGTTGGTCGTCGCGACCATGTAACTGAGCGACGCTGTCGGCCATGCGGCTTTGATCGTAAAAAGTGCGTAAGACAGCTTCAGAGCTGTCGTAGGACTCTGTCGTAACCTGCGCAAAAGTGACGACAATTTAGTTTCGAGAATACGGGTTTTCTTTCAAATTTGTCGTACGCACTTTTTTCGTCGTAAGTTCGCTTTGAGAATCCGGCCTCCGAGCTGGTTTTGTCAGTGCTGCCATGGTTGCCGACTTGCCGTGGTGCAGCGTGCGTGCAGCCCTTGCACATCTCAAACGGCCAGGTTGTCACAGGTTGTAAATCGTCGACGCGCCACCAAGTGGCAACGCTCGTAACCACCACATTCACGCCGTAGCCTTTCCCGTCTGGCACAAGTGACGTCACGAATGCGCCGAATATCCCAAGACGCATCGGGCTCTCCGATGGCTGATTTTCGAGCGCGCGCCCAATCGGGCACCTCAGGGTGAAAAATATAGCCATCCGTTCAAAATACAAACGCGTGATTATGAATTACGGATATTATTGATCATATTAAACCTATTTCTGACCATAATAGGTGTATTTCAAGTTTCGCTTCAGTATCCCTTTAATGGCAGCATCAAAAGTAATCAGACTGGTGCAACCAGTTACACTTAGTAGAAAGTTTGTCATTGCCTAAGCAACAAGCATCCAAATACAAGACCTGTGGGCAAAACCTGTTTTGGTATCGAAAAGGTGGCCATGAAATACACTCTAGAAAGGCCTCTGAGTTTACTTTCCTGCAGAGCGCGGAAACAGCCAATCATGACAAAGAATAGAAGGATCACAGCGAATAACAACGCTCAGAATGCGATTAGACAGAAAAAACGCAAAGCGCACAGGGACAATGAACAATACAATGATTTTTGCCACGCGTTAATGGGCTTGTCTAAACTTAGTTTTGCTCAACTACATTTCGCGGTACCCGAATGCGAGACGGGTTAATAGGAGATAACGATAAATTTTTAATTCTTTAAGTTGTAAACAATCCCGCTTTCGTGATAAGCTTTACAAAGTTTGATATTAATAAACAAAGCGAAACAAGTATAGTGGCGGTACATTAAAGCTTATATTTAGGTCTTTATTAATTTTGTCATTAACAGGTTGAACACAATAACGACAAAGTGCGGTCATTCGCGGTTCTTGCAGAAAATACATGTCGCATATATGCCTTGTGAAGATGTGAAAAAAACAAAAATAAATAGATAGGATGCAATCATACTTAACGTAGTTCAAAAAAAAACTCGCTTTGAAGCTGAAAAAATGATTCTGTGTTTACAATATTGTTGGGTATTCAGAGACCGCCCAAAGCAAAAATGTATTTTTGCTCGCATATTATATAATTACAACTATGATTATGGCATTACATTTCAATTCGACGGTATACGTGCCTCAGAATAATCTAAGACCTTATTCACATGGTGCTACCTCACTTGAGATTTTCGCAATCGCGACGTCGTTTATGCGGCAAGAAAACATGGTGCTCATTGTCGCAGCTGCGAAATCGCAAGCAAAACTCAAACAGTGTAAACTAGGGATCAGTGGCGTCACAAGGGGGGTGCGTGGGGGGCGGACCGCCCCGGGTGCAGCGCTCCGGGGGGTGTCGTGGCGGGCAGCGAGAAGCCACCGCTCCGACAACCCCCCCCCCCCCCCCCCGCCCCCGGGTGCCGCTGACCCTAGTGACGCCCTGCTAGGGATGCCGCGAACTTTTTACGAAACTGAAGTTTCGATGATCGAATCAAGCGGTTCGAAAGGTTCGAAAGATTTCGAATTTTCGAACTTTCTATATCATAATATTCGACGGAAGTCGAATTTTCGAACTTGTTAAACTGAGAAGTTCGACGCTTTCGAACCGTCGAACTCATTACGCTAAAAAATTCGATCCTTTTCGAACTTTCGAACTTATCACGCTGCAAAATTCGATTCTTGTCGAACTTTCGAACTTGATGGACCCAAAAATTTTATTATTTTCAAACTTTCGAACTTCTTCCACTAAAAAGTTCGAAGCTTTTCGAAATTTCCAACTTCCTATGCTAAGGAATTCGACAATTTTTGAACTTTCGAACTTAGTTATCAAGAAAATTCGAAAAGGTTCGAACTTTTGAATCCTGAAAAGTCAAAAGGTCGACGAACTTCGAACTTTGAGGGAAAAAGTTCGACGTTCGTCGAACTTCGAAAGTGCGGCGGACGGTTCCATTTGAATTCAAGTAGTGAGGTACATTCGTAATTTCTTTTCTCTCGAATTTTTACGTGCGGTGCTGCGTTCCTTACGAAAGACGATGCCGTTTATTTAAATGTTCTGGCGTGCTTAGTTTTAAAGAAATAAATTTCCGAAGGGGCGAGGAAGGACGACGGGTTTTTGACGATTGTCGTTCGAGCCATATTTGAAGCGCGCTATAGCCGAAGCTATTTATTGTAGATATGTTAAACCTTTTAAGAATTATCTATGTATAGCGTAGGTAAGTGTCGTCTTAAGATGTGATTAATGTTATTTAAGGTGAGTTTCGAAGAAATGTCCAAACATGTATCCTAGGGCAATTATGCCCTAAACTTGGTATTTATTTTCGTCTATGTTGTTTGAGGTATCGCATTTAAATTAACACCACGACAGTACATATCATTGCTATCAGCAGAATACAAAATAATGTATTTATTGTTTTTCGCGTTAAGGAATAAATTAACTCATGGTAGAAAATTTCTAATATTGCTCAAGAAAAAAAAAGAAAACAATTTTTTTTTTTCGCTTTACGTTCCTGGGACGTGTTTCTTTTACCCTGTGCACATTTTGGTAGGAGAAACTTGTTTCAAAGTTCTGAGCCTCTGAATATGCAAGAATACAACACTTCCGGCAAATTCTTGATAGTTTTTTTTTTTTTTTTTCTCAAGCTTTTTAACCCCGCATTTATTGTTATGTTCATTTCTTATTTTTTTTTTTTTTTTTTATTAATGGCACAGTTATCCAGGTCGAAAAGGCATAGCTTTGAACTTCGGAACCACTAAGCATGTGACAGGTAGTGCGTTCTGACAACGAGTTTCCGACAATGACCAACTACGCGATCTTTTATGCTGTGAAGAGCGACAGTAGCTATTGGCGACGTGTGCGACCGAAAGCGTCGCTGTGGTCGGCCTTCCACGAATGGCCGAACACTGACTATGATGTCAGAAAAGGATTTATCATCGACGGAAATAAGAGGAATGAAAGAACTTTAATTTTGACGCTGTTGGCATTGTTCCTTTGAGAGCGCAATGATTTCAAGCTTCCACCGTGCTATTTACAAACACCATCGAACTTGTTGTTTGCAAGGTAATGACGTCACAAGGGGGAACCATAGGAGGGCGCCACCAAAACATCTCGCCGCTAATACATAGGCATAAATAATTTCAGATTAAAATATGCTCGACCACGCCCTCTTTCCCCGTATTGTTTTCTTTAACAGCCCGAAGTATACGGAAGGGAAAGATCAGGGGGATGGAGGGGGGCTAAAGCACCCCCCCCCCCCCACCCCCGTTTTTCCTCTTCCGACGCCACTTGTATGGTAGAACGCCTCTCGACCTCGAGTTGTGTCGGCTTCTGTGCTTTTTGCGAGGCGATTCCTCCGTCCCGGAAAATAAACCTCCAGGACAATTACAAATTTAACTTATAATATGCCAGCGTCACTCAGGCGGCGTTCGATCCGATTACTACCAGCGTGCAAGGGGTGGGGAAATAGTTTGCCAGGCCGCTTCAAGGTTTTTCTGAGCCTCAACCTCCTGCCCGCCCCTGGCCGTTTTGAACTGGATGAGTATCGTAAAACAGTCCGTTCGTGTGATCACTACCGCGTGATGCATGTTAAAGACCCCCCGCCTCCCCCTCCCACCCCCCCCCCCCCCCCAAGGGTGGCGGTCACAATTACTGATCTATGGTCACACGTCACTCTGGACTGGCGAATATTCCAGAACATCCCGGACACTCGTTGTTTCATTTAATTGCCTGACCAACTTCGCGGAGTCTGAATATCACACCCTAACTTTTCTACATCTGATTTCGTGAAAACCAGTGAGTCGTGAAAATGTTATTTGAAACTGATACTGTGGAGGAACATGAAAACCGGACTTCGAACTTTGAAAAGTTGGACTTAAAAAAATTTCGACATCTTCGAAGTTTCTTTTTTTTTTTTCGAGTTTAGCGTTAAAAGAGAATCGAAACCTTCGAACTTTTCGAACTTTATCTAGAAAGAAATTCGAAATCTTCGAACTGTTCGAACTTTATGTCTTAAAAATTCGAAGCGTTCGAAGTTTTCGAATTTTTGTATCAAAAGAATTTCGAAATCTTCGAATTCTTCGTACTTCAGATCCCAAGAAATTCGAATTTTTTGAATATCTCGAATTTCAAGTTAGGAGAGTTCGAAATCTTCGAATTTATCAAACCTCAAGTAAAAAAATATTCGAAATATTTGAACTCGAAATTTTAGAAACGGTGAAAGCTTCGAACTTTTCGATTTCGAAACTCCACTGTGATCGAAAGTTGCGAATTTTTCGAATTCGAACCTCGGTCGACACGAAAATATCGAAATTTTTCGAATTCGAACCTCAGTTCACTTCGAAAATATCGAAACCTTTCGAATCGAACCTGGGGTGGTTCGCGACATCCCTAGTGTAAACCAGGCTTAACGGCGAGTGCGTCTCATTTTTTGTATCTTTACTTTCCGCAGGCAACAGGCCAGGTCAAATCTGTGGATGCTCTTGTAAGTTTACATTCCGTGTATACACCGTGCCTAACACATTTATATTAAAAATAAAACTAGGTATGAGTTTTCTTTTCAATGACCGTAACACCCCATACAGTGCTTTCAATGAGGGATAACTAAAGGGCCAATCAGTTCCTTCATCTAGTGTCACTATATGAAGCTCTACCTTCATCCTTCCTTGCACACTTGTACGCGCTTCAGTTAAAGTTTTTTTTTTATTTTTTTTTATTCTTTTGCGTTGAGCAATACTTATGAAATGGTTAATTCGCTCTTTCCTGATATACGAGTGAAAAGTGACAGAAATTCAAGCCCGTCGGAGATGTGAACGAGAACCGACCGGCACAAATACTGGACATATATTTTATCCACCCATACACCGTATACCGCTAAATCGTCGAGCAGCGCTCATGCGGCGCTGACTTGAACGTAACTTGGCCCTAAAGCACAGCGGTCCCGGCGCTGCATCACTAATATAGCACGAGCTCTGCGCTGCTTCAGCATGGTCATCGCTATTTTGAGAGCTGACTATAATAGCGCTGAGTGGAGTTTAGCGCGGTGCAGTATCTGTGAGCAGATCTGTGGTGCATCCACAAACTATCAATAAAGGGTTTAAATCTGGTCTCTCTGCAAGTGAAAAAAAAAAAAGAAGAAACGGCAGTGCTATATTTGCTTTACATATCTATTTAGACCGTCACTCTTAAATAGGCCCCACAACACCAGGAGCTAAGATACCCCGATACCTTGTCATTTGTTGGGGTGTATCTAGTCTCTTTTCGACCGATTTCTGCGTGGGAATTAAAATTTCTTAGTGTACGATCAGCGTTCTTTCAGTGTCTTATAGTTTATACGTTTTTACCTATACCGCAGTTAGCACCGACTTTCCGTATGGCAAACATTGGACAGGAGGACTGAGTGTAAGGAATTCTTGCCGATGTCCAGGTAAGACGCGCCAATTATCCTCACCACGCATTTATCTGAAGCCTTCGCCCTATCACTTCATTGCAGACTTCAGGACAAACCCATACCAGAGAAACGAAAGACCATTTAAAGTTTGCAAGTGTCCATGTAAGATATTTGTTTTATTGCTTTTTATTATACCTTGCTTCTATTCAAAATATTTTCATGCGGTATTCTAAGAACACTTTAACGGCGCCATTAAAAATATTGGTTTAAATATTACGTTCGCTACACAAGCGGGGCAATAGAAGCATGACAGAAGTATTATTCCCACACGTAACACTAATAATTAAGAAGCATTTTCCTTTATCGCTACGCTTTTTCAAGAATAGCAATGCACTATTTATCTCGGTCAAAACTGCGCAAATCTTGCTGTCAATTGAAGGAACACGGTCGTTGTGGTCACACTTGCAGTTTCCGGTATCCAAACACGACTCATGAAATTGACACGAGCATTGAGGGAGTTCAGGGCTTGGGTTCAAATACACACTACGCCTCTGTGGTTCATCGGGCCATAGGCTCTTTTATACTGACAAAGCCTGGCAGATCACCACGAGACGCGGCCGCCGAAAGTGAAAAGGTAAAGCGGCTGACAACGGATAAGAGGAGAGGCATGCAACGGGCGCCCCGCTGCGGCGAGACGCCGAAACACACTTGTCCGGAACGATGGAGTGTCCGCTCGTGCTCCTCGCGTTTTTCGCGCTACCGCTTCTTTTCTTGGGGGAATCGGTGGCCGAGTGGGCTAAAGCGCACACCCAGCTCGACACGCGTGGAGCGAAAGCTCGCGCTGCAGAACCGAGGGATCCTAGGTTTGAGCCCCACTCCTGCCCGTTTCGATCTGGATGAGCATCGTTCCTGCGTGCGGTCGTGTATCACTACTGTGTGAGCACGTTAAAGACCCCAGGTTAGCAGTCGTACTGCAGTGGCAAAATTTCTCATCTACAGTGTAAACCAGTGTCGCCCCATCCTGGCAGACCGACCTTACGGTGTATAAACGCTAAACGTCCAATTTAACTTTTTTTTTTTTGCGCTTCTTTTTTTGTCGGGTTTGAAAACCATGTTTCGCGTCCTCGCCGCTGCAAAAGCTGTCCGCTGAACACCAGAAATGCTCTTTGCTACCAGATCCTCGCTCTTCAAATCTGCGACTGGGCGCTCTATGGCTCCGTCGTCGAACTGCCAGGCTTTGTGAGTATAGAGGAGGCTATGATCAGGCACCGGCTCGTATCCAATCACCGCGGGAAAGAAAATTTGCTCCTTTCATTATGAAATATTCCCTTTGAATTTTCATCCCCAGCGCACACATCATGCATATAATGAGCAATGGCGCCATAAAACAGACGGCGAGCCCTGTTGCCCTTCGCGTTGATGATGCCCCTTTGGGAGGAGAGAAGCCGTGCGTTCTGAACAGTATTTCTTCAGACTAAAACAAAGCTTCGAGGTGCATTTTGCGCGCTTATATTGCGCAATAAAACAAAGATTTGGCCGGACATAATGCGCTTTGACGCTCCTGAGGTATATCGATTCATCGAATACTGAATACTAGCCCACGCGTTCATTTTTATACAGCAGACGCAGGTAGCCAATCACTCAAAATAGCGGAGGGAATTCCAAAGGATGACAAAGCTACAAATATGGGATATGTACAACGGCAACCAGCATGACGTTTCACTTGTTCATTTCCTGCGCGCATTGTCTTTTGAATGCCTAGCCGTATTAGGGCAAACACATTCTTAAGGGCAGTGGGTACCAACTTGTTTTTGAGGGGGGGGGGGCAAACCAGACTCCCCCCCCCCCACACTGGGCCGGGGAGTGGTGCCCTTGGTATCTCCTGGACGCCGCCGGCCAGTGTTTGCCATGCCCAGTGGCGGCTGTTTCACGGCCGGCGGGGGGGGGGGGGGGGGGGGACACATGCCTTGGTTCCCCACTCTGAGAACTGGGGGAAGGGCAAGTGCCCCCCTTGCCCCCCCCCCCCCCCCCCGGTTGGTACGCCCACGCATAAGGGGAATACGGGACACTTTTTTTCTCCCTGGCGGCATGCTGCGCGTGCTCCATGAGGCTATATTTTGCTGGTGTCTGGTCCCGACTAGAGTAGTTTAATGGAGTACGGAAACGAAATGTTTTCTCTTCTTTTTTGTTGAGATATTAACTTTGTTGTGGCGGCAGCCTAGAAACACTAGTCCAGAAGCTAGACTTTTATTTCTGTGCTGCCGGCAGAAAAGTCAAGAAAACTAATTTTAAAACTAATGATCAGATTTCAAGATTGCGCCTGGTGGCGGTCTGTGAAGCCAATACCAGCTAGAAGACAAGGCCTGCGCATGACGTCATCGCTAGTAGATCCTCGACCCGCCCCAAGCCGCAAACACCCCGAAGCTTGACGAGAGTACGCGCCGCTTCGCATTCACTGGCGGCCACAGCTGTGTGCGCGACTGCTGAGTGCGAGCTGATAGCGAGCTTCCAGTTCATTTGCAACGTGCATACGAACGCTCCCTCGACCAAGAGCGAGAGCTAGCATGTGCTGCTGGCTTTGAGACGTGCATTTCTAGCGCGCACGCTCGTTCTGTCGAAGAACGCTTCAAAGCAGCGACCTCGAGCTCTCGCTAGTGGCGTTGGCTGTGTTCTCTGCTTAAGCGTTAACGGAATATAAACATCGCCCTCAAAAACGGCCTCCATGCCAGCGTCCAGCGTCCAGTGAAGGGCTTTGCAGCCCTTCGCACTGCAGTAATACATTTCCACTCATTCATTTGACGCTCCACGTCAACGTCTAACTTCATCGTATGCTATAGCAACAGACACTCGGCACGAACATCTGTTTCATTAGCTGCTACAGAAACCACTGAAGCAGGCGATGGAGCAGACGATGTCGCAGACGATGTATAGCAGACAATGGTGCTCAATCGGGCTAGCTAGGGGGCGCTGGGGGGATCTATTAGTGATGACGTTTGGAGGAGGAAACGCGCAGGCCTTGTGTTCTAGGTGGTACTGGGGAAGCTCCTTTGGAATGCTGCCACGTCATGAGCCTCTAAGAAGCAGCGCCAGTTCGCGACAGTGTGGCTCTCTCGTGGAATTACTTAGTCCTGAATGTGACTTGGCGGAGAACTCTAACGAGTCTACTGCGTTGTTTATGTAAGCCTCCATGGTGCTTTCGCAACGTGCATTATACACCCTCAAGATAACCGTTTTTTGTAGACATTAGGGATGAGCTTGATCTGAGGATGCGAGGACCTCTGCCACGCCAACCGTACCACTCTTCCCGCCTCCCTCACCAGGATGCGCTGTGAATAACGCGCTCAAATATGGCACTCGGTGGATACATTATATCTATTCTTACATACATAGCTTGCAGGTGTCGCCACTGCTGCTACTGACGGTTATTTCTACTTGCTGGTTTCCTCGAGCTACTAGTCCTGCGGTGTGAGACTAACACGGTGAACCGAACGCCCATGGCACATAAAATACCGGCATGGGTCCGAATGACGTCACGGGCAAGCTCTGTATAGGCCATAGGGGGTACAGTCCTCAGATATTACTACTAGGCGAGGTTGTCAAGCGCTGACGCCGCCAAGCGGCCACGCCCGCAACTACAGTACCCTTGGCCATGCAGGAGCCATTGACGTCACGAGTGCGATACGCATTGCACTTCTCGCTGGCCGATCGTGAAGCGAGAGGTAGAGAGCGCGCGGCCACGTCATTTCTTTTCCGTGACCCTTTAAAGTAGCGCTTAGTCATCTCCCTCTCTTCGCGTCCTTCTTTGTTTGCGATTACAAGTTTCGCAAACGGAAAGAAATCACGAAATAATTTCCCAGCATTTTACTAAAACCGTGATCACAATAAAACCCACGATGTTTATGAAATCAAAAGAGGAATGTTTTCGTTTAAGTGCGTTAAATAAACGACTTTCAAAAATCCCTGCATGCAACGCAGCGCGGGTTGCATTTTGGGAACTCTTTAGAGAGGAGTGGTATGGTTTCGATATCGCGTACCCCGTTGACAAAGTGGTGCATCTCAGCAATCGATAAAAATAAAGTCGGCGCTCGCTTGCATTGCACCCAGTCATCTTCGTGAGTGCCACCGTTAAAACACCAACCTCCAGTGGCCGCGAGGACCGGCCTTGACTTAGAGAGGAGTAGGAGTAAAACTTGCCCCGTCCCATACCTTTCTTTCTGGCGGCCTGGGTACCACTCCAGAGTACAGCATGACACTCTCGAATCAGGATTAAGAAGTCTAGGGCATTGAAACGATGGAGCAGAATGATCGGCCCTGTACAAAGATTCTTCCTTCGTTTAACTGCGCACAAACACTGGTAGGTCGGAAGCCGCCAAGAAACTTGCCCCAGTATACAATCCGTATACTAAGAGGAAACACCATACATTTCAGGAATGTCACATTTTCTTAAATGCATGCATTGTATTTGGTCATGACCCGATGTCGTTAATTGAGGTTGGCAAATCGAAACCAAAGCGGTAGTCAATAGGTACCCAAGATGCTTTGCGAGGCACTACGCTGCAAGGATCGCTTCGATTTTGCAAAAGTTCTATTGAACAGGAAAAAACTTTGAACAATCAAGTCAGGTTTCCCCCTCGTGTCACGATTCTAGAATGGTCACACGTGTTGGGATCTCTTCCATATGCCAGTGCCTCTCTGGCTCGCGGCCGAAACAGGCTGGAGGGTGACTTTTTTTTTCTTCTTTATGCCAGCACGTGACGTCCACGTTTTATCGCATACACGCGCTTGGGTAAGAAATGGGCGGAAGACGCGCTATGCAACGAATATACGGAGACACAGTGAGGGAGAGGAGGAAATGAGAGCGTGCGGCGACGTCAGAGCGCTGAGCTCTGATTGGAAGGATTAGTGGATAGATGCGAAAGCTAGCTGGTGTTGTCTCATACTCACTTCTTTCCTGCGATCAGAGCCAGGCAAGAGAGTCGTCGGATCCTCGTGCTGGGACTTCGTTCGGAGTTCGGCGCTGGGATAGCGGGCACTGCTCTCGGCGTTCGGCGTTCGGGGTTCGAACGCCAGACCCCGTGCGAAGAGCACACGATGCTCTTATTCGCTCTGAGTGGAGTGGTGCGGTGGGTAGACAATGGCAGCTAGCTTTTCGTCTACCATCCAATCCTTCCAATCAAAGCTTGACGCTCTGACGTCGCAGCAAGCTTGCATCTCCTCCCGTTTCTTTTCGTATTGGGTGATTTTCTCATCACGCAAAAGTTGCGACGAGCGCGAATCCAATATATCACCAGTCAAATGATTGTTACCTATTTATGTAACCAATTCGTGAGCTGGATTTATTGCGGATGCATTATGGTAAAAAGGCAAGAAAAAAAAACTCGGCAAAGGAGAGGAAAAAAAAGAGATAGTTGCTCTTCTTTTCATAATTTGCAGCAAAGATTAAATGTATGCTTTTCTACGATCGTCTGCCAATATTTATTTTCCCCACTAAGCGGTATGCAGTTAGTAAGATATGACCAAATACCCTTTTATTGTCCCTTATGTCATGTTGTAACTGAGCTATCATTGACATTTATATACTCCATCCTTATTAAAATCGACACTCTCGGGATCGGAGGTGCCGATGTGGACCCCACTAAATAGAGGCATTACGTAGCAAAATAGAGGCTCTATGTTGTCAAGAGTGTAAACGAGTAGATGAATCTAAAACTAAAAATCAACATTTAATTAGGAGAACTGGTGCCAACAAACCTAAAGAAATAAGTACCAACGATTTGTGTCGGCGATGGAAGGGTCACTGACCCGAAGCAGCACGTTAACGCTGCTTTTATGCACGCGGTTCCGAACTAGAACACGGGATGACAATCGACAATAGGCTGGAATTTTTCAGACGTTTACGTAATCGACATCATCGTCATCCTTTACCCTTGAAGACCCAAAGAGATATTACACAAGGGGGGAGCATACGTATATTCAAAATAACGCTAAACAGAACTTGAACAAACAATAAAACACTGAAATCTATAAAGGGGGGGTTAGAGCAGAAGAGGGTAGTGGCAGCTGCAAGTATAGTAGTGTTATTTATGGAAACAATGTGGTCAGGCAGTGCGTTCCAGTCATTTATGGCCAATGGCAATATAGACATCTGATAAGAGACTGTGGGCGATGAAATTTCACATAATAAGCAAAAATGGTCGAAACGAGGAAAAATTCGGTGATGGCGTGATAGCAAAGACCCTTTGTGATTTTTGTTGTGACAAAAATAATCTTTGAAGAAGAGAGAGGCGGGACACAGTCTGACGGAGAGAAACTGTGTCCGGGTTAGATCAATATCAAACTCAAACTCTTTATTTCTTTCCATTTGGAGAGGGCAGACAGAGAAAAAAGCAACTCAGTTGTTGCTTGACGAGCCTCTGCCTCCCCACGGCAGCTGACCGGCGTAATCCTAAAATGCTCGTTTATGGAGGATAAATATAACGAAGTGATCTATTTTGAACGTCTTCAATGGTCTTAGTTATATATGACTGCCATGGAGACCATATTGGGGAAGCGTATTCTAGTTTGGGAATTACCAACGTAGTGTAGGCTGGTTGTTTTATTGAGGATGGTGCTAGTCTGAGGTTACGGCGTAAATTTCCAGGGTGCAATCATTAGCAACGACAGAGGTTATGTGAGTAGTTCATGATAGATCAGAGGTAGTTATTTGTATAATGAACAAGGCGTCACTGGGGTGATAGCAAGGTGATAGAATATGATGCAACAAGTGAACGGTGCGAAACTGAGAGCGATTGACATTTATTAACCGGTTAATTAGTTGAATTTACAGAAACAAAAAAGGTAAAAATTCGACGCTTTTACCACGCAGACGTGGACGTAGTACACCTGCATGAAGGCAAACATTTGAATAAATTTTGGCCCGAGGGAAACTAAAGGGGTGAGATTTTCAATTCCAAACAAGTGGAGAAGGTGTAACGTGTCCCAGCCACTTGAACACTGTGCTAGTGTCCGTTTAGCTCAGCAGAGACAATTGTGAACAATAAAAAAAAGTTCGTTATTGCCGCAGAATATCATCGAATTTCTTTGTATCTGCAGCTGGATCAATAGGTACTTTGCGAGTGTGGGTGTTTTTTTTTTTTTACATGTTCTGAGCTACATGTCAAGGATTGATTTAGAATTCGAAATTGTACTAAACCGTATATTACTAACTCAACAGAGGCAAAACATTTACTTTTGACCTTTTTTAAAAACTAATTTGCATGGGAACGGGTGAAATCGATTAATTATTCGATTAAAAAGTGGTGATTAATCGGGTTAAACTTTTCAATCGACGCCCAGCCCCGCTTTTATTCCTTTTGGGGTGAATATGAACTGCTTGGCTGTACCATGGGTTAATGTTATCAGATATATTGCGCGTCATTGGAATGTAAAGCTTCACTATATTGAGTGTTTATCTTTGTATGGAGTTCAGTTTTCATTGACAACCCTTGACTCAAGCTCAACTTAAAATGTGTGTTATATTTTTTTGAGTTTGGAGTTGGTAGAAGCCTCGCGTAATCGCGAATGAATTTACAATAATGTCACTTACGAGGAACGAGAAATGACAATGTAATATCAATGACAAGGTGATCACAAATGCCAGGTAAGTACGTGATGTTACTGAATAGTAAAGGGTCTCGGATCTAGAACATTGCTGAAAATATTTGTAAAGCTAGTCGGTTGAGCGATGACATTTTACGAATTAAAATATAAGCAAAATTTAGTAAACTCTCGCGTTTATTACTAAAGGAAAGGGTAGACCAGTCAATGTTCGGGCAACTGAAATCGCCAAAAAGATTAATTAAGGTTTTAGGGTATGGTTTTGTTAGTTCAGAAATATAGTTATAAAGCTTTATACAAAATTTCTCCTTGCTCTCTGGTGGTCTCTAAAACACACCTATTACAACGGAAGGCGTTGTAGGAAGGTACACCCAAAACAATTTCATGTCCGAAAAAATCGGTATAACACGGGATAAAATTCGATTACTTAACTGCCGAAAAGAAAGTCACCTGCCTTTTTAAAATCAGGGTCACACTGCTTATACGTAACAGGAAAAGACAGTCTGCATACTGATTCGAACGCGAGTCACCGCGAGATCTGTACTTTGAATGCCTCATGACAATCAGTTGAAGACGAAAACTTGGCACGCGGCATTCGAACCAGGGATATATCTGCGACTCTTGCTTGCAGACTGTCTTTTGTATGATGTACGAGTTGCGTGACCCCGGCTTAACACCTCCCTCACATCTACGCACATTCAGCAGGGTTAGACTTAGCGCCTAAGCCGAGTGTTTATCCAACTCCGCCACGCGAGGGGCCCTTCGTTCCAGACACTGCCATGGTGAAATCCCATCAGTTGTCGGTGTTCTTTTCTCTATCCGTGATACAGCGTTCAGACTGAGAGGCCCCGGACTCCAAAAATGCGACTGCAACGGTAAGATAAATCACGCACTCCTAGGGTCATCGGCAGCTTAACAAACGCCGGGCGTGGCAAGTCCTGAGTACCTTATTATCGCTGCGCGGGCAATCAGATTGCGGCCTTAGCCGATAGGAACGCCAACCAACCAATCAGGGAAGAAGTAGGACGAACGTTATTCGCAGCTTTCACGGCCTACAGGGGGCGCACGCACAGCACATATAGCTCCTTTCAAAAAAGGCCGTCATCCGGATGATCGTCGTGGAACAGCCGTATGAGGTTGGGTCCGCGACGCGTGAGTAATTCTAATCTTCTGAAATCTGAGCGATGTAAAAGAGCCCTACTTCATGCTTCCATGTCAGGAGGGCGCAAGCAAGCACCCTCGTTTTGAGGTCGAGCATCCAGGAGCTCTAAGGAGCGCGATTCTAGCTCACAGCGTGGTACCACCATAGCTGTTAGTTGCCAGAGCCGGGTATAGAGAGAGTTTGCTCAATGGGAGGCACGGGCAGAGTCAGGGCGTGCACCAGACACATAAAGAGGGCTTTACATGGTCTCTTGGCCAGCCAGAAGCCGAAAAGAATCCCTTAGCGGAGGTAGCGAGAAACAGTTTTAATCATACGTATATGATTTTAATAAGCGCGTAAGAGTTAAATGTAGTAACCCTTTATGGTTGAAAATAGGGTGCTCGTGATGTTTCGATTATGATCATGCAGAAGGATGTAAGAATCGAATGTACCGCTCGAACTCTGTTTTTTGTTTTTTGTTTTTCTGGACAGAGTGTGACCGTTTGGACGGCAGATTCCCGGCCCTCAGTGCCTGCCGTACGGATTATGTCGATCGTTCCGCTAGTCGTGCTCTTCCACCATGATTTTGGATGACCGTGATTGAAACATCACGTGCACCATATTTCAGTCACCGAGAGTTACTCCGACGCGCTTAATAATTTCGTTTCTCACGACCACCGCCAGGGTATTATTTTCAGCTTCTGGTTGGCCGCACTTGAATTTGTGAAGATGCCCTGGAACACGCCCAGCACGCTTTCGGCCAATGGTGCTTTTTGGTTTGTCTCCTACGAGGAGCGCAAGTTCGTCTGCTTCTTCCACAGGAGTCGCGTTGGTGTCAGAACGCCGAGCTGTTATTGGCTGACTGAAAAAAATAGTGGGTAGACCTCAATGCATCTAGCATTGAGATCGACCCACTATCCTTTCAATCAAAGCCAATCAGAGCTCGGCGTCGTTCTGACTTCCCCGCAACTCCTGCACAAGAAGTAGACGACTTGCTCTCCGCATACTTTACAATGAATGGTCGAACCTCTACCTATACGGCTCTGTAAGTTGCTAACGAATCATGCCAGGCGTTCCTTAAGCAGTCGTTGGCTGTATAGCATCTATCTGCTTCAACGAGCACTTGAGAAGACATGATGCGCTTTAAGACAAGGACGCTTTAAGACAAGGACAAGGACGTAGGAAGACAAGGACGTAGAACGAGCACGTTTTGGAGCCCTGGCTATAGAACTCTCTGTTCATTCGCCGTTGTCACGCTGTCTAAAGCCACGGTACACTGCCAATACATCATACAAAAGACAATTTGGAGACACTGTCTGATGCGTGTTTCCTTCATGTACAGGCTGTCAAAAAAGTTTACATGGTCTTTTTTGCCGCAAAACTAAACTAGGCATCGCCGAACGCTAATTCACCGCCCAGAGGTAGCGCAGGAGGTCACAACCAGATGCCAAAGTTTCAGCCCGATCCGATAACTTAATCAAAAGTTATAAGTGATTTTCTGAAAAGTTCAATGGGAAAATGGAGCCCATTTTTGCCCGTTTTCGGTTTCTGGTGCCATAGAGCCTAGCCCCATGTATTCGAAAACTCCGTCGGCCGCCATTTTCCCATTGAAATTTTAGAAAATCACTTATAACTTTTGATTAAGTTATCGGATCGGGCTGAAACTTTGGCATCTGGTTGTGACCTCTAGCGCTACCTTTGGGCGGAAAATGCGTGTTCGGCGATGCGTAGTTTATTTTTGCGGTGAAAAAAAACCTGTATTTTTTTTTTGTGACACCCTGTATACGGACGGTCCCGTCACATTGCTCATACAAAAACTCTCTCCAGACAGGTTCGAAACACGTATGTACGATGCAAACATGCTTCAAACATGATTGATGCTTGTCCGCAGATATTTTTTTCATCATGCCCGCGGAGAAACTCCGCGTCTTTTGTTTAGTGTATTGAGCGCCTTGACTGCGGCTTTAGGGGTGTTTACCTGTGGTCATTAGAAGGAGCAGTCGTTAAATTAGCTTATTGATTGTCTGTCAAGAGTAATCATCCGGATGGTATACCCAATGAACGCGATTGAATATGTGCCTTCTGCCTGCGCGAATTTTATACCGACCGGTCTGACCGCGTGACTGGAGCTACCGAATAAGCTACGTTTAGAGTATCGCCGCTTCATTCCTCGAGCATATTTTGCGCGCGTGCTTAGTGTCCACCAGCGAGCGAAATCGGCGATTTGAAAATGCGGCTTCCTCGGTTTTACATAGTCGGTGTCAGGAATCTCGGGCGACATTGTTTCGTTCTGTCGCGGACTGCTCTAACGTTTCTGGAGGACAAAGAAGCGTTTTCTACGATTTCAGATAAAGCTTGAGACAACTGGAAACAATTATCTTTGGCACCAACATGGCTTAAGTGTCGTTACTTCGAAGCATAGCTTGTTTAGTGCCCTATGTAATATTTAGGGCACGCAATTTCTGCTGAGCTACAGGCTGAAGGCGAACATCCATAACGCTTCCACGGCGTCTAACGCTAGAGCCACTAGATGAGCTACGCGTAGAGTATGGGGACTCTGTTAAATGATATTGTTTTCGGCGCCGCCATCTTGGTGCTTGTGCAGAGCAGACATAACTATCGTTCGTCATGATTCAAAAGTGCGACTTCCTCAAAATTAGATTAGATGTTAGGAAGCTCCTGTAATATTGCTTTCCTCTGTAGCGAACTGTTTAAATAATTGTGGAGGACGGAAAAGCGTTTCCTGTGATTTTAGATAACTGGCAACCATGATTTTAAGCCACAAGATGGGTAAGCGTCGTTACTCTGAAGCGTAGCTTATTTAATGGCAGTATCTAAGGCAAATTCATTGTTCTTGCCTGACAATAATATGGATCTCGTTGTGAGCTTAAGCTGTTAACAAACGCGCTTAAATCTGTCACCAAGCGAGTCACATATTTTTAGAAATTTCTAGTTAACGCGTGCAAAAAAAGAAGAAACTTACAAAATGATAAAAGAAGCGCCCTAGGTTGTGCTGCAGCAATATCGAATTTTACTGGAATGCTGAATTCCTCTGCGTGTGGCAAAGTTTCCATGCGAGTTACATAAAAGAGCTTCGCGCGATAACGTAACTTCGAGCTTCGTGCTCGGTTGGTTTACCAGCAATAAATTTTACTTCTCAGTTATTAAAAAAAAAAAAAGAGTTCGCCATAAGACGAATTCCAATGTTTTAATTCGCGTCATTTTCTCCTGCATTTTCAGCGCTTTGACATAGATCCATGAAGACGGAACCCTCTATTGGAGTGCTACGAAACGACTTCAAAAAAATACACAATAAAATGTTATGGAAATATTTGCAAAACAGAAGTCTAATCTCCTGACTTTTCTTAAAATTCCGCGATACAATAGAAACAATGATGTATCCCTGGTGCTGGTAGCAAAGCAAGATGTAGACCATACATTCCCATTACCACAAATTACCCATTGCACTGGGAGTCCGTCGTCATATGTATGGTTCCTGGAACACATCTCCAAGTGGTCTGCTTACTGCGTCACAAAAAGGTGGTCCCTCATAGTGGTCCCGTTGCAGGGTCCCTCGAAACTTTTTAGTGGGAAAATGGAGGCCAATAAAGCCGACGAATGCATGGGACTGACTGGCGCAAATTACTGGCAGCGGGCCCAATTTTCCCTTTGAAAGTTTCAGAAAATCACTTTTAACGTTGGAATGGGATATCGGTTAGCTCTGAAGCTCTGGCCTTTTGCAGAAACCGCTAGCACTACATTTGGGTGGAGACTGAGTGTTTCGTGATGCGTAGTTTATTTCTGCGGGGAAACTAACACTATAAATATGTCATAAAGCGCACGCTGAACGTCATAACTAACTCGCGTCCTGCGAAAAAAACAAATTGGCTCCCCTAGGTTGGCGGCGGTGACGTGGCCCGAGTCCACCCCGAGCTTTTTTTGTTACGGAATCCCCATCCCTGCTAGTTTGATCTGGATGAGCATCGTAGCTGCCTTCGATCGTTTATCACTCCTACGAGTGAGCTTAGTTGCACCTTGACAGTGTTACCGGATAATCGTACTTTTGTTTTATTAATGGGCAATATTAATTTACGATAACTATAAAATAGGGACGAAATAGCCATCTTCTCTACTGCGGAATGCAGCATTTAAAAAAAAAAAAAAAGGTTGCCAAGCGTGCGCAGAAGAGGTCATCACTCGAAAGGCGCAGTCAGCAGACGACACACTCTGTCGTCTGCTCGCTCGGCCTATATTGAGATGGCGTCACAAGTAAGTAGCGTCGCTAACCCGGTCGTCTGCGAACGCGGCCAGCCTTGGCTTTGGCAAGTATTTTTGCTTTCATTTTTTCCAGGAAAATAACTACGCCTTGAAATTTCCCGTGATAAAACTGACCTGCTCATTGCACCTTCGGTGAAAGTTTGAGCATTCTATGTGCAGGCGCCAGTTTTTCCGGCTCGTTTTACAACGGAAGGTCCGCTTGTGACACCCTATTCGGAGCGCACGTTCGTCTGCTTCTTGCGCAAGGGTTGTGGTGACGTCGGAACGCCGAGCTCTGATGGGCGCTGATTGGAAGGATACTGGGTAAACCTCAATGCTAGCTGCCTTGGGGTCTACCCACTATCCTTCCGATCGGAGCCAATCAGAGCTCGGCGTTCTCTCGTCACCGCAAGCCCTGAGCAAGAAGCAGACAATTTGTGGTCCGAATAGTCACTGACTGCCTAAGAAACGTAGTACGTGTCTCATTATGTTGCCACTTCTCGCTTACTGATTGGCCCTTCCACAATCTCACCGGCTAATACCACACTGTGATTGGTTCCTGAACGATCATTCCACGCTCCACAGTCGAAGTGGCCTGCGTTTTTAGAGCGCAGCTCTTAGGCGCCCGTTTCCGGCTTAAGCGGCGTCGCCGTCGGCGTAACCGCGCGGTGCATTATGGGACGCGTGACGTCACTGATGACGTCATCAGTGATGATGACGATGCGGATGCCGATGACGTCATCAGTGACGTCACTGATGACGTCATCAGTGATGATGACGATACGATGCGGACGCCGGTGACGTCATCAGTGACGTCACTGATGACGTCATCAGTGATGATGACGATGCGGATGCCGATGACGTCATCAGTGACGTCACTGATGACGTCATCAGTGATGATGACGATGTGGATGCCGATGACGTCATCGGCATCCGCATCATCATCGTCATCATCACTGATGACGTCATCGCCACGTGACCTCGGGGGGTCGCATGACCTGGGGGTCACGTGACCCCCTCCCCCCCCTCCTCCTACTCAAGTACCCTTCCTCCTCCTCCTCAAGAGCTGCGCTCTAATTCGGCGTTACAGGGAGTTGTAAACGGCTTTCATTTTTAGGCTGTCAATTACTATAAAAGCCTTGTCGCGCACTTATCGTAGCTCGTTCGAGAAACGCCAAAGAGGACTTTTACAAAATCTGCTGTTTCGGAAGACGTCAAGAAGAAATTACGCCTTAAAGAAGTTCAGAGACAACTGGGATTTATTTGTGCTTTTCTAATTTTTTTTTTTATTGAAGGGCAATATTTATCCAGGGCAATTCGATGACTTGGATGAAAGAGCGCCTCTACTGAGGAACGCAGCATTTCTCGAGAAGTGGGCAACCCCGGGTAAGTTGGGTTCGGCCAGCACAAGTCTGGAATATCGGGATGCACTCGCCACCAAGTGCAGCGCAGGTCTTTATTAATTCTGAATAAAAATAAAGAGCAAAACAAAAATATTATTTTATTTTTTATCATTTTTTAGTGCACTCAAACAAGCGCGGTCTAAATAAATATATTAAAAAAACATGCACACAACAGTGATTTAATTAAAGAATGTTCATTGCATCAGTAACTTTCTCAATTTAAAAACATTTTGCTACTTCATTATCCGTCGAATTCCATTCTTGTATTGCCTTAGGGAAAAAAGTACTCTTTCAAAACATAGTGTTTAAATTTGTGCAGCTCTGGATCTATTAGGTATGACTAAGTTACTGAGTCTGGACGATACGGTGGAGGAGAACTTGATATAATTAAGGTTAAATTTGTTTTGAATAAAGAAATACAAGTATTTTGATTGTCTTATTTTTGCCTTAGCTTCTTATGTTTGAACGTTGGCTTTTTTTTTTTTTTAGCAAGTGCGACGTAGAAATGTGGTTTCCGAATGCGCTGAGAAAGAGTCTGGAGCGTGCCTTCCAGACACATATTGTGGGACAAAAGGAACAGGAGCCCGAGCTCGTGTTTGCGAAGCTAGGGCTACGAGCTTCGTCTGCGAGACCGCGATAGAAGCCGCTATATGATTCTTTCCGTTTTGACAGTCGGCCGTCCCCAACGGCCGTCCCCATTATTCGGTCCGCACAGATCCCGAAGCTGGCGTTCTACTGCACTGGCTAAATTGATCATCTACAGTTGAAATATAAGTGGCCATTGAGGCTGACTATCTTCTTGATGTCTAAACATACATACAACACAATTACTTTCCCCCGTACTTCCCCACACATCTATTGGCTCCTTCACTTTAGAGCTGAAATGTTGTGCCGCATCTGTAGAAACAACCAGCTTAAACGCTTTTGATCATAAAACTGTTTTATATTCAGCATGCATTGCTGTCAAAACGAATGGCGGAGCAGCTGTCTCGACATGGTGTTTGATTACACATGTTTTTCAGCAAGCGAAACGGTATACACGGAGCCACGCGTTCGCGCCAGGGGCTTTGACAGCGTAGTACACTAAGTATAAAATGTAGTATAAACTGCAAGTTCTGAAGTGTTTGCGTGACAAATGTTTATGATATTTTCTAGAAAGGTCACTTATATAAGGTTGTTAGAATTGTTCCTCCCCTATGGCGAAAGAGGGAGGCCTAACAATTTGAAAAATGCACGGAGACCCGAATGAGGTAGGCATACACGATCGATGGCACCACTGAGTTTTTAAACCAACAAAATCGACGAATACTTTTTCAGTACATATCTTGAAGGCAAAATGCGGCTAGTGACATGGCTGTGCCTACACTTGGGTCGTTCCTGTTCACGATAGAAAGGGAACGCGACGCCACTCAGGGGAAAAGTCGTGAATGAAAAGTACGGAGAGCTACATCCACCTTCGCTTCTCCGACACTGCCAGGATATTGGAAAGCGAAGCATGCGACAGTTGTGACGTCACAAGAACAAAATTGATAGAAACAAGATTAAACAGGACGTAAAACAGTAAAAAAATGACCGCATCTCCACGTGGTGAATGATGTTGATTGGGGCGAAGCTCTGGTGGTGCTGATGATACTGATTTTATTGTTCATAGGTAGTGCTGATGGTGCTGATTTTTTATTGCTCATAGATAGTGCTGAGTTCCGGGTTGCGTTTCGACTTCATTATTACTGCTTTATGGTCGGTAAAATGCAGAGCCAGTGGTTCTTCTAGCGGATCAGCTTGGATCCGCTAGAAGCCGTGGGAACGCATCTCTACCGCTTAAGTCAACGGTCCATGTCAGAAAGAGAATGTGTGGTATGGAACGTGGTTATATACGTATTTGAGCATTTGGCCGCAGTGCCCTCTCGTCTATAAAATTTGAGCCAATGCGTGCAAAGTTTAAAGCGATTATATACGCATTTGACCGCAGCGCCCTCTCCTGTATAGACGTTGAGCGGCTACATGCAACGTTTCATCCATGACATCCCCAGCTCTTGAGTTACTACCACATCTCAGAGCCCCCTACTCGTCCTGCAGTCGTGGCCGAGTGGTTAAGGCGATGGGCTAGAAATCCAATGGGGTCTCCCCGCACAGGTTCGAATCCTGTCGACTGCGCAAACATTTTTTTTTCTTTTTTAAGAAGACAGATGGGATGGCAATCGTTGTGAGCACGGACGGACGGACGGACGGACAAGGCTAGACCCTAAGGAGCTTCGCCCCTAAAACGCAATGCTGTCCACATGGTCAAGCAGCTTTTGTATTGGTTTTCTTTATCCAAATTATCACCAGTTATTGCTTCGAGACAGAGCTACGCGTGCCACGCCACCAAATAAGGCAAACACGTTTCTGCTCGCGCATTGTGTTTAACAGTTGAACTGACTTTCTACTTTAGTAAATGACATCGACGGGCACCTTGCGGCTGGAAAAGAAAGCTGTGGTGGCAGGATCGCTCGCCAGCCTTCTCGAGCGAATCAGGCTTGATTCGCTCGAGAAGGCCGGTGGTCAAAAGACGAAGCCGTGAAAATAGGTTCAAAAGCACACGATGAAAATCGCCCAATAGAGGTAGAATTGAAATAACGTCACGCTGCAGACTTATACGTAACACTGTGCATCTAACGCCCTTGGACTCGTCACCGTTCCAGCACCACGGTCAGACGCAAACTGTTGGGAACAATGTGACTCCATCACCGTGACGTCAGCATCAAGGCTATGTCCTACCAAGGCGGGGACGCGGGAAACCCTAAAACTTGACCCTATATATCTTACGTATTTAAAGGAATATGAATGTCATATTGTTCTATATCTATAGTCACCGACAATTGAAGAAACACAGGAAGTGACAAGTTCTGAGCATTTTATTGGCGCTCCATAGCCAATGGGATTGTGGCATTCTGCGATCAAAAAGCCAAAGAACCAATCGCAAAGCCATAAGCGGGAAATTAGCTCGCCATACCCTGCGCATCTTAACTTGTAACTGACTCTAAAACTCCGTTCATAAACTGCACCCCACGCCAAAGCAGGGCACGCCTCGTAGAGGCCAATGCGGAGCGCAAATTCGTCCGCTTCTCGCACAGGCATTGCGGTGACATCAGAACACTGAGCTCTGATTGGCTCTAATTGGAAGGACAGTGGGTAGACATCAAGGCAGCTAGCATTGAGGTCTACCCATCATCATTCCAATCCAAGCCAATCAGAGCTCGGCGTCGTTCTGAGGTCACCGCAACGCCTGCGCGAAAAGCAGACGAACTTGCTCTCCACATACCCTTGTTACACGGTCATCCTTACCTGCAGTTGAGTCACCCTTAACCGCAGTTACGTTCAAGCACAGTTACCACACTTTGCTCTCGGAGAGCCATTTCAGAAGTGCACATCTCTGATGGGCACTCAAGATGCGCGAGCGAATGTGCGCCCATTGCTTTGACTGTATGGCCACAGGAAGTCGTCCGAGAGTATAGTGTGGTACTCTGTGTCTCAGCGGAACTGCAATTAGGTGCGCCCGTGTAACTATAGGGTACAGCTCACCCTCGCAGCAGAGCCCTGGTTCGCAGCCGGGGAAGTCCTGTCGGTTTGCTGACGGACAAAGAAAGCTTGGAAGACAGACATGGCCAGCTTCCGTGCAGTTCTCTGCGAGCGAAGATCCTGAAAGAAATAAAGCAGCGAATGTTTGTCAGCAAGTATACCTCACTCCAGGAAAGGGCTTGTGGCCTGTGCCGTTTTCGGAGTTCGTTGAGTAAGGGCGCATGTGCTTTGCTCGCTTTCCGAAGTGGCGAACATGAGGTGGGTGCGCTGGAGATGGCGCGCTGGTCTGTGGATTTGTGAGCCTTGCGATGGTGTGTAGCGCGAAGGAGGATCCGTTTTATGCGAAAACCTGAGTTTGTGTGTTCCTTCAGTTTAAGAATATTTTACCTTGCGTGCATTTCTGTTTGTGCCAGCGTAAAAAAAAAATTCCAAACAGAATCGTGTGTTTATTGTTTTAATAAAATAAACTAAATTGATTTTATTTAAATCACATTAATTTGACTTCAACCACCGTAGCTCGAAAATATTGACTGGTCTAACGCAAGGTAATATTCTAATATCACAAGGTATCGAGAGTTTTATCAGAAATAGTAACTGCGAATTTCAAGTAGTTTAGTGAGGAATATTTTATTAGCGTAAACACGCCATATTAAAAAGCGACAAAAGAAAACTTGATATCTAGTTAGTTAAATGGCTATATTTGCTTTCTATTTCGTGTTATGATTATTTTCAGTTTTGGTTTCTTTATTTAGTGTTCTACTTTACGCAACTAGCGAATGCTGGGGAAGGCAGAAAGAGAGCTGAACGCCTCGATTGCAGAGACGAGCACTGCTTGTTCCTCCTGTTCGGTCTGATATAATTATTTCCTTGATTCTTTGATTTATATATACATAGATGTACATAAAAGAGAAACGTCAAATGCTAGATAATTGGTAACTAAAACATTTTCAAAATCGTTTTGCGGATACGGCTTGGTTTCAATCATCATAGTAAAACTGGTCTGAAATAAATGACAATTTAAATCGTGACTTAAATCAAAAATTTAATTTGTTTTAATGTTATTCTTCTCACCTTGTTTGTGGGGACATACGCGAACATGGGTAGAGGGGGTCCGCTCAGAAAATTCAATCGTACAGCTGGGCGGAAACGCACCTTGACTCTGAATCGAATTTGTGGGTCTTGCTGGGTTAGAAAACATGCGTTTTGCCTGAGTTAATTGTACGTATTAAGGGACGAAGGCATTAGATTATTAAAACACAAATTGCCACTTAATTGTTTTAAGGCTTTGTTCGTTTAGTAAAGCTGGGATAGCCTTTGTGTCCACAATCCGACCAGGGCTGACGAGTCTAATATCATACACATAAAATACGATGGCGCACATAAAAAATATGAGGTGTCATTTCGCTACTAGTTCTGTTTTGCGAGTTTTACGTACCCCTGCGGACAAACAAAAATGGTCATTTAGGGGTATACGCGTGCATACGAGCTGGTGAGTATCACTCATGATGTTTAAACACCGGGACTGAGAAGGAAACTTGAAGATGTATTTGAAGAAACAGAAGGAATGTGAAAGACACGACCTGAAGAAAACGATGTGGCCTTTTCCTGCACATGCGATCCCCAGAAGCTCTATATTCCTCTCAATTTATCATATAGAGCCAAGTACGAGACCTTAGCTTCGCATTCCATTCCTATATTTCAAACTGCAGCCCATTAAACAAATGTTTCAACTAATTTTGTCTGCAATAGTCCACGTCGTTTCGCTCTACCAGTACAACCTAGTAGACCAGCTCGGCCAGTACAACCTAGTAGACAAGGCCTGCTCATGACGTCATCGTTAGTGGATCCGCGACCCGCCCCAAGCGGCAAACACGCTAAAGCTCGACGTGCGTCATCACACAGCGGTAGACGCGTGCGTCTTCGCGTCGACTCGTGCTGGCGTCGTGCTTGTTGTGAGACGCCTCACGAGACGCTGGCGTCGACGCTGACGTAAGCTAGGCGGCGCTCCGTGAATCCACTAGCCATGACGTTTAGGGAGAAAAGGCCGAAGCTTGTCTTCTGCGGAAAGCAAGTCGTCTGCTTCTTGCGCAAAGTTGCGGTGACGTCAGGACGACGCCGAGCTCTGATTGGCTTGGATTGGAAGGATTGTGGGTAGACCTCAATGCTAGATGCCTTGAGGTCTACCCACTATTTCTTTTTTTCAATCAGTTAATTAGAGCTCGGCGTTCCGACATCGTCCCAACCCCTGTCCAAGAAGCAGACGAACTTGTGCTCCGCATTGACTCGACGGGCGTCTGAAAGGGCGCAAAGGGTCCTAAATGCTACCGCAGTACACCCGTGAGCGATATGAAGGTGAACAGCCCTCTTCTTGTTTTTGACGCTCCTGCAAGTTTTGGAACAAGCTTTGTTCCAGAAGAGGGCTAGAACGCAAAGCTTAGACCCTTGGCCACGTACCATTTGAGACGTTGAGAGTTAATATAGCTTTAGCGGGCCGTAAAACAGGCAAGACACCAGGTAAGGTGTTCACCTTGATATTGCCGGCGGGTGTACGTCTCCTTCGAAGGCATGCCAGAAAGGAGGCGTATTCTCTCGTGCCATAGGTATTGTACTCCGATCAACTCACCGACAAGCAGAAGCGTCGACGCGATCAGCAGCAGGACAGTTGAGGGAGCCATGACGTTAAGTAAACGTGCCGATACGGTCGACGCAAAGTATATTAGAACAGATGTTTGCTCTCGGACGGGTATACACGCTGCTTTCTGTAGCACCTCCGCTCGCGGACGTGAATAAATACCTATAGTACATTGAACAACACAAATAAAAACCTGCACAGATCCGGCCACAAAAGAGAAAGAAAAACTATCCGCTCGACTAAGTGCCCAATTATTATTGAGCGGAATATTTTTTTCATTTCTTTGTTTTTGCGCACACAGATCAGTAAAAAGATAGGCTGACAGATATTCCTCTCCTCCGGGACGCCAGAAGAATGGTACGTTTGTATTGAGTACAGAGATGATGGGTTTTTTTGTTTTGTTTTTCTCTATTTTGGGAATAGGGGAAGCTTACCTGCCAGCCTACGACGACCGGCTGCGACACGCTGGTGTAGTGACTAATTCGTACAGTCATGATAAGAAAAAAAATATCTGCCACGTGTGCAAGTTACGCAGACTGCACTCTTCGCGGACATTTCCGGGGATCTACGGAGCGTTCTAATAATAGCCCGCCGCGCGCGGCCATCTTTGTCTACTGGGCTGTGGGACACATTTTGAGCACACGCAGTAGGCTCTCTCTTCTGAGAAATATCTGAGGCTGCACACACCTTCACAGCCCGGTGACCGGGCATTTTTTTCGTCCAAGTTATAAGCGCTGTAAAAGCGTATAGAGAAAACCTTCTCCATAGACGTTGGCAAGTGCGGCCTCTGGTCGCCGCCATCTTGCTGCTGGTGTGTTTAGATCACTGACCTCTATGTCTATTTGCTGGATCGCGTTTGCCCGCTCCGCGAATGCGGCCACGGCGGCCAACTTTTCGGTAGAGTTATATTACTCTAGCCAATGTACAGCTGGTGCAGCCACAACCATCCATTCATGGCAGACAGCGTTGTGGCAGTTGTGGCGGCAGGCTGTCATAAAAATAGCCGTGGGTGATATTTCGTGCTTAATTGAAATTGTTCGAGAAAACGTATTGTTGAAACCCTTCGTGAACGGTAGGACCCGACGAAAGTTTCACGAAATCGCAGCACCGGGGAAAACCCGCACAGCTCGCATCGAAAGTCGCACCAAAAGAAGCATCGAAAGCAGACGCCGGTACGGCGTCTGCTTTCGATGCAAGCTGCGCTGCTTTCCCCCGGTGCTGCTGCTTTCGTAAAACTTTCACCGGGTCCTCAAAGATGGGGATACCGTTCACGCCGGGCTTCAAGAATCTGCTTTGTTGAGCAACTTCAATCAAGCACTGCACCCACGGTACAGTGCACTAGACCCACGGCTATTTTTATGGCAGCATGCCGCCACAGCGCTGTCCGCCATATTACTATGATGGCTAGAGATAACATAACTCTACCAAAAAGATGGACGACCGTGGCCGCATTTCCGTCCATGGGCGGAGATGGTCAAACGCGATGCAGCAAATAGACATAGAGATCAGTGGTGTAGATTGTCTGACGGACAAGCATATTGCTGAGGCGTACCCACGACTTCCAGACTGGCACCCAAAGCAAAGCGTTTTCCATCCACGGTGTGGCCGCGGGCTAGCTCTCGAAGCGCGGCTGTTTGCAAATGTCTACACACCTTACCACAAAAAGTTGGCATTGCGCACAATTATCGACGCAGCGGGAAACAAATATACCTTTGAAAACCTAAAGCCACACTCGCACCGCTAATTAATACATCGTTCGAAATAGAGTTTGCGGACATCGTCTGAAGCTCCTGTGGGACGGTGCTGTAACATTGGTCACACAAAAAAGAATGTCCGCAGACATGTTTAAAGCGTACATGAGCATGAAGCATACATGCTTCACACATACTTTAGACGTGTTTGCAGATAAATTTGTCATCGCGTTCGCAGCAAACGCCGTGTCTTTCTGCATGATGTACACATCGCGACACTGTTAGCGCGAACACGACATTGGCGCATTTTCGCATTTTACTTTTGAATAGTATTAGCGAGCATGAAATTTTATCGCTTATATGATAGAGCTAAATGAGCTCTTTCCGTAGCAATAATAACTTGGATGACATCCCTTTGTTTCAAAGAGAAAATCTGGAAAAACCGGCGATCGCTTGTTCGCGCTAACAGTGTCGCGCTCTGTACGAGCAGGGCGACTGCGGCTAACCGGAGACACTGTCCGTGAGTCTCATTTTGGTCGTTTGATCTCCCGATCCTTGAATACATCAAATTTACGAAGAAGCGTCCAGTCCGCGGCAACGGTCGAATGGCACAGCCGTCGCTTACGGCGATCATGCCAGCCATCAATTTAGGAGTCACGGTGACAGCCGGAGCTTTTACAACGAACGTGTAGAAGTTCGTCTGCTCTTTTGCAGGAGTTCGGGGGACATCAGAAAGACGCCGAGCTCTGAATGGTTCTAAATGAAGGATAGTGGGTAGGTCAAGGCGGCTCGCTTTGAGGTCTACCAACTATCCTTCAATCAGAGCCAATCAGAGCTCGGCGTCGTTCTGACGTCACCACAACTCCCCTGCAAAAGATGCAGACGATTTGCTCTGCGCCTAGGCTCCGCGAGAAGGAGCCAGTACGCTGCCAGCAGACACGTGCTAATGGTTAAGGAAAGGAAATGAGCCTTCATTCAAATCTGGCCAGCGCACTAGCTCGCCGAGTGTTGTCGGAGCTGATAGCTTTGTTACGGTGCCTAGAACGCGCCTCGATGGTGTGTTGAGCGACTATGCTCAGCGCAAGTTCGTCTGCTTCTTTTGCGGGGGGGGGGGGGGGGGGGGGGGGTTGTGGTTGACGTCAGTACGCCGAATTCTGATTGCCTCTGATTGAAGAAATCGGGGTAGACTCAATGCAAGCTGCCTTCAAGTCTACCCTCTATACTTCAATCAAAGCTATCTCATCTCGGCGTTCTGACGTCACTACAAACCCGCAAGAGAAGCAGACGAACTGCGCTCGCATACCGCCCAGCATCGAAAGTTGTCCCGAAATGACAAACAAAATAACGTCACAAAAGCCAAAGTTTGTGCTGTCGGATGTCGCGATCCTTGCAGTCAAGCGTAGAAATTTTGAAGAAAACAAAAAACAGGAAAAAAAATTAGGAAAGTATGTGACTGTTACTATTTTAGTGCGTCCCAACTCCAACAGCAGCCGAAGCATCCGTAAAAGTGTCCAGCTGGAAAGCGATCGATCTGCAGCAGAACGGAGGTCTGTCACATCTGCCACCGCTGCTGTCACACCTCCAGGATCGCGACCGGCGACAACATGGCACTTCTATGACGTCAGAAGGCGGATATCGAGGGGCCACTTTATTTAGAAGCACGGAAAACATCTGTCCGAGACTCGTTCCAGGGCACCATGCCACGCCTTCTATACACCAACACAGTGTTTCCAAACAAAGCCGCTTTTCCCACACAGGTGTGGGCACTGCGCCTGCGGAGGAAAGCAAAATAGGGAGAGTGAAGCGCCTGCGCATGCGCAGTACCGACAGCAGCGCCACCGCAGTAGCCCTGACGTCAGTGAGTTGAGTTGGCTATAAACAAGTTTATTTGAAGACGGCGGATGAGGCTCATTCTCGAAAATTCCAAGAAATAACTGAGATTCACTGGCCAGAAACCGGCCAAAAAAAAAAAAAAAAAAGACAGAAAGGAAAGGAAACGGAGGCGACAGAATTTTATTGCAGAGTTGACAAAGTGATTGAGTGCTTGAGCCTCGTATTTGTTCTACCTGAGCTCTTCATATTTTGATTTCAATATCTTGAAGAGGAATTCTTACAAAACAATTATGCAAGTTATATTATTCTTTATTAAAAAAATACTACTTAATATACGCTTCCATTTTAGTATTCGATGTACTTAATATATTTGTAAAATTATACTTTAAGGTTCCAATTTGCATCTGGGGAAAAACAGGTCTAACGGTAATTTTGCTGTACCATTTTAATGTGACCCGCGTTTTCGACACTTCATTGGAAACAAAATATAACCGCTTCAGAGGTACAGCTCTGATGTTTAGTCGGGTAATGTCCTTGATGAAATTCCAGTCGGGAGGTGCTTTTTTACGTGCACCCGAGCAAAGTGAGAAAGATGTACAGCAGCAAAGTCTACAAGCACAAGCTCCATGCAGAGGACGCAACTAGGCTGCATTAACTATCGTTTAGCAGAACAACTATATTTTTATAGCTTAAAAAGGCCGAGCCAGGATATTGATTAGGAATATTTGTCAATTTATGCAAGCTTAGTGGCACTATAGTGGGACCCAAGTATATTCGCAGACAACGTCACTGACCAAGGAGCCTCTTTGTCGCCACGTAATTTCAAGAATAAAATTGGACGTTTCCATTGGTGACAACGTTGTAGGGATCGTGTTGTTGGCGTTGTCAACAATGCGATCCCCGAGATTTCGACATCGAGCTTTGTGACCCCCGTGATGACAATATTTGAACGCGGCTCATACCAAGGACACGAACACTGCGTAAGCATTCCATCTGGGCTCGGGACAATCAATGCCTCGCCATGCATTGGGACTCGTGCGCAATTGTCTTTCAGAAAACAATTAAGTTATATTGTCGTATCATTTAGGAATATCCCCACCGCAATATCAGAATTTTAATCCTCCGCCGCACAAGCAATTCAATTATAAACAGAACCCAACTGCTCAGATTGTACCTGCAAAACATACCGCGTTTTCGTTGGCAACAGCGGAAGCTCGGACGTAACATCAGGCAAAGAGAGCCAGCTCAGCCCTTGATTGCTGTCTCTGTAAAATAACTTCGTCCTAAGAACGACGAGATTTACGGTATTGAGGGAAGCTGAATTCTGCAATGATGATCTTTGTGCGCACCATCAACCATGTTGATGAAAACCGGGAATAAGTCAACGCCCGCGATTCTGACGTTACCATGCTTGATGTGACGTCACGCCACGACCAGCCATGCATACTCGCGAAATTTGGAATGAAGTTTCGTATTGATGTTCATAATTGATATAACGAATATTACATATCACTACAATTAGGCCCAATTTACGCGACCAGCGCAAAAATTTTGTAACTTCCGGATATCGCCGGAAAATCCCTTTAATAAACTGTCGTCGCCGTACATGTGCACGGTTTCCGTACACGGCAGTGATTACACATTTGAAGGTGGGCGCCAAAACGCGAACCTGCGCAAACCGCGGAAGATGTTGCTATTTGTTATGTCCTTGGTAAACTATAAGCGTTATATTCGCACGTTGTTTAGCATTGCTATGGGCTAATTTTTATTAATTATATTTCTTGTAAAAAGCAGAGCTTGACTGTTTAGATGAGGTGAGCTATGTGCATCCCGTATGAAACCCAATAGGGCTCAGGCATGCGCGTTTACTCTAGTCCATTTATGGTAGTCCTTAGGGTCGGCCAGGTTGAGGCCTCGTGCCTGTGTCTGGGGGAGGAGGAGGGGCTGCAGATTTGAGCAATTCCACAGAATGTGTCGGAGGCCAACTGCGTACGCTTTGGCAAAGCCGTGTGGGCAAGCCGGATGGGCATCATCGGGGCCCCGGCCCCAGGAAGCCAAGGCTGCCGGGGTGACTGCGGAATCCGTCTAGATCCTTGTGAGGTGGACCTCCACCCGTCGGGACAGGCTCGCCGGGAGGGGATGTGGGCATGCGGGAATGAGTGTACGCGTAGCGACCCTTAAGGCCGGTTCAGACACTTGCGTTTGAGTGAGTTTGACTGCGTTGCGTCGAGAACCGAAGGCGAGTCACCGGCACATCTGTGCTTCGTATGAAGCGTGGAATCCAATGCAAGGAATCATCTTGGCACGCGATATAAGCAGCAGGATGTCCTGGTTTTTCGCAGCCGCAATGCAGTCAAACGCAGTCAAACGCAACTGTCTGAACCAGGCTTTATGCGGGCCATGCCCACGACGGTTGAGGCCTCCGGCTCATCCAGAATGGGCCCGGGATCATGGGGGGACGTTCAATCAAGGCTCGAGCGACTTGCTGGGCTTTGTCCTGGTGAGTACCGTGCTGGTTGCCAGGGGTCCAGAGAATTCGGACTTCTTTACCGAATGTGCGATGTAGGACATTAAAGGAGCGATGCAACGATATTCATTTTGAATGTTTTTCACTTTACACGAGCTTATTGGCACTAGTGGGACTCAAGGATTCTCGCACGCAACGCCACTGGCCAAGAAACTCCTTTGTTTCGGTGTAATTTCAGAGACAAAAGCGATCATTTTCATTCAATCTCTCCTTTTCAAAATTGATGACATAGCGTGGGGATCGCAGTACACCCATATGACGATATTTGAATGCTGTCCATAGATTGGACCCGAGCATTGCGTGGGCACTCGATTTGGGCTCGTGATAATGACTAGCTCGAGAAGCATTCGGGTAGTGGCCCGTGTCCAATAGCTGCAATGACGACAACAGCCGAGTCATAACAATGTGTGGAACTCAGCGCGTGTCCTGTGCTTTGCCAACCCCAGCGCGTGGCTATGATCAACATTGGCGGCATATAATCGGCTCCAGGTCACGTGGCCGCTTGTTCTGGCTGCAAGTTGAGGGGGTGAACGCTGCTCGTTTTTCTTTAAGTTTTTACTGGGACTTCTATTGCGTGGTGAAGAACGAACGCGTGCTTCATAGGTCACTAACGTCAGGGATCCGTTCTAAGCGGTATTTTCGCAAAGTACAAAATCGTTGCATCGCCCCTTTAATTTCATGGCAGATATGTAGCAGAGATCGCGTTGACAATGAGATGTGTGTCAGCAGAGGCACAATCCGTGTGAACGCGGACCCAAGTGAAATATATAGGGCATCCACGTTAATACTTGGATGGCGTCTAAAAAAAAAACACCTCCCCCCCCCATTGAGCCGACGGTCCAGCTGCGTGGCGTAGAACGCCGATGTGTCAATCGAAGGCTGAGATGGGCAATGCACTGCGGTAGCGATGCCATGTCGGCACGTTGCTCCGTCGGTGTAGGCATCTAAAGCCGACTCGTCCAAGCTGGTGGCCGCGACCTGCTCCACTTCTGGTGGCGCGGAGGAGGGCGGACTCGTGCGGACGGCAGCAGGCTTATTGGTAGTAATCGTAGTGTTGTACCATGGCGGCGGGGGAGCCCCAACGTACGGAGAGCAGCGGGGAGGTTCCTCGTGCCAAGGATTGGTGGTATGTTTCAAATTGCGAGCTTCTCTGCGTTGAGTGACAAGTTGTTCAATAGTGTTTAGTTGCGCATATTCGTACAGGTACCATGTAGCGGTATACCGAGGGAGGCCGATGATAACGCGAATGGCTTCCCTACTGATGATTTCGATAGTCTTCCACTGAGCTGCAGTGAGACGCTGGAACTGAGCTTGGTATATCAAGCGAGATTGAAGGACGCGATTATCCAGGCGCAGGGCTACCTCAGTTCCCTCTCCGCCACATCGCTTAGTGATGTGTTGAATGAGTGTGTTGTAGACGCCGCCGTCACGCGTGCCGCTTGAAGCCACTGCTTGGCTGAGCCAGACTGGTGGATGAGGAGTCCTAAGATCTTGGTTTGTGCAACCATCGGAAGCTCTCCCCTATGGTTAGGGGCTTGGGAGTCGATGGCAGTACCTTCCAGGCCGCGTTGTTATACACATGAATAAATTGGAATTTCTCGGGGACACCATTAGGCCAAAAGTCGTTAGACGGCGGTCTAGGATATTCAACCCGTCCTGTAAGGCATTTTTTTGCACCTCCACGGATGGGTGGACCGACCACATTGTAACATTATAAGCGCAAATTAAGAAAACGAAGGTCTTGCATATCAGCGAGAGCCCAGGCAAGGGGAAGAAATGCAATGTTGAATAGGAGTGGTGCAAGTACTGAGCCTTGGGGCGCGCCATAGTTTGATGGAATGTTTGACGACTCGCCATATGATAGGCGTGGGCAAAAGTCCTTTTGGTAATAAAAGCATGGGCAGCATAAGCAGCGATGGTGGCCAAAGGCCACCATCGCCTCCAGCAATGGGGCGATGGTGGCCCTTTCACGGCTGTTTTTAAACAAATTTGTAAAGCTTAAAACACCATATTATATATATATATATATATACATATATATATTATATATATATATATACATATATATATATATTATATATATATTATATATATATATATTATATATATATTATATATATATATATATTGTGGAGACGAGAAAACGAACACCAGTTCTCGCGGTGTCCAAGCTCCGACTGCCCCGCGTGCCAGCTCGCCCCCCGGTCGTCGGTGCTCTTTATTCTCGTCTTTTTCCGTTCCCCACACATTCCCCCCTTCGGGGGAAGGGAGCGTTTGGTTACAACACTCTATTAGCCCCGTGCGCGACCGAAAGCGTCGCTGTGGTCGGCCTTCCACGATTGGCCGAACGCTGACTATGACGTCGGAAAGGGGATTATCATCGACGGAAATAAGAGGAATGAAAGAACTTTAATTTTGACGGTGTTGGCAGTGTTCCTTTGAGAGCGCAATGATTTCAAGCTTCCACCATGGTAATAACAAACACCATCGAACTTGTTGTTTGCAAGCTAATGACGTCACAAAGGGGAACCACAGGAGGGCGCCACCAAAACATCTCGCCGCTAATACCTGTTTTCACCTCAAGAACCGAAGTAAAACAAGTCCGGCTCCTCGCGGAACATTACTAATTTCCCCCTTTATGTGGATATGAAGACATATGTAGGTGAATTTTAGATTAGATATATGTTAGCTTATCAAG
This sequence comes from Ixodes persulcatus, assembly GCA_013358835.2. Taxonomy (NCBI): domain Eukaryota; kingdom Metazoa; phylum Arthropoda; class Arachnida; order Ixodida; family Ixodidae; genus Ixodes; species Ixodes persulcatus. The sequence continues at coordinate 75,968 of JABSTQ010010054.1, read as the reverse complement.
ACGTACACGTTCCAAACGCCAAAACCATCGCTTTTTCCTCCGACAACCGAATCTCGTCAGAACTATTTCGCGCCGCGTAGGAACAATGCGCAAAACTTACTTTTTTCTTGAGGTGAAAACAGGTATAGTTTGGTTTTGATGGCAGCGATGGCCGCCTGCAGGAAGCGGTCGCCCTCCTTGAAGAGGAAGTGGTCGTCGATGAGCTGCTGCTGCGTCTTCTTCACCATGCCGGTCAGTGGGTAGTAAGTGGCCTTCAGCTCGCCCTCCAGCATGCGCAGAGTCGAGCTCACTTTCTCCTCCATCTCGCGGTATTGGGCCTCCGTCAGGCACGGGTTGAAAGGGTAGCCCTGCAACGAGCGTCCGCAGCGCACGCCGGTGGAAATGACGAACTGGTCGTCGGGGGTCCACGTTGACCAAGGTGCTGAAGTCTCCGAAGTCCGTGAGCGAGTGCTTGTTGGTCGCCTTGAAGCCGCCGTGGTAGTCCTAGATCACCGGTTGAACAGGACGGCGAATAGAGTGTACGACTCGGCATCCGGGGCGCACAGGCGGACGTCGCTGTCGAGGTTTTCCACGCCGGACTGTATGATGTCGACCAAGGTGGCTCCCATGGCTTTTTTGCGAGTCTAGAGCTTTTCGAAGATGAACGGAGGACCGTACGATAGTATTGGGACTCCGAACGGTATCTGACGTGCGGTCCAAAGGACCTTTGAGAGGGCGCGAATCGGAGAGCTTGGGGCGGCGCGACGGCTGGCGGGAAGGACGGTGGAAGCAGACTCTGGCTTTTGGCACTCTGAGCTTCGACTGAAAAGTGTTGACTCTCGACGCCTGTGCTGGAACGGGAGACGTTCACTGTGGTCCTGGTGTTAACGTCCACTCGGATGCGCGATCCACTCATGGCTACGGCGTTCGCAGAGATGTGCTTGGCTGCTCGAGAAGGACTCTGCCGGCCACTCCTCTCCCTGCGGCTCTACAGTGACTGTGCCTGTTGCTGGGATCCGTACTCCCGGCGTCCTCGGAATCCCATGGTCTGAGCATGTCCGGTGTCCTATACCGCGTTCGGGGCCGTTGGCTTGCTGAATGAGGCAGGAGGGAGGGGGCAGGGAGGCAGATTAAAACTCGTCAATGATGACATCTTCGTGTGCGTGTGCTGTCTGGTTAGGCGCCCTAAGCCTCTCGGGGCACGATCTCGACACGACGATGAGCGCCGCCTCGACGTCGGCGGATGTTAGCGGCCGAGTTGCTGCCGATGCGTTGTTCTCTTGTCGTTGGCGACGCTCGGTGTGGAGGGCCCCGTGCAGATGACTCTCCCCCGCTATCATGGGCACATGGCACAGGGCGCATAACCCGGCACGCTCTTCGTCGGTGTAAGTCGACAGTGTGTCCTCTTGCGCACCGCTCATTCATGGTGCGTCCCTGGAATGGGCTGGGACGTCGGCCGGCGCCAGTCCTTGTGGGACCTGTGGCTGTCGGTCCCAGCGCAGGCGGGAAGCGAACCCCACGAGGCTGTGATGCTCCATGATGCACCACGTCGCAGCCTCATGGGTTCGGGAGCGTCGCCGTGGGTGCTGAAAAGGCGGCCGATGGTAAGACGACCGCCGCGGGGTGGGTGGCGTGGCCGTGACCACGGTCGGTCTGGCGGCATGGCTGCAGGTAGTCGAGGTCAAGAAGAGGCACAATTAGACAAGATGGAGACGACGTTACTGAACTCTCAACACTCTTCGCCACGTTCAATAAAAGGTTTCAAGTCATTGATGTTAACAGGTCCGACGCGTGCGCCGGTTATGGGGCACCGTAATCGATATGTGAGGCGTGTAATTCGCGTCTCGACCACGAATGGCCCTTCCCATCGTTTGGCGAATGAAGCGGAAAATCCTTGGCTGGCGTCACTGAGTGGGTGAGTGCGTCGGAGAACTAGATATCCGACAGAAAATTCGAAGTTTCTCCGGCCTCCATTATATTGGGTTCGTTGTCATGATTGCGCTAGTTCGATATTCCCCCGGGCCATTGTCACTGTATTTCGGATATTATAGCAGAGTCCTTTGCGCTAACCTTGAGTGGGATTGACGCGGGCGAGCATCTAGCGCAAGCTCTATAGTGTTTTCCATGGGTACTCTTAGCTCCCGACCAAAATTCAATCGTGCCGGTGTGAATCCCGTGGTTTGGTTTTCTGTGGTATGGTAGCAAGGCCATCTCTGGGATATAAGAGGTACCAGTCGCGGTGTTCGTTAGTGTACAAAATTAGCATTGCCGGAGGTTGCGATTTACTCTTTCAGTGATATTGGCCTGGGGGTGATAAGGGGAAGTACAATTATGTTGGATACCGAGAATCTCACAACAATTTTCAAATACAGTGCTGGTGTAGTAGGTGGCCTGATCTGTTAAAAGGACAACAGGATACCCAAACCGGGAAAATGTTTCTCGAAGTTTGTCCCATATCTTCTTGGACGTAAGTTGACGCAGGGGATGAAGGTCGACCCACTTGGAGAAGTGGTCGTGACAACAAGGAGGTAGCTGTTGCCTTGTGGGCTGCGTGAAAATGGGCCCATGATATCACACGCAACAATTTCCCAAGGACGATGACTCTGAACCGACTGCATGAAACCCAGGGGCTTCCCGCCTCGGGGTTTTGCTGTCTGGCATTCAGGACAGCTGCGGGCATAACGCAAGACATCACGATTCATTCGAGGCCAGGTTGCAATGCGGCAGAGCTTTTGGTAGGTTTTTTTTTTTTCATCACTGTGACCTGCCAGGACACTGTCATGAAAGTAACTTACAAAAGTACGTCGTAATATTTTCGGCACGACTACGCGAAATGGCGACGTGGTAGGGTCACCCTCATCTGCTTGAGGTATGTATCGAAGTAAAAGGCCATCGTTACTCTGAACGTAGGTGTCTGTGGGTGCATCAGTCATGTCTGTCTCCTGGAACTGGGTTGATCTAACCGCGTAGATATCTGCTGGCACAGATCGTCTGCTCGCGGGGCTCTGAGCAGCTGTTCCCGGGTCACGACTACACCCCAGGAAAGTTCCTCGTTAGTAACAGCGACCAACTCCGTCGCTTCTTCCTTTTCCTGGGGTGGAAGGGGGCGCGAGACAAGGCGTCCGCCGCAATGTTGGATTTGCCAGGCCGATACTCAATGGAGAAATTGTATCCCTGTAAGGTGAGAACCCATCGAGCTAGACGTCCTGCTGGGTTTTTAAGATTTTTGAGCCAGGTCAACGCTTGGTGGTCCGTCTGAATTGTTAAGGTGGCTCCGTCAAGGTACATATCGAACTTCTTTAGGGCCAATATTTTTGCTAGGCACTCCTGCACAGTTAAATTTAGTATTCTCCAAGACGGTGTCCATGAGCCTCGGGAAGCTTGCGGGAGAATTAGACAGGCCAAAGGGAAGTCGATCGAATTCAAATAGGCCCCTCTGGCAAATGAAGGCCGTCTTAGGAGTGTCAGCCTTGGCGACAGGAATCTGGAAAAACCCTCTACTACAGTCAAGAGTGGTGGAAATGGTTGCCGATCCCAGTGCATACATTACGGACGAGATCGATGGGAAAGGGTATGCATCCCTTCTCGTTATGGCGTTAAGAGGTCGATAGTCCACGCATAAACGCGCTGTTCCATCTTTCTTGGGCGCCAGGACACACACACACACACATATATATATATTATCGAAAGTATGCAGACGAATTAACAGGGCCACACGAAAAGTACACGATAACCGACTGAGGGCAGCCCTGCAGCGCCTGGCCCAGACCGGTGTGACGCTCAACTCCGACAAGTGTCAACTGGGCGTCACGAAGGTTTTGTTTCTATCAGTGGTCCTCGACATACACGCAGATTTACAGAAGGTGAAAGCAGTCAAGTTTCTGCTTCCCGCGACAGATGTATTAGAACTCTGGCGAGTTTTGTGTATGGTGAATCACTGTGTACGGTCACAAGTGACCGCAGAAGAACACCAAGTGGACGCGGGCATTGAAACAAGAACTATAGCCCTTGACAAGGTCAAGCGAACGATCACGTCGGAGAGACGCCTGACAAAGTATGACAGCTCCGTTCGTACAATCGCCTCTGCCGACTCCTCATCCCATGGACTGGGAGCGGTGCTCCTCCAAGAACAACGGCATGGTGAACTCTGCGCTGTCGTGTTCGCTTCTCGGTCACACCACGCACCGACGGAGCAGCGCTACAGGCACACCGAGAAAGAAGCCCTAGTACTGACATGGGCAGCTGGGCGATTCGACGAGTACCTTCGAGGTTTGGAGTTCGGTCTGCAAACAGATCACAAGCCCCCGGTCCCGCTTCCAGCCCAGCATCACTTGGATTTGCTGCCCCCACGTGTACATCGGTTTCGAATCCGCCTAATACGATATTCATACAATATTGAACACATCCCAGGCAAGAACTTGTAAAAAACTTGGAGCACGCTTAAACTTCGCCTTTAATGGTGAATTCCGCTCGCAGATCTCGAGCCCTCCAAAAGCGCTCCATTTGGAGCGCGCATATTCCGCTCGCAGATCTGGCTCGAGCTGGTCATCTTCCCCTCGTAGATCTCTGGCAACGCCCGCTCCACGGAGCGCCTCAAACTCCGCCGAACTTGCTCTGCGGGATTTCACAGATCTCTCCAGATGTTGACAGAGCGGCCCACGTGATTTCCTTCTAAATCGGCAGTGCGCATGCGCGGCGAGGTCGCGAGGTTGGCGAGGTCGGCAAGGTCGGCGGGCCGGACGATTCGTCGAGTTGGATCTGTTCGGGTGCATCGGTTGTTTACGTGGGATTGTGACGGCTCGAACGCTTCTACCTCCCGTAGATCAGGGATACAAAGCCGGGACTGTGGAGCGTGGTAAATCGCAAGCGCTGACAGCTGTGATCGTGAGAGGAAGAACGACAGGAAAGCCGGAGGCAGACGCAAGGTTAGGCCTGTTCATTCCGCAGCCAATGATTGTTTACCTTTTTACACTGCATTCCGCCGGCGTTTTCCCGTGCAATAAAGCAAAAAAACGTTAGGCAACGACCGTGCAAGTGATGGTTTGTTACCTCTGTGTTTATTAAAGTCGTACCAGAAATCTGAACTCCACCGCTGGCAATCGCTGTCCGTGCCCCGCCGCTTCGACGCGGCCGAAAGGTATGTGACGGTGCTGAACGCGGACTGCGCGGACGCAGTGGCGTCACAAGGGGGGGGGGGGGGGGGGGCGGACCGCCCCGGGTGCAGCGCTCAGGGGGGTGTCGCGGCGGGCCACGAAGCGGGGGGGGGGGGGAGGAGTCGCGGCGGGCCACGCGCGAGCCGGGGGGGGGGGGGGGGGGGTGTCGCGGCGGGCTACCGCCCCGGGTGCTGCTGACCCTCGTGACGCCACTGCGCGGACCTCTTCGTTATTTGTGACATGAGCGCCGTGGTACGTATAATTTCGCACGGCCTGTGTCGCGTGTTATTTCTGCGTCGGAAAGGTCAGTCGTCTCAGGCGTTGGTGGGCTTGTCAAGTTCGAGCAGCGGCCATTTTGAATGGCGGAGGGAGAAGCGATGGGGAGGAGTGTGGGGGAGGTCGCTCCAAAAAGGCGAGTTTATCTTCCCCTCGTCGATTCGGAGCGGGTCCCACGGAGCGGAATTTCGCCTCCCTCGCGGATTTTGGAAAGCGCTCCGGATGTACGAGTGGAATTCACCATAAGAGTGGAAAGCGAAAGCGTTATCTGGCCCCGTTCGCATCGCCTGCTCAATCGCTTCTCGTGCTTTTCCTGCCAGTGAGCAGGAAGTGCGCTGGATATGGCCTAGTCCGCTTCTGTAGTATATCCGGGGCAGTAATGAACGCGTCAAAATCGACTCGCGCTTGGCTAGGACCATGGACGACCAAACCAGAGTGTTACAGGAATATCAAGTGGTCATGCTAACTCTCAGATTATCTCGTGTTGGGGCTGGAGACAGCGCAGCTAAGTACCGGCCGCGACGGTATACGCTTAAACAGTGTACAGGCGAAAATGAGCGGATGGTATGAAAAATATATTTCGATTTTCAACAGGTATTGTGTGTGGAATTTGTATTTTTTTCAAGCATATGTTATGCTGCACAGATAGTTCCATCCCACATAGTGGATCCTTACAAGTTCCGTAGACTTTGTGCTACGTTTATATGACAATCTTTATTCAAACGAGTGCTCAGAACAAATTAGTTCCCGAGTTTTTTCAAATGGGGGTTGGGGCTCGTTAACTTAGAGCTCAAGATCAAAGTTCAGCGGTTTCTTGTCTTCCGTGACCAAATTAACCCGGAGATTACAAGATCCTCACAATGCCTAGGGAGGCTGCACTTGTTTGTCTGGCCAGTGAGTACGGAAGAAGCCTCCTTGAGGGCACCGGAGTAGTAACAAACATGTACCACTCCGGCCAACTGTCAATCAACGCCCAAAGGGGCGGAGCCAAACCCGATCCGACCAATCACAGCGCAGGAGGGCGGGGCCAAACCCAATCCAACCAATCACAGCGCAGTAGGGCGGGGCCCTTTCCCTCTCTCCCATCCCAGTGACCAATGACAGGCAGTGGGCATCGATGGCCCCGCCCACAGGACATTAGCCAGTGACCAATCGGAGCTCAGCGAGGTCCCGTCACGTGTGAAGTCACGTGTCAGGCGCGTGCCAGAAGCGTGTCACTTACCATGACCGCAGACCGCAAACCACAAACCGCAGACCGCAAACCTCAGACCGCAAACCACAAACCTCAGACCTCAAACCACAAGCGTGGTTGACCAGGTGTTGACAGCTGCGGTCATCATCTGACAACAACCACGTGATGTCACACAGGGTCCGAGCTTCGTTCGACAGAGGGCGCTATAGGACTTGAATTGCGGCGCTCAGGGCGTCTCACGTGTGATGTCGCAGAGGGTTCGAGCTGCGTCCGACAGAGGGCGCTCACGTGATGTCGCACAGTGTTCGTGCTGCATCCGAAGGAGGGCGCTGCGCTCCGGTCACATGACGGTCACGTCTTGGGTAAAACCAGCTGAACAAAGGAAGGACGGTCACGTGTTTTGAATTTGAATCGCTGCGCGGTAAATGCCCCTTTCATTCGATAAAAGAGGCTCCGCCGCCAGCGGGGAATCCAACTCGCGACTTCTTGATCACCAGCCCGACGCGCTACCCTCTGAGCTACGAGCTTTTTTTTTCTTTATTGCACCCCCTGAGCTACGAGCGCATTGCTTCCGAGAGCGCTTAAGACGGGTTAGTTGTTCGTGTGTGTGTGTGTGTGCAATTCAGATCACGTGTTTTCCTGCCACATGGCTTTTGTAATGCGGTTAAAAACAGGATGCTTCATTGTCGCAGGTTATGTAACGATGGTCGTGTGACGTAATGCATCGCTGGGCGCTAACGTTGCTCGTCTTCCTATCACGTGATTTCGCGCGCGCGCGATTCAAGCGGTGTTCGCGCGGACTCGTCACCTCGGGAATGGCTTTCGTAATCTGGGTGGTGAAAACAAACAAACAACCCTACACGGAATTTGAACGCGTCATTGCTCCAGGTCATGTGACGAAGCCTATCTATACAATTCCGTCATGGAGGAAGAAGTCTAGACAGGTTTCGTATATGTCTCGAGAGATCGGAATGTTATTGTTTTTTTTTCATATGCAAATGAAATACATTGTTTCGACGCTCCGCTCGTTCGCTTTTGGTTATTCAGCTGTCGCATTTGGGCACCTGATTCTTGAAATAAAGACAAAAAAGGACACAAAGCGAGGATGGATCTTTATCTTTTTTTTATTCAATATGCATATATCTAAGAGATTCTCAAAACATGAAGAAACAGATGGCGCGCGCGCGACAGCTCTTTATACAAATATCAAACACTTGGTGAAAAACAAAAAAAAACTCGCGCTACGTAAAAATGGCTCTTTACAATACCCTCTGTACACACACACAAATACATCAGCTTGAAATGAAAAAAAAGAAGCACTTCACGAGAGGCTCCAATGTCCGAAAGGAAGAGTTGAAACGCCGTCAGAGTCGATGAAGCGCTTGTTGTCGAACGGGTTGAGTCCTATCTTCTCCACGACAACAGTCTTGTTCTCGCACAACTTACGAGCGATGGTTCGCTGCGTGATCTTGTGCAGAGTTTGTTGCTCGAGAGTTTGAACGTAGAGCTCGTAGGTTAGCTTACGGGACTCGCACCTTTTCACTCCTTTCGCCCTCACGTAGTGCTCTCGGGAGGCTAGTTCCATCGAATAGAGTTTGGGTTTTAAACAAACAAATCCAAGAATGTGATCTTTTGGGAGCTCGTTTTTGAACACTCCTAGTTTCATTTTGTTTGCGGGAGAGAACAAGGGGTGATCGGCTGGGTACCCAGAAGTATCCAGGTGAGTTTCGGCAAGGGTCGCGAGCTTCGAGTCTACATCCGGGTCGGTGATTTTGAGGATGAACGAGTCCGTGTCGCTGTACGCTGCGCGAGCGTCGGGGAAAACGCGCCTGACCTGCTTGTAGAAAAATTCGTACATGACCAGTTTGGACATCTCTAGGATAGAGAAGCCCACGTACACGGGTTTGTTCAAGTGTAGGGTTCTCTGAGAAAACTGAAAGATCACCACGGTCGGGCTAATTGCCGCAAACTGTCTGAGGTTAGGTTTCTGCAGGTTTTTCAGCACTTCCTCCTCGCTCACGCTAATGACAACGTTATTGTACTGACGTGGGTTTTCGATAGTCTTGCCATAAATTGAATTCATATTGAGCTTAGATAGGTTCTTTTGAAAGGCATTTGTCGCCTGTTTTCGGAGGTTGTGGTTAAAGTCGATGAAATCTTTAAGAAATGCCCTCTGCGAAAACTTCAAAACGCGATGAATGACCTTTAGTTTTAAGCCCAACCCCAGATACAGCTTGAGATTTCGGTAGTGAATGATGTAATTGCGTTTCGGGTAAACGGTGAGAAGCAGCATTTCGCTCAGACTCTCGCTGGGGTAGGTGAAATTTTTCGACGAGCGCTTTTTGATAGGGTGAGAGCCGTTCGAGAGGGACTCCTCGTTTCTCGGGAGCCAGGGGAAAGTCCGCGTGAGAATCGTGTAGTTCCCGAGGATAGTCGAGGTCCACCTCTAAAATGTAACCCTCGGGCGCGTCGTCGGGAACCTGCTGGAAGTGGAGAGCGTTGATTTCCTCGCAGTCTAGCCATCGAAAATCTGCGCATGGAAAGGGATTGTCGCATGGTGGAAGCGTACAGGCCGTTCACGTCGAGGCCTTTTTTATCGAATGAAAGGGGCATTTACCGCGCAGCGATTCAAATTGAAAACACGTGACCGTCATGTGACCGGAGCGCAGCGCCCTCCTTCGGATGCAGCACGAACCTTGTGCGACATCACGTGAGCGCCCTCTGTCGGACGCAGCTCGAACCCTCTGCGACATCACACGTGGGACGCCCTGAGCGCCGCAATTCAAGGTCAATAGCACCCTCTGTCGAACGAAGCTCGGACCCTGTGTGACATCACGTGGTTGTTGTCGCAGCTGTCAACACCTGGTCAACCACACTTGTGGTTTGAGGTCTGAGGTTTGTGGTTTGCGGTCTGCGGTTTGTGGTTTGCGGTCTGCGGTTTGTGGTTTGCGGTCTGCGGTCATGGTAAGTGACACGCTTCTGGCACGCGCCTGACACGTGACTTCACACGTGACGGGACCTCGCTGAGCTCCGATTGGTCACTGGCTAATGTCCTGTGGGCGGGGCCATCGATGCCCACTGCCTGTCATTGGTCACTGGGATGGGAGAGAGGGAAAGGGCCCCGCCCTACTGCGCTGTGATTGGTTAGATTGGATTTGGCCCCGCCCTCCTGCGCTGTGATTGCTCGGATCGGGTTTGGCTCCGCCCCTTTGGGTGTTGATTGACAGTTGGCCGGAGTGGTACATGTTTGTTACTACTCACCGGTACTCAGGTTTTATAAAGAAACTGAAGGAGTGATTGATTTCTCCCGAAACCGGTTTTCCTGGGATTACCTACTTCAAACGAAACGAAAAAAAAAAATCTACTGGGACACCATTAACCTGATTATTTCACCACCGTTATATCGTTTACCGTATAAAAGCCTTGGGTCAACTGTGTTCAGACATTTGCGGAAGTACCCTATTCAAACAACCAGCAAAGATGTTTTTTGTGAAATTTCACACGGAAGTTTTGCCCATTAAAACATAGCCATAAAACAAAGGTTTTTTTTTGGTTTTTTTTGGTGGCGTGGTTTATTTGTTGTGCACTGTGTCCTTTCCCGGAGACTTTGCAGCATATCTTCCTGCAATGTACAAACGCCGAAATATTTTGGTCAGAGCTCCGATATGCTTTCAGCATTGATACACGCCCGACTGGATTACTTTCAAATTTCTTAAACTAGAATCGGTTGAAAAAAGAAAGTGTTGATGTTCTCTTTCTGCTCTGCCTGCGTGCAATTTGGAGACCCCGAACGGGTCACACAATGGTGGTTGAAAAGGAAAAACCCGCTTGGAACCACTGTGTTGAAAGCTTTGCATACACTAGTGGCCTGCTGGAACATACGTATTGAAATGCCGGACTTCGAGCGATGGCCCGCGATAGAATCCAGTTTAAAGCGCTACATGGTAAAAAGAGACAACTATATTAATAGACATTGTATTATCCGTAAATGAGATGATGAGTGTACATTTTCAAGATCATGAGATTATGTGAAACGCATTGTGAACACGTGTTTCCGTTCTGTCGCGGCCAACTCGGTAGCGTTCTAATATTAAAATAAAATTGCTATGTGTAAAAAGAAAAGAGCGGACATGGCCTAGTCAGTAGCGTGTCTCACTCGCAACCGAAGGGTCGTGGATTCAAATCCTGCCTAAATTTATTCACCTTTTTTTAAAGCAAATTGATTACTTTTTTAAGTGAAATCATTTGAGACATGCGGCGACCTTTAATTCGCATTACATGGCATGTTTTTAATAACTTTCATTCTACGCGTGACGTCACGTTTCACTTTGAGCATTGTGGATTTTTTTTTTAATTCCCGCGCGAGGTTATGTGACTGTGACGTCATGACCCTATCGACCAATCAGGATTTTCGCGTCACGCCACCGACGCCGGCTTTTCTGGAGACGAGCACCTTAACGATGTCGCGTTGAGAGCCGACACGCTGTCGAGAGCCCCCTGTGGACATGATTCATCTTAAGACATGCTGACCCCTGCTGAGATTTCGTCATTTCTTTTAGGGGCAGTCAGCACACTGCCTGCATCAGAACACCTTCTTCAGAGGATATGGAAACTTCAGAGAGAAGATCAAAACTGCGCAGCCTTGTTCAAGTACTGCGCAGAGGGCTGTCCTTTAAAAACTCAACTTCCATACAACCTGAAACCCTACTTCGGAGAGCGAGGCAAAATAACAGTGTGCCAAGGCCCACTGCTCAAGGTACCCCGGCTGATCATTCCCAAGTGTCTTCGAGCAGAAATGCTCTCGCGGATCGATTAGGGTCATCAAGTTTTTGAGCGCAGTCGTGCACGCGTCCGAGAATCCGGCTGGTGGCCATGTATTAGTGGCTTCTTATCAGACATCGATGCCAAATGCGCAAAGGGTGCGATGTACAAGACCTATGTTCAGGAACCTATGTTGTCGTCTGAAACGCCAGAATTGCCCTGGCAGAAGGTCGCCGCTGACTTGTTCCAGATCGATGGTGTCAACTCTCTTCTCCTGGTCGACTACAGTTCCAGGTATCCAGAAGTTGCCATTTGTCCGTCTTCCACTTCACTTTGTGACCGAGTGAATGAAGAGCATCTAGTACCCACATGGGAAACCGAAAATCTTAGTTTTGGACAATGGTCCACAGTTTTCAGCCACAGAGTTCAAGAACTTCACCCAGCACTATGGGTTCAAACATGTCACTACCAGTCCAAGATACCCGCAAGCCAACGGGATATTGAACGAATGGCGAAGACAATCAAAAGTTCAGTGAAAAAGAGCTGAGGTGTTATACTTAGCCCTTCTCAACTACAGTAACACGCCAGGACCTAGAGGTCTCAATCCCGCCCAACTGCTGATGGGAAAGAGGCTCCGCAGCAATCTCACAATGTATCCTGGACAGCTAAAGCCAAGAACCGCCAACCAGTCAGTGTGGGAAAGGAAAAACCAGAGACAGAGACAAAAGCAGTAGGCGCAATTACGACAGGCGCTACAGAGCAATACCCCTGGCGCTTTTTAAAGGAAACTTCGACGAAATTTGAAATATACCCGTCGTGTTCAGAAATAGGCTGAATATAATACACAATATCCGTAAATGACAATCGCACGTTTGTATTTTGAGCCTGATGGCTGTATTTTTCGTTATAAATGGCCCACCCTGGCAAACGCTCGGAGAGCAGTCGGCGGAGAGCACGCATTTTGTGTTTCATGCTGTATGTATTTTCCCGATGACATTGAGAAAGCATCGTACCACATTTGAAAAAAAAAAAAGCAAAGAAAAACTGTAATCTATTTTTGTTGGGTATGCGCGCGACAGAACGAATGTAACTGGAATGTTAGTTGTCGTTTTTTTTTTTTACGATAAGTTTTGACGGCGCCGTTCGATTAGCCGCGTGTCCAACGAAAAAGCGCTTAGCTGTCGAAAATAATTTACAACAGAAGATAGCCGAAACGCATGCATTTTTCACGCTCACAAATAACGTGTTTACCGATAGACAGGACACGGACATACAATTTAGCAAGTGTTAACATTCGAACAATATATTGTACGTACCACACGATGCAGCGTTATCTGAAAAGAATTATTGGAGGAAGATCTCAAATAACACAGCCACAGTCGACGACAGTCACATCTTGACGATCGGACGGAATCCAAGATGACTTGGTTTTGGGGCACGTTTTGGGGAGAGCTTACTTTTTTCACACCAGCACCAATGCAGAGGAACGGGCGTGACTGACTCCAACCCGAACAGCTATTTATGGTTATGTCTGAGAAGGAACTCTACGCGGATTATCCCTGGGAGGGGGGAGAACAGTTGTCATTGTTCGCAAAATTGCGTCGAGGGTCGTTCGACGTCCTTCCCCTTCCTCGTTTCCCATGGATGTCGAGCAGAAACGCTTGAATGGCGAGAAACTTACCAGCCCTATTTCTCACAGTGGAAGGTAACACAGAAAGGGTACGCAGCAGGCACCAGAAAAATTAAGTGGAAACTTTGAAGAGAGACCAGAAAACGTCGAACGCAAAACCGCAAAACGTAGGTAGAGAATCGCGCTGAGCGGGTTTCCACAGTCCAAGAGAGTGGCAGAAAATTTCTAACTGATATATGGCGCGAGAGTCGCACCAGCCGCGCCAGTATCAGCGTCAGCAACATGGCGGCGGCCTAGGAGCGTTTTTTTGGAGAGGTGTATACTCAGGCGGAGCGCGTATGCGGAGCGGCAGTGCACACTCCTTCAAATTCGCATCCTCTTCGAAGGACCTGACGATTCTTGACGTCGTCCTCGACGTCGTTCTAGAGGTCATCCTTGAAGTCGTCCAAGAGGTCGTCCCTGACGTCGTTCTTGAAGATGTTGTCGTCGACGTCGTTCTTAAGGTCGTCCTAGAGGTCGTCCTCTAGATCGCCCTAAAGGTTGTCCCAGGGGTCGTTCTAGACGTCGTCCTCGACGTGGTCCTAGCGAGCAGATAAACCGACGCCGCGCATACACAGAGAGGCAGTATGCACACATTCACATTTGCGCCTAAGCTGTATGAAGCAATTGTCGGTGTGAGTTGAGCTAGTCGGTACATGATCAATGATGGTCGTGCGACAGTTTGAACATTAAACGATTAAACAGAGACAGGATAAGACACAAAAAAAAGCTGCAATGATGGTGGTAAAACAGCTTGAAAATTAAACAATTGCACAGAGTCAGTAGATTAACCAATTACACAAAAAGCAAGCAATCACTCAATTTCGAAGTGGAGCGCTGCATCGCGCTGACGTCAATGATTGCGTCGTAAATCATTAATAAAATAAAATGTTTACTCAAAATTTGCGTCCTCGTATTCACAGTGAACTGCGTCGTGAGTCTCAGGACGAATGCTGTCGCAATTCATAGACTATCAACAATAGTGGTTTCTGCAGCCAATTATTTCTTTGTTTGTCCAAATTTAACTGATTAGCCGGTTAGAAAAATTAATCCCAGTTATAGCATTTATCGAATATGCCTAGGTTCATTGATCAAGCGCCCAGCTCTACCTATTAGCTACTGAATTTTTTTATTTTTTTTTACGTAAGTACACGCGTGAAGTTACAAAGCTATTTTGCTGGAGCTAGCATTGCCCGAAAACGCCACATTATTTTACTTGCCGATTGCCAGAAGCGCGACATTTCACAAATTCTGTTTGTTTTTTCTCCTCGGCTATCTATTTTATTTTTAGCTTAGGGGAAACTCTTTTCGCGACTCCAGCTCGTTGTTCACCCTCCCTCCAAGGAAACGGGAAGCGCTCTAGTGACGGTCCCCCGATGCTCCTGCTCAGCGGGCAAGGCGGAACTGCTCGCAATCATGGCTCGCAAAATGCCATTCCCCAATACAAACAACACTCTTCACTGTCCCAACGTACGCTTCAGCCGGTATGGAATTGTACCTTATTAGAGAGTTTTAGTATCGCGTATAGAAGCAAACGCAAGTGCTGTGCGTTTGCGTCAGAGTTGCGTGCTCAACTGTTGCACATGCGCGTCATCCCCATGCGCCGTCCAACACTACAATTTTGGGCTCCGCGCACGCGCAGTGTGGAACACGCAAAGCCAACACAAACACACAGCGCTTGCGTTCGCTCCGTATACGCAATACTAAAACTCACTACTGTTTCACCGGCTTCCAACGCCAACGAAACGTGCTGCTGTGAGCAGACGTGCAAGCGGGTAGGCGTTCCTTCGAACTGGAGAGGCTGAGATTAGCAAAATGACGGCGTGTAAAAATTAAAGAAACTACATGTTCTAAAAAAATTAATAACTGAAAAAAAAATTTTAGGGGGGGGGGGGGCGGAGAGGTCTTTGTTCTAGAAGGATGTTGCAGGCGACTTTGGACGTTTTGCCCTTTGATAGCACCATATGCTTTACCTAAAATATTGTAATTTTCTATGGATTACTCAGATTAGCTAGAACGTTTTCATTGATTTTAGATTTATTTAATTAAAAAGAACTTGTTAATTAAGAATGCTGCGATTGGCACCAACGATGATCATTTCCACACTTTTGATTGTCAAAATTGTTCGCGCGTTTGAAATTAGATGATAACCAACAAATTGTATTAGAGCTTCAAAAACTACGTATTAAAATATCTTAATTTTATTATTTTAATACAAATTGCGGCAATGTATCCCTCAATAAACGCCACGATCACAAAAATAGGCCATTTAACCATATTAGTCTTTCTAGAAAGGTCCCATTTCGTTTTGTTTTTAGCATATGAAAAACTTCGTTATCAAGATAGACAAATACTCAAACACTAGATGTATTATAAAGTTATATGCGTCACACGTTGCTTAAAAAAAACACACACACACACTTCAGCTACCCGACTCAAATTCCGTCTTTGGGTTTTTGTAGTGAGAACAGCGTTTCTTTATTTATATGTTTTGTGAGCACATTGTAAACATTAGATTGATTCTGTTATTTTTGTGCTGAGAATAATGTGAAAGCATATTAATCACCTAAATATTAAAAAGAAAAACATTAGAAGGCCGGCAGTTCATTATTTCCCATGACAATAGACCGATCTCACCAGCCAGTTTGACTACGCCACCGCTGCCGCAATGCATCGAGGGAACTTTAGTCTTTCTGCACGCGCGGCAACCTCGCTGGAGCTTTGCGCGTGTGGAGCACGAGACAGCACGAGCCCTCTCCTTCACTGCCGTCTGCCTCCTGTGAACTAAAGTTATGGCGACATCACGCATGCGCCGATCGCTTGGTGAGATCGGTCTAAACGGCAGCGAGAACGCACAGATATAAACATCAATTCCCGACAGCAGAAAAACGTTTACATCTAAATTGAAGCACGGCTTTAAAATCATTTTTAATTTTGACAAAAAAAGTGCCTGTTTTGAGAGATTTTCAGAAATGAAAAAGACCCCAAATTGCAAACTTAGCGAGTTTATTTTTCTAGGCTATTTATAATTGAAGCGGCCGAGGCGGAACATCCAACTATCAGAACCACATGCTTGATGCGCTCGCCATTTTGTTATGTTTCAACATACTGCACCAGAACCCTTCTGTGACACCCTCAAAAAGATTTAATTGTGCCTAAGAAATACATTTTTAGAATTTTTTTAAATATTGAAGTGTGTTCCTCTGATGATTTTTGGCAAAGTTAGGCAAGTTCTTAAGTTTTAGCTACTTAAGATATTTTAATGACCAATCGGCATCACCAGGAACTCAAACTTAGCTACTTTAAATGAGTACAAATGCAACAGATATGCAAAAAAATATATAATATATTTTGAATCAACAAATGTGCTAAAATCGAGCAAATGCAAAACCGATTAAAAGAAAAAGATTTTTTCTTGTTTCGTGTTTTACTAGTAGCAATGTATGAGTGTGGTTTATCAAAAAATTATAAACAACATTTATAGTGCTTTGTTTCTATAACCGCATTTAAGCTTTTCTATCTTGGCCTTTCATTTCATGATTGCGTCCTCGCATAGGTGCTATTCTGGCCAATATTGTGGCGTGGATATAATTAATTACCTAGTAATAACACTGTATTTAAAATGTAACGTTGAAAGAAATGAAATTTTGCAAAAGGCGAAGAAAATTATTTATCCGCGCGATGTTACGCAAAACGGCAAAGCTTGCCATTTTACAATGTACATCTGAGAAAATTCCAGCTTTAAATGAATACTTCTACGAAATTAAAAATATACCCGTCGTGTTCAGAAATATGATGAATATGATCCACAATATTCGTAAATGACAATCGCACGTTTGTATTTTGAGTCTGATGGCTGCATTTTTCGTTATAAACGGCCCTCTCTGGTGAGCGCTCGGAGAGCAGCCAGCGGAGACCACATCACATCCGGCGCAATCGTGACGTAGTTTGTCTCGGGAAGAGCAAAGCTGCGGCGAGGCTGGCGTAATCAGGATGCCCTAGCCGTTTCAGCTTCCGAAGCACGCCAGCGATCGGGACACCGCAATTAACCGTAAAGCTGGTTTTGTGTGAATTTTGAGTGACGGGTTAATCTTCAGTAATCTTCTAGAGGGAGAATAGCGAAGTCTGGGACACACAAAAGAGAGTCCCCTTGAGTGGGGAGTTCCTCCCTCCCCTCTTCTCTTGGGCTGGCTATAGCGCTGTCGGGATGACGTCAGGTTCAAAGCATGTATAGTCCTAGGCGAGACAGTTATCGTCACTACCTGCCAAAGTTCCTAGACGGGCATTACAAAAGAGGCTTTAGGGACACCCACCAGGTGCTCTTTGCTAATCGTTTATTTTGTTTTAAAATTTTGTGTCCTGTTTTATTTAACAAGATATTGCTGTGTCCGAGGTGATGCTGCTCCTTTAAACACGTATAAACCAACAATAAGCGCCGAAATTTTGTTGTAGTGTCCCTTTAAAGAAGACGATCCGGTTTGGCTTCCAAAACTTCGCAGATCAGGCACAATCGTCGGACATGCGCGAACGCCCAGATCCCCGCATGTCCAAACAAGTTCTGGAATTTTGAGAAGAAATCGCAGTCACATTATTTTCTTGCGCGACTCGACCCAAGAAACCTCTAGTGAAACGTCGCAGCCAAAAAAAAAAAAAGACTTCCCGACAAGTCACCCATGCACTGTTGCTCAGTCTATCTATGCTGGAACGCAAACTAAATGATGTAGAAAACTGCATCGGGCATTGATTCGCTATTCTCTCTGGTCACGTGACATGACGTTGAAATGTAGTTTTTCCCTATGCAGTTCGAGCTATGCTCGTAAAATGATGCAGTTGGCGGTGACGTCAAAATGTCGTCACGATGCACTTTGGCGATGCAGTTAACTGGGGGGTCGAGACGAAGCCAGTGATCAATCTGCATCGTAAAAGATGGCGACCCTAACATATGCATCTCTACTGTTGGGTTTGCCAGCGGATCGCGTTTTTAGAGATCACCGGGATGCTTTCGAGACGAGCGATGCGAGGTTTGTGGGCGAATACCGGCTGACCAAAGGTGTGACTTGCTGGCCGTGCGGCCAGCTTCGCAGAAAGCTCCAGCGGCGTCGCGAAGGGCCCCGTGTGCTGACGGTCGAACAACAAGTCCTCGGAGCTCTACGCTTCTACGCCACTGGCGGCTTCCGGGGAACCGTCGGGAGCGACGAAAACGTTCGTGTTCACCAGGTGCTCTGTGAGTCGCGTACTTGTTGATGTCACCAACTGCTATCATCGGTTGCCTCGGATCGAAGTGTCATGTGTTTCCAGCGAAACTCAAGCAGAGAAGGCGCTCACAAAAAGGAAGTTCTTCGAGTGGTGCTAAGTTCAGCGGCGTGATCGATAAATATTCTAAATACTCTTACACGATTCAACACGATTGTGTTTTCATTTGAGTGCACCCCATATAAGCGATTTGGCTGAGCGAAAAGCCAAGCAAGCAACGGTAACAGGATTAGGTTGAGCTAGTTCGTTCATACTTCAGGTAGAGGGAGAGAAAGATATACTTTATTTTAAAGCAACTACTTCAGGTAAGGCCAGCTGAACTAGAATAAACATACACATAAAGAAAAGAGCATACACACCGTGGGACTAACAACTGATCTTCTTTTTCCTCCTCTTGTACTACGAACCTACTTGAGGAAAATATTATATTTTCTTCTTTTTTTGCTTCCTAATTCTCCGAAAATTTAACACCCCGAAGGAACATTATTTCTTTCTCGTGCAGCACGTGAGAAGTTGCACTAACGCAGTCAAACATAGTCAAAAAGTAAAATGTATCGTTAGTTGTTTACACAGCAGGAGGTTAGTCTGCCTGAACATGGCGACATTGTTACCCACTGTTGATAAGCAATTTAGCCAGTGCAGTGCGACGGCTAGCCCGGGGTCTTTAACGTGCATCACGAAGTAGTGATACACGACCGCACGCCGGTACGATGCTCATCCAGATCGAAACGGGCAGGGGCGGGGATGGAACCACGGTGGATTGAACTCAGGATCCCTGGGTTCTGCAGCGGGAGCTTTCGCTCCACGTGCTCCGAGCTTGTGTGAGCTAGCCCACTCGGCGATTCTCCGAAATTCCCTGAAGGGAAAACAAAAGCGATGTAGTTTCAACTCAATCGTCACTGTGCGGCCAAGTCACCGACACGTCACGGTGCAGGGGGGCTATGTTGCGCTTTTTGGACTCCCAGGAGACTTGGAAGAAGGAAGTGACGTCAACGACTAGAGCAAACGCAGATTGGATGTTGACAGAAGAAAACAAAATCAACATCCAATCTGCATTTGCTGCGTTGTTGACGTCACTTCCTTCTCCCTAGTCTCCTGGGAGTCCAAAAAGCGCAGCATAGCCCCCCAGTTCTCTTCCGATATAGTTTGTTGGCGATGGAGATTAGGCTCCTCCCACCGGCGACGTCACGATGCGGTTTCTCCACCACTTTTTCCAGCATAGACTGACAGGAGTCTATGAGATCTCCCATCGGGCTCCCACGCACGCGGTAGGGCCCAATTGTAAGACCTCCCTAAAAACTGAGTTTTGATGACTGAACCTCAAGTTGTTTAGGTTCGCTGCGCAGCAGTATACCAGCGGACGTAATGGGGGGGAGTTGCAGTGTTAGTGAACGACTGACGGTGGTGCTCTAGTTCCAAGAGAGGGGGGGGGGGGGGGGGGGGGGCCGCTGGAGAAGAATAAACGCACGAAGAGTGCTTGCTGACGCACGACAGCGTACAGTCGTTTTATTCTACAGTCAACATAAAGCGTTGATTACAAAACAAATGGTAGATATATTACGACATGGAACATATTTTTAATGGTATTGGTGTTCCAGATTTTATATTTAGCGTGCCAAAGCCAGAGAGCAAAGCATGCGAGCTATGCAGAACAAAGTCGTATGGTTACATTCCGCCATCTGCTAATATAGACGATCGCAAGCAGGGCATTAGGCCGCCGCCATGTCTTTGCTTGTGCAAGTAAGTGCGTGCAATTAACAGCATTGACAAAGCTGCGTTCACGCGCGTGCTGCACAGGCTTGCACTCATGTGGCGCCAGTGAGGCGCCATGCTTGAAATTGTATATAAGGCTGGTTCAGTTCACACTGCCCCATTTTCTTATGCGAAATTACGTTACAAAATATTACGTTGAAGTCACCGGGATCTCCGTGCTTCATATCAAGCGAGGCTACCAGTTCAAGGAGAAAGCATGACACGCGACATTCGAGACACGAATATTTTGGTGACTAATACGTAACGTAACTTAGCGTAAAAAATGGGGTAGTGTGAATGAGCCTATTAGCGGCGAGATGTTTGGGTGGCGCCCTCCTATAATTACCTTTCGTGACGTCATTAGCCTATGAGCAACAAGTTCGATGGTGTTTGTAATTAGCATGGTGGAAGCTGTAAATCATTGCGCTTTCAAACCAACACTGCCAACACTGTCAAAATCGAAGTTCTTACATTACTCTTATTTCCGTCGATGAGGAATCCTTTGCTGACGTCAAAGTCAGCATTCGGCCAATCGTGGAGGGCCGACCACCGCGACGCTTTCGATCGGTCACGTCGCCAATAGGGAGCATTCACTGGCGCCCATAGTTGTGTGCGCGGCTGCTGAGCACGTGCTGACAACGAGCTTCCGCAGTTCTTTTTCAACGTGTATTCCGCACCATCAAGACTGCCGGTCTTAGCCACCTATTATTGTGAGCTCGTTTTAAGCATGCACTCCAGATGATGCTACTCAAGAGGATGTGACGAATCCCCTTTGTACATATAATAAATACGTTGCGTATATATATATACATGCGCTGTAAACATCGCCCATCGAAAGCGTCGCTGTGGTCGGCCTTCCACGATTGGCCGAATGCTGACTATGACGTCAGCAAAGGATTTCTCATCGGCGGAAATAAGAGTAGTGCAAGAACTTCAGTTTTGACGGTGTTGGCCGTGTTAGTTTCAGAGCGCTGTGATTTCAAGCTTCCACCATGCTCGTAACAAACACCATCAAACTTGTTGCACGCTAAGTTGTGACGTCACGAGAGGGAACCATTGGAGGGCACCACCAAAACATCTCGCCGCTGATAATCCAGCATCAAAGGAGCCTGCTAGAATGTTAGAAGCGTGGTTGCTGCTTTCGCACGCGGTGACGGCGTCTGCTCTCGCAATAGATATATTTGATCATTCGTTATTAACTAACCGCCCGTCAGGAACAATCACAGCATTTTTATTGACACTTAAACAGTTTTGCGAAGGGTTCAAGTTAATTGGATGTCAAATTTCATGAAGCTTAATTTTAGTGCCAGTGTGTGATGACACTGTCAAATGCTGAAAATAGGAGATTTAGCCACTTCGTTAAGACTTCTAGAAATGAGAACGACAGTGCAATGCACACCCAGATTAATACGGCGGTAGAGGGATCAAACCAGACTTGTGCCTATCTCAAATACTCTACTCAAGATACTGTATCTTAAATACTTTTTTGAGTATCTTGGTATCTTGCAAATACCTTTGATGGCGAGTATTTAATACTCTATTTTAATTACAATTCCGAGTATCTTGTACTCATTATCTTAAATACACTTTTGACATTCCGCCATTTTGCGAGTTTTTCGGTATGAAGTGGGGTGGGCGTGGCACGAGCAAACGAACATTCTTTCGAGCAACCGAATCCTGTTGCTAGCTCCGATTAGCTACGGTGACTTTAACTGAGCTCGTGAAAATATCGCTTTTTTGCCGGCTGTGACTCATATTTCAGCCCAAAGTTCGTACAATGAAGGCTCTCCCCTCGCCTTCCGAAAGACGCCTTTTCCCAAAAAAAATCCTCAAACCAAAGGTGTGGTTTTACGGAAGTAAAGATGCCACCCGGAGGCGCAAGCAGACCGGGAAACGACCTACGAGAACAATGCAGACTTAAAGAAATAACAAATAGAAGAAAAGGAGAAGTGAACACACACAAAAAAAGTATACATTTTTGTTTTGCTTTTTGTATATTTGACCCCGCTAAAGCAAAACGTCGAGGTTTTTTTTTTATGTGTTGTCAGTTTGGCACCTATTGCTCTCGTGACCACTGTCTGCAAGGGAACATTGATAAGCAGAGAACAGTACAGGAAACGAACTGCGAGCTGGACGACTTCTCAAAATCCCAACAAAGCTCCCCCCAACGCTGAGTGCCTTTCTGAACGCAACCTACTTGAAGAAGGTGCGACCACTGCCGTGGCTATTATGTGGGTTCTCTTTGTTATCCATTCACTCATATCCGTGTCCCAAGTTCGTTTATAGTGAACTCCCCGTATAGGGAATATGGATTGTAGTAAAACGATGCGTCTAAGGTGCGCCGCAGGATGTGATATTCAGCGATGTCACTATTGGCGAAGCGCTCTGACCCGTTTGTCACCCCCACACCTCGGTGTTTACCTAACGCAAGGCCTATGCACATGCCCACAGGCCTTGTGGGAATGTTCGTGTCATCTTTTTTTTAATAGAGCGCGGGGCATAGTGTAATGAAAAAAATACCAACAATTAGTGAAGTGGCGTTAAGTGCCGGATCTCCCCCGAAAGCAGTCGTCAGAGGATGCGAACTTGACCCACTTGGGCTTTTGTGCTGAGCTGGGCAGGGTGCATGCTGCATTGTTCATGCAGGCCGGAGGGGTAACAAAAGAGCCCCTCCTCCCCCTCACCGGAGAACACGAACTCCAGCCAAACGCTGACGCCGCGTTCGGTTTAGTTCGGTTAAGTCAGCCGAGCGCTGAGCCATTCTATTTGTTGTCCCCATCCACATAGTTCTAAAGTTAACCGCTTGGGGCGCCACGGTCTGATCTCTTCCCGAATAGCTAAAGCGACCTCTTTCTTGTTGTCCCAGAAATGTTTTGTAACATCTATCAGTGATATTCCCACGTGCGTTACCCAGCGTGGCCGGATGGTTACCGCGCTTAGCTCTCGCGCGGAGGCTCCGGGTTCGATACCAGAAAGCGGACTTCTCTTTTATTAATTCCTTCAACTTGACATTCTGGTAAGTTCAAGAATTTTGTCGTCTGATTGAGTTACGAATGTTCTACGCGCCGAACTTTCTACGCCGAATGTTCCAGAAACCCACGCGGATACAAAAGGTGCTCCGAGTGGCGGTCCGGAGTCAGTCTCGCTTCAGCGGTCGATCATGCTGTTTCGCCGACATCGACGCCTGCCACGCTAGCCTTTCTCTCTTTTGTTTTGGGAACAAGTTCGCCCCATTAAACGTTTAGTTTCTTCAGTTATTCGCCGCCTCATCATTTATCATTCGCGACAATATTTTGCTCTTTATGGTCGGACTGCATAAAATAGCACTACAATACTTTTTTCCCCGTTTTGCGTTGTTGCGTGCTAATAAACCATTCTGGTAACCCAGATTCGCGTAGCTGCATAATTGTCGTAGTCAATGACGTCGATACAAATTAAGCAATGCGGAAGTATCTTCAAAAGTAACTGAAATACATTTATAAGTATTTGTACTCTACTCAAGATATTTTACAGTGAAAGTAACTTGAGTAGTATTTTAAATACTTTATGACGCAGGTATTTAGTAACTTAACTTAAATACTTTTATCGAGTATTTTGTCCAACACTGGATCAAACACAGGATATTTCGTTTCTGCTGATAGCCTTTCGGTTTACGTATACTCCAAGCTGCGGTGCGTCAACACACCGCTGCCTGCACTGTAGAACAAAATTCTGGGATCGATCCCCGCTCCTGGCTATTTTGATCTGGATCATAATCTTACCGCAGAACGTTAGTGGATCACCTCTACGTGAGGTACGTTCAAGACACCATGAAGGCTGTCGACTTAGCTACATCGGATAAATTTCCCATGTGCATCAGAGATATGAGGCGGCCCTCGAGACAGACTAATTTCCCGCTTCCTAAACTTACATACGACCAATTACTCACCTTTAGATAAAAAAAGAAGTACAAGGGAGGTCGAGATTTCTTTGCTTATTTTTTATGCGGCTACTTCATAGAATATGTCTAGCCAAAGCTTCCTCTATTAGCGGCGAGATGTTTTAGTGGCGCCCTCCTATGGTTACCTTTCGTGACGTCATTACCTTGCGAACAACAAGTTCAATGGTGTTTGTAAGAAGCATGGTCGAAGCTTGAAATCAATGCGCTCTTAAAGCAACACTACCAGCACCGTCCAATTGAAGTTCTTCCATTACTCTTAATTCCGTCGATGAGAAATCTTTTGCTGACGTCATAGTCAGCATTCGGCCAATCGTGGAAGGCCGACCACAGCGACGCTTTCGATCGCGCCCGTCGCCAATACTCACAAAGCCTGGCAGTTCGATGACGGAGCCACAGAGTGCCCGGTCGCAGATTGGAGCGCGAGGATCTGCTAGCATAAAGCATTTCTCGGGGAGCCTGTAGCCAGCGCACACCTTTTGCAGCGGCGAGGACCCGAAACATTTTTTTCAACCCCGACGAGAAAAGAAGCGGTAGCCCGAGGAAAGCGAGGAGCACGAGCGGACATTCCATCACACGGGACCACGGTGTAAGATAATACTCTTCAGGTGAGGACAGCGCGCTCCTCATGACGTGCCCGAGATGCTCGCCTATTCAAACCAATGTATGGCCAAACTCTCTCAATAAACGGCTCTGCGGGCACGGCGGGCACGGTGGCAGCGGAATAATGCAGCCTTTCGGATGCCCGTCGAACGAACGCTATCATGATTCCTCGCGCCGCGCGTTCAGCCCCGCCGTGTCCTCACCTAAAGAGTGTATCTTACACCGTGCACAGGACAAGTGTGTTTTATCGTCTTGCCGCAGCGGGGCGCCCGTTGCATGCCTCTTGTAGAGTTCCTGTATAGACCTTTTTCGCATAACCTCAAACCAGCCAGTAACTAACGTACCCTCGACCTGGTGAATTTTTGGATTGCCCGCTGACACAGGGTATGCAACCGCCAAGGGTATGGACGAAAAGGCTTAAAAACGGACGTCGTGCATGAGTTAGTTCCGAGCGCTCCTTTTTACCGTGCTGCAATTTCCGAAAATCTATGGTTGTCTCACTACCACGGCGTGGTCGTCGGATGGGTAAATAATTTTAAAACGCATAAGAACAATAGCAGGAAGTGTGCCATGAGCACAAGAAGCTGCAGCGCGGGTGTGGCTGCAGTGTTATCGAGCTTCACATTTTCGCCAAGGATCCTTATTTATGAAGTCAGACGATTGCGAGCTTGAATCGCGAGAGATTCGTATCAGACTCAACGTCACGTTTAAGCTCACGACCACTTTGTTTACGACAAGACGGCCGATTTTAATTCCCGGTGCAGGTGGTCCAATTAGGTTATTACTGCAAGCCCCATCGTATGTGAAAGGTATGAAAAAGTCTACATGCCACCACTCAAGATGAAGCTATCAAATGCCGAGAGCTTACCTGCATAGCATATATTAAACTGCTCATATATACTTCGCTGTGGAAACTCAATCAAAACACCCCACCGTCTTCGTCGTCGTTCTCTCGAGGAGGCAAGGTGATGGCCTGTGAGTAGCCAGCTGGATTCAACCGGACAAGCTCTAACCAAGTTATTGCAGCCCACCATAGCCAAGTCTAGCCAAGTTCCCCCCATACCCACAGCGTTGCCTACCCAGATAGCTGTGCTGCCAGAACTAGCCGGTATTTCTTTTTCTAAGCCGCTTGACGGCGTCGTCGGCGCCTCAATTCTCAAGATGGCGGCGCCGTTAAAGAAAAGGTCTATAGGCTCCCTACGGGAGCCAGAGTTGCGCGTTTGATTCCACATGCCGCGTGCCGCCCTCGCCGCTATTCGCCGAGATCCGATCACGTGAGGAGCCGTATCAAGTGTCGTGCAGCAAAGTAAACGTTGCACACGCCCCGGCGTACGTTCCCAGGCTTTTGAGCCCGCCGCGCGCCTCGAACGCGCGGCGCTGCTATTCGCCGAATTCAGTCACGTGAGGAGCTGGATCCACATGCCATGCGTGAACGCGCAACTCTGGCTCCCGTAGGGAGCCTATAGACGCTTTCAGGCAGCTGTGCATGGGCGCCGCCATAACCGACCTTCAGTTTTTGTTTCCTCTTATTTCGTTCGCTTCACATCATCATTACCACAGCAGGACAGGTTATTGCCACTTTAGCTGCTACTGCGTCCTTCTCCCCAGCATATGCCTTTGTGGAGGCTCGTCAACGCCCGCTTCAGTGGCCAGGAATCTCGGTAAGACAGGAGAAGGTCGGCAATGGCGGCTCACTCTAGCGCGAGTCGAACGCGTGTTTAAAGCGTCTATACAGGAACTCTAGCCTCTTGTAAAGCCCCTCTATCCTGGGAAAAGCGGCGCCATTCATTGTTGTAGAAATGCTCGAGACACGTGCCGCGCGGTACTTCTGGGAAATTCATGGCGTCTGAAATCTAGCTGCGCTGTGCCGCCATGATCTTCCCAAGGGCTGCACGTTGCACGTGCCTCGTGCATCGACGAACATTGCGCTACTTTTGGCCTCTTGTAGGGTGCCTACATGTCTGTCTGTCTCAGGGTGAAGACATCAATTGTTGCCCTGAATGTGCCACCGCGGGACGCTCTCGCACACTCGGTACGTGACTTGGGCGGTAAAATGGCGTCTATGCATTAGCCAAAGCTACGCGCTCGAGCTGTGTGACACCGGATTTTGCGCACTTAGAAATGCATAAATAAACGATTGGGCGGAAAAATGGCTGAGATGTCACCACTCAAGCAAAAGCGCTCGTGTGCATGAAGGCCGGCGACACTGTCAGCCGCGGGCACGGTGGCAGCGGAATAATGCAGCCTTTCGGATGCCCCGCTGCGGCAAGAGGCCGCAGCGGATGATGCCCCGCTGCGGCCTCTTGTAGAGTTCCTGTATAGGCTCCCTACGGGAGCCAGAGTTGCGCGATCACGTGAGGAGCTGGATCAAGTGTCCGGCAGCAAAGTAGACGTTGCACGCTCTTTGCCTAGCCTCTTGTCTGCAGCTCTATCTTTTCACTTTCGGCGACCGCCTCTCGTGGCGATCAGCCAGGCTTTGTCGATATAGAGGAGGCTATGGTCTAGCATTTCGCTTTCGTATTCGTTGGTTTTTCAGAGTTTTGTAATAAAAACGAGGACGCTTCTGGATTGAAACAATGACACCCTACAGGCAGGAGGCAATTCGAAGCCTGCAAACGCAACGGATTTCTGCAAACGTCTGCCGGAAGCAGACCTCAGGAAAACCAACAGCGACCTCGAAAGAAGACCACGCAACATCCTAACCACTGATTGTCACTGAAGATTCTAAGCGGTGGGTTCGACGAGCGCAGTAGGAAAATGTTATCATAGAGGGAAATTCAGTTTTACACAATCCTATAGCCTAGTTATCGCCATATCGGACTCGCTCATTGTAAGAGTTATTGTCGTATTGTTCATTGTACGTTGTCGGTGGGCTGAAGACACTCATTCGAATCTAAGGTGTGAAACAGGAATGCACTATCACGGCAAGGTAGCACGACGGAACAACGAATAATTACAGGAGGCTCTACAAAATAATTTAAGTCCTTGATCCTTGGGGAAGGGGAGTTCCAGTGCCAAACACTGGTGCCGGTGCAGTCAATCATGACTCCTTAATAAGACGTGGACAATATTTTTTTTTTAAAGCTGAGGCTATTCAACTTCGAGCACCCTGCTGGTGTCAAGCCGCAAGGACGATGAAGAAGAAGCCTGGTTTAGAACGGGGCCAGTGTATGACGCTGGGGGTCATCTGTCATGCGAGTGTAAATATAACTAATTTACTGTGAGTCCGAGTGAAGTCATTACATTGGCGACGAAGGAACGAACCAATGGCTTTCGGCGCAAAAATCGGTGAATTCGATCTTGGCAGCGGTTCTTCATGGGAAGAATATGTGGAACGAGTCGAGTTATGCTGCGCCGCAAACAAGCTGGTTACCGACATCGACAGAAGGGCCGCACTGCTCAGCTGTTGTGGCCAGGACACCTACTCGCTGATATCGACTCTCGTCAGGCTCCTTCGACCACCGAGTGTGGAATGCAGGACCATCGTCGACGCCGTCAAGAACCACGTCAACCCCAGGCCATCAGAACTCTACGCAAGGTACGTCTTTTCGAAGCGGGACCAAAACGACGGCGAATCGGTTGCCAGCTACGTTACGGAACTACGTAAATTGGCTGAAAACTGCGGTTTTAGTGACGCTCAGTTGCCACTAAGCATCATGCTCCGTGACAGACTGGTTTTCGGAGTTGCTGACGCGGTAGTTCAGCAACGACTACTCGCGGAAAAAAGTTTGACGTTCGAGGCTGCGTATGACTTAGCTATCACGGCAGAGGTCACAACTAAGCAGCAAAAAGACATCGGTAGCAAGCGGAGCGATAAAGAAAGCAAAGAAGACGTAACCGCGCGAGTCAGCACACCAAGCAAGGAGAGAGGCATGCAACTAAAAGCGGATGCTTCATCGCGCTGTCATCGGTGCATGGGCTATCACGATCCAGGTCGGTGCAAGTTCAAGAACGCGATTTGTTTCGCCTGCTCGGGAAAAGGGCACATATCTCGAGTTTGCAAGGCTAAGGGGAACAGACAATCCAGTCACCATGTGGAAGATTGTTCAAACGTGACAATGTGTCCAAAACATGAGTACGACGAGCTTTTAAACATAAAGCAGAATAAAAGCTCACCAGAACGAATCTTGGTGACTGTGCAAATACTTGGTGAAAACGTCACAATGGAAGTCGACTCGGGGGCTGCGCGTTCTATCATTTCCGTGCAAGAGTTCAACAAGTTGAAAGCTCATCAAAGTGTCCATCTCGAAGATTCCGAAACAAAGCTAGTCACGTGGACGAGAGAGGGACTTGATGTGCTGGGAAAAGCCATGGTGCCCGTGAACTTCAAGAAGAAGAGTCTAGTGCTTCCGTTGCTGGTCGTTGCGAATAAGGGAAGCACGTTACTGGGCCGAGATTGGTTTTCGTCTCTGGGGATCCAAGTGGTGGGTCTGCACAGAGTGACCAACGCCCACGAGAGCGTCGTGTCGAAATTTCCAGACGTGTTTGGAGAGTCTTTTCCAGGAGCTGCCCTACCGCCAATCAGCATCGAGCTGAAAGAAGGTGCACAGCCAAGGTTCTTGAAATGCCGGAGTGTACCCTTTGCAATTAAGGATGACGTGTGCGCAGAACTGGACAAGCTGCAGGAACAAGGCATCCTGGAACCTACGCAGTACGCTGAGTGGGCCACGCCTATAGTAGTGGTGCGAAAGAAGAACGGATCCTTGCAGATCTGTGGGGATTATCGGAGCACAGTCAACCAGGCGGTGAGAGACAATGTTTACCCTTTGCCAACCAGCACAGAACTTTCTGCAAGACTGGGAAATGGCCGAGTGTTAACCAAACTGGATTTAACTCAAGCCTACCAACAGCTAGTGCTCGACGATGCGGTAGCAGGGCTTGCAACCATCAACACAGTAAAGGGACTGTACAAGGTTAGGCGGCTGCCCTATGGAATCTCTGTCGCGCCAGGTCTGTTCCAAAGAACCATGGACACTGTGCTAGCAGGTGTCCCGCAAGTGGTGGCGTATCTAAACAACGGAAGAACACGACCAGGTGCTCATCGAGGTGCTGACGCGACTGTCAAAAGCCGGACTACGCGCGAACACCTCCAAGTGCGAGTTCTACGTCGAGAGTCTGGAATTCCTAGGACACAAAATTGACAGCTACGGAATCTACCCAAGCCAGGCCAAGGTGGAAGCCATCCACCAAGCGCCTGCACCTACCAACAAGAAGGAGCTCCAAGCGTTTCTTGGTATGGTAACCTTTTATAACCGGTTTCTGAAGGGACGCTCTGAGGTAGCAGAAGTGTTACACAGACTTCTAGACAATGGATCAGCAAGGGAATGGAATGCAAAACACCAAAAAGCGTTTGATGGCCTTAAGGACTTGCTAACCTCAAATTCTCTGCTGACTCATTTTAAGAAAGAGGTCCCACTGGTGTTGTCATGCGACGCGTCGCCAGTCGGGGTAGGGGCAGTGTTATATCACATCGCGATAAAGAGGGTCGCGAGTTGCCCATCGCTTACGCGTGAAGGACGCTAAACAAAACCGAAAGGAACTATGCTCAAATCGACCGTGAAGCGTTGTCCATTGTGTTTGGCGTCCGCCATTTTCATCAGTATCTCTGTGGAAGAAGGTTTGTCATAATAACTGATCACAAACCACTCCTCGGTATTTTTCAACACCAGAAGCAGATTCCTTTCGTGCTTTCCCCGCGAATGCTACGGGGGACGCTCATGCTGTCGGCTTACACGTACACCCTGGAATACCGACGAACCCAGGACCATGGAAATGCAGACGGCCTCAGCAGGCTGCCGATGCCGGTCACCCGGAAAGAAGCAGAAGTTCCAGGAGATGTTCTACTCCTCGAAGCTGTCCAGTTCCCGCCGGTCAATGCAGTGGACGTGGCCAGAGAGACTCGGAAAGACCCTCACCTGTCCACGGTCATGCAGTGGATTCGCCATGGCTGGCCGCAAGAATACCTATCTGAGGAGTACCACGTGTACAAGGTGAGGAGCCAGGAACTTTCGATACAGCAAGATTGCATAATATGGGGGAACAGAGTGATTCTGCCCAAGTCGTTGAGAATGGAGGTGTTGCTGCTGTTGCATGGGAACCATCCTGGAATAACGGCCATGAAGGCAATTGCTCGATCCTACGTTTGGTGGCCAAAAATCGATGAGGACATCGATTGCTTTGTGAAACACTGCAGAAAATGTCAACATAACCGACAGAGTGAGCCGCAGTGCCCACCCATTTCTGGATCAAGCCTGATAGGCCGTGGAGCAGAATCCATATCGACTTCGCTGGGCCAGTAAAAGGAGTGTGTTTTCTTGTGGTCGTGGACGCATATTCCAACTGGGCAGAAGTGGAAATTGTACCGTCACTAAGCTCGTCGATGGTTATCGAAAAGCTGCGCAAATTATTCGCGTCATGTGGACCACCTGACCTAGCCGTGTCGGATAATGGAACAGCCTTTGTGAGTCAAGAAATGCAAGAATTCTTGAAGATCAATGGAATCAAAAGTATGCAGACTGCTCCTTATCATCCGGCTAGCAATGGTAGGGCTGAGCGAATGGTTCAGGAACTAAAAATGGCCCTCAAGAAGCAAGAGGAAGGAACAGTGGCATGCAAGGTGTCAAGATTTTTATTTAAACAACACTCAACTCCTCACGCTGGTACCGGGAAGACTCCGGCGGAGCTAATGTTAGGACGGAAATTACAGTCTCCACTGGACAAGCTTCACCCAGACAGCCACGCGGATGGCTACTGCGCGTTCGGTGAACCAAAGAGAGTGTTTAGTCATGGGGATTTTGTGTATGTGCGGAACTTCGGGGTGGGTGCTAAGTAGTTAGGAGCCCGAGTCCTGCAACGTCTGGGACATGTGATGTACAAGGTGCAGACAGCTGATGGCGTGACACATCGGCGTCATGCAGATCACGTAAGGAAGGCG
Organism: Ixodes persulcatus; assembly: GCA_013358835.2. Taxonomy (NCBI): domain Eukaryota; kingdom Metazoa; phylum Arthropoda; class Arachnida; order Ixodida; family Ixodidae; genus Ixodes; species Ixodes persulcatus. The sequence continues at coordinate 44,459 of JABSTQ010010054.1, read as the reverse complement.
TGGGCGAGTACACCTCCGTCCACAAGGCCTGGAATAAACGAGTCCTTCAAGCTACCGTCTAAAACTCAGCCAAGTCATAGTGAGCAGCATTCAACACCGCCGCACCGACCAATGCAGCCACCGCCGGTTGCAACATCGTCGGAACAGCAAAGTTCGCCACAGCCGCGTCGCTCTTTCCGAGAACGACGACCTGTGTGTCGATACGGCTTCGACAGCGACTAAGGGCGAAGTGATGTGATGATCATCAATCCGTCTTGCACCCTGCTGGTGTCAAGCCGCAAGGACGATGAAGAAGAAGCCTGGTTTAGAACGGGGCCAGTGTATGACGCTGGGGGTCATCTGTCATGCGAGTGTAAATATAACTAATTTACTGTGAGTCCGAGAGAAGTCATTACAGAAAGTCACCTCAAAATGATAAGACAATACGTTCAACTGCTTTCCCCGTAGGCGCATGTTGAGAAAGACGTTCAGGCGTTGGAAACCTGGACAGTTGAAACGTTGCTACCAGCTATGGCCTAAACTCTTTAAAGGAAAACCCCCGCTCAATTCTGAAAAATTTAGGCTTACATGTGATTCCATTTCACAAAGCACTACTAAACAGCTCTACGTCTTCGGATTCGTGAAATGTGGAATATTATTTGTGTAATCTTAATTTAAACATCATCTGATACCGAAACCGAAACTTCGGTTGCGTCAGGCAGCATTGGTCTCCTGTCGTCAGAGTCATGGCCACGTCACGTCGAACCACGTGGTCTTGTGACGTTCGTGGGGCGAGGGACAGGACACGCGACACGGGCCCGGGGGAAAGGGGGAAGGGGAGAAGCCGAAAGAGGAGGGGGAGTGGAGAAACAAACCGATAAGTGCGCAGGGCAGCGCATCCGCGTTACGGTGATCACGTGGACGCGGTTGAGCCAACACCGGAAGGAGAAACTTATGACGTCATCGTTCAATTTCGCTCTGAAAAGTAAAAACAAACAAAACGTGAGAGTGACGTAGTCATGCCTCTGACGTAGTGGCTCAAAGTTGGCCGCTCCAACTCCGCCGCATTGACTGCGCTGACGATTGCGCCTCACGTCGCACGCTAGAGTTGGCAGATTTCGGCTACTTGGCTCATTTGAAAGTTTGCAGGCCAGTTGAATAAATATATAGACGGAATTAGATCGTAATATTTGACATGGGGTCTTCCTATATAATACTGAAGAGGGCTGCATAGTTTTCTAAATATCAAAAATGAAGCGAAGTTGCCCTTTAACGTCCGTTGCCTACGGTAATTTACTGAACAAGAAGTAGCGCTATTGCTAAGTAGTATTTGTTTAGGGAGAACGCAGATTGGCTTAGACACTTTCCCCAGTAGGTCAATAAAAGTTGCAAAACAAAAGTACGCCGTAAGTAAGACTTGGAAAGTTCATTTAAAAACACAAATAACCTTCGAAGCGACTATCATCCCTCCCGTACGCGAGATGATCCTACGCTATAAACAGGCACAGCGTTCCTGCGGATACTTCAAGACAAGAAAAACGTGGCAGACCAGGGGTCGTTTCAGGAGTAGATTCATTAGTTAAGTCCTGGAATACACCTGCTGAACAAAGACGTGATGTGGTGCAGATATATGAATGAGTTGGTAGCTATTAACACAAAATGGACTCGACACTACAAGACAATTTACGAAATATTGAAAGGCTTGTAAAGAAATCATGTCTAATAATATGTTTTGTGAGCTCAAAAAACGAACAGCTGCCAACTTAGAAGGGTCGCTACAGGACTTGTGGGAAACAGGCGGAATTCGAGTTCGTAAATTTTCTCACATTGAAGTGAGCACCTTCAGATGCTTTGATGAAAACAACGCCAAGAATAACGAGCGCTTTGTATAGGCACTTTTATGAAAAGAAAACTTTGCTCAACTCTTGAGAACTGATATATATTTCAATTTCATAAGAAAGGATATTACTCTAGCGACTGGATTACGTAATCAGACAGTACAGTCTCCCACAAAATACGAAACCCATTCGACGAGGCAGGTGATGGCGTGCAGATATAAGACTCAAACAATAAACGAGCTGGTGACAATTTCTCTCTGAGAAACCCCGAGACTGAAGACTGTCTGGGGTGTTTCCTCCTTCCTTTTTCGTCAGTCTCAGATTTTAGGGGCGAAGCTCCTTAGGGTCTAGCCTTGTCCGTCCGCCCGTCCGTCCGGCGCCCGTGCTCACAAAAAAAAAAAGAAAATATGTTTGTGCAGTCGACAGGATTCGAACCTGTGCGGGGAGACCCCAATGGGTTTCTAGTCCATCGCCTTAACCAATCGGCCACGACTGCGGGACGAGTAGGGGGCTCTGAGATGTGGTAGTAACTCAAGAGCTGGGGATGTCATGGATGAAACGTTGCATGTAGCCGCTCAACGTCTATACAGGAGAGGGCGCTGCGGTCAAATGCGTATATAATCGCGTTAAACTTTGTATGCATGGCTCTGCATTTCACCGACCATAAAGCAGTAATTATGAAGTCGAAACGCAACCCGGAACTCAGCACTACCTATGAGCAATAAAAAAAAATCAGCACCATCAGCACTATTTATGAACAATAAAATCAGTATCATCAGCACCACCAGAGCTTCGCCCCAATCAACATCATTCACCACGTGGAGATTTGGCCATTTTTTCTTAGGATACTGTGCAGGATTCGCTTTGGACAGGACCACACTGCTTGAGGTGAGGAAGTAAATTATTAATTGTGGTATTCCGTTTAAAAACTCAAATGTCCCTTACCAACGCGTGATCTATAAACACACTATAAGCTTCCTCGTCTAATGGGACATCCATGTTGTGGAAGTCTATACCTGCTGGCTGAGAAGACTAAAGTGGCGTCAAACAGGAGGGGCAGCGCGAACGTAATTCATCTAGGTCAAAAAAAAGATGGAACGTGAAAGCTAAAAAATAACAGGGCTAAGAATCATTTAATTGTTTTAATGCATCTTCTCACGCCAAAGGGTGACAATTTTAACGCCGAGTCTCTACAGGTTTTGTTTGAAATCACTACATAGCCGACTAGCAAATCCTGCCGGCAGTCAGGAGCCTATCATATACACCGATATCCACGAAGAAACTTGTGTCGCTCGAGTCCACGTTTTTCTTAACCATGGCCGACATACAATTACGGTGGATTATCCGAGTACCTTTTGGATCCACATCAAACACATTCACGATCCCTCTCAGGATTCATAATTACACCAAGGTAGCGATCTGCAAGTAGGAGCCACCATTTGGAGAATCACTCGGAACTTTATCATTCGTACTTAAGGATACTTTTCTTATAAAAGCTGAAAGCACCGACGATGCTGGAACACTTTTTGTTATACCCAACTTCGTTATGAAAACACTTTAAAGTCGTTAGAAAGCAGGCTGCTGACGACGAGCCGCACCCTGAGTTTCTTAAGTTTTCAGGCACTATATTAGCAAGTAGCAAAAGCTGAGAATACCGCCGAGTCTTTTATTTCACTGTCATGTATATGGAGTTTGACTTACGACGGTCAAAAAACCCTCTCACATTGTAGCAGCGAGTCGCATAGACTTCATCTGGCGTCAGTTAACAATATTTGCAAACAATATCGGCCAAAGTGTCGTCAGGGAACTGGGTTGGTCAGATATTCTTGAAGATGTAGAACACGGATGTGGAGAACGAGCAACACAACAGACATAGACGGTGGGCCTGTTTGCTCTTAATTAACTCTCCCGCAAGAAACCTAATTTGGCAGTCGGCTTTGTCGAGCGCCAGGTTCAATTGCATCACCTACTAAGGTTCACTGATAAAATTTCAATCTTGGATGTGGCTAAAAGAAAAAAAATAGAGAAACACGCGACACTTCGCCAATTTTATTTCACAATCTCTCTCATTGGTTTTCTTCTTTTTTTCTTTATTTTTTTTTTTGCTGTAGCTGAGATAAAAAATGTGGGTCTTCCGGAGGAAAACGGTAGGTGGTTTCGGAAATGTGGTTTGCAACAAAAACATCACAATAGAGTTTTTATGCAATGGTTGGACGAATCCTCCTTCACCGGTGCGACATTCGGCGTCCGTGCTCTACTAAAACGTGGCTTGCACGTGACTCCATAGCACTGTGCCGGTGATCCTTTGAACTATGACCTGCAAAAATTGCGCGCTAAGTAGCAAGGCCACTGCAATAGCTGCCAATGTTATGTCAACGCGTATACTCTAAACAGTGGTACCAGATGTTGGTGCATCATGGTAACTTACCAGCTGCAACTTTGCAGTTTGAAGAGCGGGAGAGGTTATAATAAAGGCCCATGCTACGTCAAGGGGCTCTGGAATTGTGTGTGATGTCGCATCGAAAACTCATATTTTAGGCCACGGGACAGCATATGTTGTTTTATTCGGGGGCAAAGCTCACCCCGAGGGTAATAGGGTCCTCCCTAGAAGTGAATGCAGCATTGCTGTCCTCGGTCACAAGTGAGCGACGGCTCAATCTTTCCATTGCACTTTTCTCCTGCCGGGATGCACTTTCCGCCTCTTCCAACGCATGTATTGACGTCCTCTAAAATGAAGCAAACAAGATCACAGTATGTTATGACATTTCATAATTCGTTCTAACGTTTTGTTGTTGGATAAATCTCAAGGTAAATGTAGTTAATGTCGAGACGTACGAATCAATTTGGTTCCACTTGAGCGCAATGCAGCAAGCGGAGCGCAGACGAACTTGCGCTCCGCATAGTTTGCTTTTTGCAGCTTGTTCAGGGTGCGGAAACCTATGCTTCACCGTATCAGTTAAGGAAGCGTAAAATATGTCATTTCGCTCAGTGCTCTCCGACCCTCTCCTAAACATCATAAACTGACCATCCGGATCTGAATGCAATATAATCCAACATACTGTATCAGCGTTAAAAAGGAAGATGACTGTGGATTTTTGGTATTATTAGGGGATGTTTTCTGCTCAAGTGTGTTTCCTCATTTATGCTTTCTTGTGCTTTGTCGCAATGCTGTTTTCTTTGTGCAGAGTGTTATAACTATGTATATCTTTTATTTTAACACATTAAGGTGGGCTTGTTGGATGTGCATAATAAAAATGAGCTGTGTACTTGACCTGCGTGATATTTATTTGTAAAATATATTTTGTTGTTTTCCACGCTGAGTGAAGTGAAGGAGAGGGGAGGGAAGGGGGTCAGTCGCCTCGTCAGATATCTTCATTGCCTTATGCGATGATCCCCCGGCAAGTCTACATTTGTTTGTGTGAGTTGTCAGAATAAACGATATGATATGAACTGATTCAACGCGAAAACTATGTAAGTCTCGTGAACCAAACTCACTCAGGTTGCAGCAGACTGTCTCGCAGCCGGGTATGTCCTGGCGGTTCTCTTTCGGACAATTCTCCTCCGGCACGCAGCTGTAGCCTGCCTTTGTGCAGTCGTTGGCTCGCGATAGCCCTGAAATTGTGCAAAGTATTATGTATTTCTAAAAAGGAGAGAAATGACGGCACCGTTTATACTTAGATTCACCATAACTTGCCAAAGAGCGAAAGCGACGACTTCTTGAGCTCGTCAGAGCGAAAGTAATCAGAGCGACGGAGCTGAAGCAAAGGACTACTCTTACTAAGGACACAAAGGCGAGAATGTAGTCCAAGAAGTTAGAACAGATAGAAAGGAGGAACTACCCTCTTACGCGGGTCCTCTTTTGTGTGTCCCAGAGGTCGCTCTTGTCCGCTTGTGGATTAATCTGTCACTCAAACTTTGTACAAAAGTGGCGTTCTTTCTCCCACCCGTGACTTCGACAGCACTGTGCGGAACTAGTGATAAAAAGTAGAGTCACATGCCCTCCTCCAACGCCCTGATTGGCTCGCTGAGACCGTGTGGTCTTGGACGTTGGCCAAGTTACAGAATATACAGAATAATCCGAGCCCGTGAACAGATTCCTCTTCCTCCATGGAATCTCATCACATTTGGATGGCGCCAACCCAACAATTGGGCCCGAGGCCTGGCCCACTCTATAAAGATGTAATGCACATGTATACAGTATTAAAAAAAAATTGACCTCATCTCCACGTGGTGAATGTTGTTGCTTGGGGCGAAGCTCTGGTGGTGCTTGTCTGCGTAGACGCCGAGCCGCAGCATGCCAAGCCTTTTCATTCATGTCAGTAGGAGAATGTGTGGTTTTCTTCTTTTTCTTTTTTTAAGCAGACAGATGGGATGGCATCTCAGAACCCCCTACTCTTTTTTTTCTTCTTTTTCTTTGAGCCTTTTCATTCATGTCAGTAGGAGAATGTGTGGTTTTCTTCTTTTTCTTTTTTTAAGCAGACAGATGGGATGGCATCTCAGAACCCCCTACTCTTTTTTTTTTATTTTTTCATAATTTGTTTCATTTTTTTTCCAATTTTTTTTTGCCCTACACGAGCACGTGAGCATGTGCTCACGTGCTCGTGAGCACGTGATCTCACGAGCAGAAGCACGAGCACCCGACGCCGGGCCTATGGCGGACGGCGGACGGCGGACGGACATGGCTAGCCCCTAAGGAGCTTCGCCCCTAAAAACCGTTTTATATTAAACAAGCTAACATGCTGTGACGGCTTCATGCTTTTGTAGTTTAATTTTTTTTCATAATGGCCAGATTATCTCTAATTGAAACCATATCTGTAATTTTACTCATGCACATGCTAGTTACTAAGTAAATATTAACCTAACTACATAGCGATAATAACATTTTTTTTTATTAAATAGGTCATTTGACCAACATTAACGCAATGTATCATATGTTTCTTTGTTGCTTTTCTTTTTTTTTTCCTGGAACGATTATGATTGTTTTTTGGGAGACTATATTTCCTCGCTCGGCAAAATGACAAGCCCGATTGGCCGGGGTTGTGGTTTTCGTAGACTTGACCACACTTTCTGGTGGAGTGAAGATCCTTTATATAAAACCCATTGGCGTTATTTAATTTTTGTGGCTAATGAATTGACACTGAGTCAAACGCCATCTCTATCAGCCTTTCGCTGCAGACTAGGCACAAGACGCTCGTGGAACCGCATGGTCTCGATGATTCGAGTCGGGAGTATCTTCCAGAGGGGGGCCACTATGTGCCTCTAGCACTAAAGTTTCCTGATACTAGCTGTTTCGCGTTGTGGCGATTTGGCAGCCGCTCCAACGGTGCAACAAAATTTAGAGAAACGGCCCTATAGCTGGCGTGCAACGATCGACGGCATGACACTGGTGGCACCATGCGGTGGTGAGCTTGTTACACTACCAAAGGTGAAAAACTGTGGCGAAAGACGATGCCGCCATGCGAAGAGCATCAGCGCCACCTGGTTATTGCGAGACGCCCATTGCTCAGGCGTCCTGAAAAGTGGTCTCTAGATTTCCGCCTCGTGAGGTAAGGTGTCATGCTGCCGCGAGCCGGGATCCTGGCGGTGTCCCAGCACCGGTGCTGGATCGATGTGGCAGACACCTCTTGTGCCAGCTGCAGGACGCTCTCTCCAGCTCGACAGTTAAGGGGGATTCAACCGCTATTTATTTGTACCCTTTTCCTCATAGATGGCGCAGAATTTTTCCGGAACAAACGAGTTGCATGTTCGCAGCTGCGCATGCAGGTCGGGCGCACGAGGTGGGCTCGGGCCACGGGCTGTTCGCCGCCGAGGTAGATCTTCTTCGCTCTGTGTCCGCCGCTGCAGAAAGCGGCCAACAGGCGGCGCAAGATAGGAGCCAGTACATACGTAGATTACACTGACTTACAAAACGTAAAATAAGCTCTGACTTCTGAATGAATTCGAAGTTCCATCCACGTTCGAAATGATCGAAAGCACAAGGTGCGGCGTTGCGGCAGTTTGGACCACCACATTTAACACGCAAACGTTGTTTTTTAAAAAAAAAAAGAAAATATATATATATATATATATATATATTAGAGCTTGATTTGAAGCTAGAAAACAAAACAAAAATAAAGTGGCAGTTTTGCACTTCCTATGTCCTATAGGACATAGGACACAACCCAGGAACGAGAGCCTCTGTGAATACTGCGAGGAGACCGCCTCGGAGACCCACGTCTTCTGGGACTGTCCCCGTACTGAAGAGACAAGACGGAAAGCCCTAGAGGCATTACCACACCAAATGCGACCGAATAGCCTTGAAGAATGGGTCCTGCCCACTGGATCCCCTGAGCATCGCAAGGCAACCCTAGATTCCCTCCTCACATACGTGAAGGAGGCCAAACTTACACAATTCATATAAAAAAAAAAATAACATAAACTCATTCGCTCAAAGAAGATGACTTAAGTCAAGATCGGCGAGCGTAAATCACCTTTTTATAATTATAATAAAGACATTTTCCAACCAACCTATATCGGCCTGATCTTCGTCTGAATACTGGTTTGCAAACCCGCTCCCAGGTTGTGTGGAGTAAAGCCCATCTATCCTGGGAAAAGTGGCGCCAATCATTTTTGTGGAAATGCTCGAGACACGTGCCGCGCGCCACTTCTGGGAAGAATTAGAGCCACTAAATCAGCTGCGCTTAGAGTATCGGTAGTGCCACTAAATAAGCTAAGCTTCAGAGTAACGACAATTGGCCATATTGTGTCTTGAAATCAAGGTTGCCAGTTATCTGAAGCTTGATCTGAAATCACAGGAAACGCTTTTCAGCCCTCCACAAATATTTAAACAGTTAGCGACAGAGCAAAGAAATATTACATGAGCTTCCTAACACTGAATCCAATGCTGAGAAAGTCGCACTTTTGAATCATGACGATCGACAGTAGTGTCTGCCCTGCATACGAGCCAAAATGGCGGCGCTCACAACAATGTCGAGGTACGGAGTGCCGATACTCTAAGCGCAGCTCATTTAGTGGCTCTAAGTATCGGCACTCTGTTCCCCAACATTGTTGTGGGCGCCGACATTTTGGTGCTTGTGCAGAGTAGACGCAACTGCCGATCGTCATGATTCAAAAGTGCGACTTTCTCAGCCTTAGATGCGGTGTTAGGAAGCTCATATAATATTCCTTTGCTCTGTCGCGAACTGTTTAAACATTTGTGAAGGACGGAAAAGCGTTTCCTGTGATTTCAGATAAATCTTCAGATAACTGGCAACCATGATTTTAAGCCACAATATGGCCAAGTGTCGTTACTCTGAAGCGTAGATTATTTAGTGGCACTCTATATAGAAGAACATGACGTCTGAAATCTAGCTCAGTGCTGCGCTGTTCCGCCATGATTTTCCCTAGTGCCACTAAATAAGCTACGCTTCAGGGTAACGACACTTGTCCATATTGTGGCCTAAAATCATGGCTGCCAGTTATGTGAAACTTTATCTGAAATCACAGGAAACGCTTTACGTCCTCCACAAATGTTTAAACGCTTCACAACAGAGTAAAGCAATATTATATGAGCTTCCTAACACCGAATCAAATTGCGAGGAAGTCGCACTCTTCAATCATGACGATCGGCAGTTGCCTCTCCTCTGTACAAGCACCAAGATGGCGGCGCCCACAGCAATATTGGGGAACAGAGTGCCGACCCTAAGCATAGCTCATTTAGTGGCGAGGTCCACACTTCTGCGCGGCGAGGTTCACACTTCTGATTGTCCAGAGGTGTGGCCCTCGTAGAAGAGGTCAACACATCTGCGCGTCGAGTCAAAAGCAACAAGAAGCAACCGTTTCCCACCCGTGAACTGTACCTAGGAGTTCTCTGTCCAAGCAAGTGGCGCGGCTCTACTACTCGTCCACAATCGCGCGCCAAGTGCACAGCAGCTGACGACATTGGCAACGGGTATATGGCAAGAAAGGACACTTTCCGTCTGTCTGCCTGTCAGCGAAAAAGAACCACTCAAATACACAAAGCCATGTTGCACTCGAGTTATCCTCGTTAATTCCATAAGTTGAAGGCGCTGCCAGCAAGTGCACACTAAATTCATTTGATAAAATTCACGCTTACAAGTACCGCCAACCATGGTTGTGGAAACGCGCAAGACACGTGCGAGGAGTGGGTGCTCCGCTTCCATTCGCTGCCAAGGGCCGCTCATTTCAGTACTGCGCCGACAAACGCTTCCAAGGGCCGCTCGAGACACGGGTCTCGTGCACTGGCGCATTTGACGCCACTTGCAAGACAAACGCAAACACATCGAAGGGCTTTAGTCCAGACAGATAAAAAGGGATCGGTGGTCAAGTGCAATAAATAAAAAAAAAGGCTCGGTGGCCGAGTGGGCTAGAGCACACCAGCTCGGAGCACGTGGAGCGAAAGCTCGCGCTGTATAACCCAGGGGTCCTGGGTTCGATTCCCACCCCTGCCCGTTTTGATCTGGATGAGCATCGTACCGGCGTGCGGTCGTGTATCACTATTACGTGATGCACGTTAAAGACCCCAGGCTACCGGTTCTACTGGACTGGCTAAATTGCTCACCTACAGCTAGGAGACAAGTCGTCCGTTGAGGCAGACTATGTTGTAGGCTGTATAAGCATATACACACACCCCAATTTGTTTCCTGCCAGGTAAGGTAGCACCGCTTCATTCCACCGTGACATACTAATAATTGGGCCATAGGGCAACTCGAATGCCATTTACAACGAATGGAATTTGAACGATCGGCCAATCAGCGCGCGACACTCTGAGCGTGGGGCGTTCCACGCGCGACAGATCGCGAGCCGATTCGTTGATCACACGAATGTCATTCGCTGTAAATGGCATTCGAGTTGCCCGTGTGACACGGGTATAAGATCACTGTTGAAAGAGGGACAATAGCATAGTGAACTCTCGAGGTTACTTATGAAGACACTATACTTATTTACAGGTTCATTTGATTTTTCCTAAAAATGAGAAAAGTGAAGAGAAAAAAAAAAGAAGAAACGTACGGCTCACCTTATAGGTAGAAACGTAATTTCTACCTATTAATGGCCCGTTTAGTTTTGTTAGTAATCCGAAAACCGGGAAGTGTTAAATTTAAAAAAAAAAAAATTGTTTCGGGCGCCAAAACGCTAACGTCAAAATTCAATTTGTATCTCAGAGTAAGCACCTGTTTGTTGGTTAAGAAAATATATTGTAATTTCTCAAAATAATAAAACATTATGCTTCATGTTTTTTTTTTTTTTTCCATATCCACTAGCCACCAAACAAGGTCTACGGAGAATGAAAATATCTGAGATAATGTTTCATAAAATAAATGTTTTTCGGAATACGTATTTTAGCCTTCTTTGCAACTCATTCAACTATTTTTTTTTATTTCCAAATACATATTAGTAGGTGCCTTCATGTGCGCTTTGCTTAGGGTGGAGACATCTGGCCTGGCCATTTTGTCCCGCTTTTATTTTCTTTTTTTTTTTGTTCAGAAGCGCGTGAAAGAGCGTGTCCCAGCACGCATTTCTGGCGCTGACTGTGTTTTGGCGACATTTTGTTTTCGTCGATTTATTTGTATATTACCCGTGAGCGCGTGCTGTCGACATCGGGTACTACAAAGGGTGGCATCACCCTAAGCAGGCGGACATTGAGGCACCCTACATATTAGGATATCTCTGTTTAACCCTGCACGATCTTAGGGTGCTTACAAGCCACGCTTGTGTGTGCTAACATAGCACACACAAAAAAATAGGATCAACAAAAGTATCGCCTTCAGAGCCTTATCAGGCCTTTCGCTAGGAGTCTGCTGATGACTAGTTACACTTTTTTGCAACGTTCAAAAAGTGCCGACCAACGGAGCCATCAATTGTAATTCTGTTGTGTCTATGTTTATACAGCGGGAGGTTAGTCAGCTCTGAGGGCATCTGGTGTCTTCGTTGGAGATGAAAGACAGTGCAGTATACCGCTGCTTGTCTGACGACTTTAACGTGCATCACGCAATAGTGATACATGACAGCACGCCGGTACGATGCTCATCCAGATTGAAACGGGCAGAGGCGGTGAATTGAATTCACGATCAGTGAGCCAGTGAGCTTTACAGCGTGAGCTTGCGCTACACGTGCTACCGATCCACGAGCAACAAGACATCGCGGTCGAATTCGAGCTCGAGAGAAAAACAACAACAGCAACAGCAAGAAAATCTCCGGTTTGAGGCATTTAGTACTAGTGTCGCCATCTCGTTTAACAAGTTGGAAATAAAATTAACAGGGTGATTTTATTTACACAAATACGCAAATACAACAATATTTTGCTTACTCGTCATGGTCTGAAAATTAAGATTAGAGGCACCCCTAGTACGTACGGCCAATCGTTTTGTCACGTTTGTTTTCTAAGTAATTGTATTTTCAAAAATGCCTCAAAACGCGCTAAAAACAGACAAAACGGTGATATTTCTAGATTTTATTAAATCTCTCCAGCGCTCTAAGAAAAAAATCCAAGGGCCGTACAACCTTCATTACGTTATCATAAGTAACCCCCAAAAGAATGAATACTATCATGCATTCCTGAAACTCAGGTTTGTGTAGCGAAATTTACCCATTGAGTGACGAGCGGTTGAATCCCCCTTAAGGGAAGCTTCGGCAGCCAGGCGTTGGGACTCGACGACGACAACAACCCTTGCGTTCGCTCGTTCTTTTTTTTTTTTCATAACGTCTAGCGTTAACTGCCAGGATTGCGACATTCGACAACATGATATACCGGCTCCTGCAACGTCATTTGCTGCCACTTCGGAGCCAGTTTTTGACGCATGGGTTGGATAGGATGCAAAACACATCACTCGAGGACGCGTCCCTGCAGGCACCGCAACTTTACCAAGCAGACAAATTGAATGAGAAAACACGAGCTTTCTCATTAATCCAAAGTTTAATGAAAAAAAAAAAAAAAACCTCCGCGTTTTTACCAACTTACCGGCAAGCAGAAACGTAGAGATTACCAACAGTAGGACAGTTGATGGGGCCATGACGAAAAGTGCGTAGCGATTCGGTTTGCTATGCAGGCGGTATAAAACAAGTTATTCTGTTACGTGGCTCTTGCTTGCTGCACGGATACTTTGTAGTGCATAGGTTCGAGAGCGAGAGTTTATATACAAAGTCCCCAGCCTTGAATTGTATACACTGCGACGGACAGGCGCCCCACACGCCCGCAGCTATGGCCAAAGATCGGCGCGTGTACGTCTACGTCACGTCCGGTCATTGGAAGTCGAGCTGAAAACATCCGTTGTCGAGCTCGCTGATCCAGAGACTGTTTTATGCGTTTTACTGAGAGCCCATAAACGCTAGAAGCGCTCCGGCTTGCACTGTACTTCGTTTCACCTTTAATCCGAGTGCAGTCGATGTCACGAGCTGAGGTATTCGTCATGTTTCCACACGTGTCCTATCATAACTGAATCTATCATAAACAAAAAAGTCCCAGTGACTTGCGCTTTTGAATGCTGCTTGAATGGTGCCATTAGCTCGTAGCGTTGGCTGCGTCTGGACTTAAAAGGGCGATGTAACAATAATAACTTCGATAGAATTTCCAGCTTTGAATTTTTGCATTCTTTATTTTACCAAAAGGAACAGAGAAACCACCTGATTTTTTTTTAAATATCTCGATTCCGTTGAGTAATAGGAAAGAAAAGAACGGGAATATTTCGCGATTCGCAGCCGCGCGGTGGTGGCCACGGGAACGAAAGCGTGACACGCAATGGGTATAATGTAATAGGTTGGCAAAACGTGCCATTATGTGCTCAATGTAATGCCATATTTGATAAATAGTGTCGTTTCAACATGAGTAAATGCGTCAAAAACCTCGTGTCATCGACAAAGTTGTACTATATTCAGTTTCAGTGGCGCCATCTGCTCGAGGTGAAAGAAACTTTTCTTCCCTTGAGCCTCACCTCGTTGTGCTACAACGTCAGTCTAACTTTTTTACAAAAAGGCAATCTCTTTGTTTCCCCCAACCCCCGTCCCCATCGCTCAGTCTCAGACCAACCTTCAAGGTCGCCATGTGAGTCGCAAGCAGAGGCCGCACGCGCGAGTCTCTATCCCCATTACGCGTCACTGCGCACGTGACTCCGAAGAAGATGTAACAGTTAAGGATGGTATGGAGGCGCCCAAAACGTCAATTGTTTTAATTTTTTTCTGAAGAACTAACGCGCATAGGCAATTTTTTTTTTCAGTTCTTTATTCCACGCGTGACATGAAACAACTACCACAATTATCCGACTGAAGTCCATTAAGCTGAAACGAAGTATACACCAACTCAACTTGCTCACGTCAGGCCGAAGCGGTGGCGCTGCATGTTGGACTGCGCCAGGCGCAGATGCCTCTTCCTTGCTAAAACTGGTTTATCGCGCATGCGCAGTGCCCACAGCTCCTGTGGGAGAACGAGCTTGTTTACAAACAATGAATTTCTATATAGAAAGACTTTTTTAGCAAAAATAAGTTGCTCCCTTCTTATGGACTTTTTTTTTATTATTATTATTCGTTCCGTCAATTACCAAGTTCTGCAAGGTGTGTGTCCACTCTAGATACTACGTGCCAGTGTCGGAAATTTTAGACTCCAGCAATAAAAAGAGAAAATACTCTCAAACGCACGCTCTTGTGAAAAAAGGGGCTTCGCACAAAACAAGATCTTTGCTTTTTACGGCACTCTAGGCATTGGTGTTGTTCTTGGAGCTTTGTGACTATACATTTCTGACTTTCTTGGCGCTATGACATGTGCGAAAGTTTCTAAAAAACCGGAATCTCGCAAAAAACGCAGCCCCCCTATGGTGTCACGGCGTCAGCATGAGCAAACATGGCGGTGCCCATGGAAGGGAGCAAACCTGCATTATTACGTCACCAGATTGCGCTTTACAACGTACTTCCCAGACTCTACACTTACAACTACAGGTTCCGATAAAGAAAGTGGTACCCTGTTTTTTGCGCTCATAATCAGACTACGCATTGCGAAAAATATTACACTCCTCGTGAATGTGAAGCTAGAGCTGGTAATAGAGTTTGAAAACATAATGTTATATAAAAAATAAAAAAAAGGTTTTTTTATAAGGCGACGTCCACCTCGGCCTTCATTTGACAAACCAAAAACTGCTTTTTGGGAGCCTACAAAAATTATTTCAATAAAAAAAAAATCTTGCCACAGAAAGTACAATTTTGCTTTCTCTCATAGGACAAGCTCTTTTCACCGAAAGAAATACACATGCGCTTGCAGTGCAATTTTTTGCTTTGACGAACATTATGCATAGGATAAACATGAGCTGATGCACAAATTTTGTTTCCATGTCAAAAATGATGATCAAGATAACCCTATTTAGTGCAACTTCGGAATTCTATGACCACCGCTAGCGCCACATTCACATGGAGTTCAAGCTTTCTGCGATGCACGAATAATTTATTCTGGCCAAAAAAAGAAAAAAAAATGGATCTTGTTTACCTTTTTTGGATACTGTGCATCCACAAAGACCAGAAGAAATATGACGTATCAAATTCTAGCACTGACGTTACAACCTTGTTACGCGACGTCTACGGGCGGATTCCCTTAAAACCCGCAGTCACACTCTTCTCATACATCGTACTAAACGATGTACGGGGTTTGGCGCACACATGATGACAGAATGATTTGCGGACGCGCCTCAAGCCTTTTCAAACTTGTTTGCATCATACATGTGTAAGCTTCGAATATGTCTCCAGAGAGTTTATATATGACTAATGTGACAGGACCATCATATAACGAAGAAGCACTCCTAAGACAGTGGTGAGCTTTAGGGAACCGTTTTTGCACATTCGATGCGGTATACGATGGGCCCTCCGGTACGAACTGGGCCATGCGCGACCACAAAAGAATCGCGCATGCGCATTTCATGCCGGAGGGTTCATTGTACCGTATCGAATGTGCAAAGACAGTTCCCTAAAACTCTCTAGCGTCTTCAGAATGTCTTTTGTATGGGATATTAGCAGTGCGTCCGCGTGTTTTGGGGGCTCTTGTGCATCTGTCGGAAGATTGGTGCCGACGGCTTTCGTGGCGTTGGGTTATTCGCGACTTTAGCGAACTATACGCTCCGTGCGGGAACTATAGGGGGCGCTTTGAAAAACGCGCGTAGCGCCGCTAGCGGAGGAGGTGGCGTTCGACAGTGAGGCGCGTTCGGCAGCCTGCGGCGCCTTTCCGCGTGCGAAGCTGTGGCGGCGAAAGCGCGCATGGACGGAACTTTTGCTTTTTGATTCGATACGTTGAGAATGACGTTGCATGAGTGCTGGGACAGACCTAAGAAAGGCATTTAGCTGTTCTCCACTTTTTATATATTGAGTTTGAGTCGTTATTAAGGGTAATTTCTCTAGTTGCGGTCAAAAAAAGTAGTTGGAGCAATTTTCCGAAAAGCAAGACGGCCGCCGCTCGTCGCTGTAAACGTAGGACTGCTGGAACGATGATATTTGGAGGCGAGTGAGATGTTCACCAAGTTTGTGCACGAAGTGTGCCAAGTTTCATAAGACAGCAGGTGTGAAACGTATGTTTCTAACGAATAAAGAAATAAAGCCGGACGGGATATCCAATATTGGACCCAAAAAGTTGTGTTATAACCGGGCTGTGCGAAGTGCAGATTTGGGCACACAGGTGCTTGGACTTTACAGTGACATGACACAGCACTTATCATACCAAAAATAGGTGGCATAGGGAAACCAGGTGGAAATTTGGTTTGGGCGGCGTAACTTAATGGGAGCCGGTTTTGACCATGAAAGGGCTGTCAAGAGAATACCACTCGTCGTGAGAGGTGGAGACTTTACACGTAGGAAGGGACTAGTGAACTGTACTTACAATTGAAACAACTTTACGAAAGGTGGTTCCAAAGCCGAGAAAACAAAGTTGTCGGCCAACGCATGGTTTGGCCGTCAAAGGCTTTTGCAGTCAGCTGTTGTGTAGTAACGTGTTGTGAGAGGTGCTGATTTTCGGCACACAGGTACTTTGACATGACCGTAACTTGACACAACACTTATATCAAAAAGAGGTGGCACAGCGAAACCAGGTGGAAATTTAGTTTGGGCGGCGTAACTAAATGGGAACCGGTTTTGAGCGTCAAAGGCTGTCAGCTGTCAAGAGAATACCACTCATCGCGGGAGGTGCACACTTTACAGGTAGGAAGGTACCAGCGGACGGTACTCCCAGATCGAACAACTTTACGATAGATGGCTGTAAAGCCAAGTATAAAAATTGTTGTCTACAAGACTCGGGGTGTCTGCGTTTCCACATCCAAAAGGACGCCGATCAAAAAAGAAAGCACACCACATAAACTTCCATAATCAAACGTCGATTGTCCAGTAATTCAAAGTTTCATTGTAGTTTTCATTAGATTCATATTTTTAATTTTTTTACCGTCCGAATCTTTCTTCATGAAGTACAGACTGCGTGCCATACTGGTCCGGAAATATCATCATCACGTACGATGGGGACGAAACGTCTTTGGAGGGTATTCCTCCAACGAAATTGGCACTGCATACCCGCGAGTGTGGGATGGCATTTCAGTTCGTCCCATCGGCGCTAACACATGTAGGCGTTACTGGTACGAAAACAAACGCAGAGCGCAAAGCGGCAGTGTAGAATATGTCAGCCGTGCCGACACAGTGGCAGACATGATCGGGAGACCAAATTTTTCGCGTCGTACAGCACGGGTCCATCATTGTCACTGTCCCACAAAACATCGGCGAGGTGAAAAACTGTGAAACTTTGGCCCCACGAGATACGACGCATAACTATTGAAGTACTTAAAGGGATACTTCAACGAAATTTGAAATATATCTGTCGTGTTCAAAAATAGGTTGAATATGATCCACAATAACCGTAAATTACAATCGCACGTTTGTATTTTGAGCCTGGTGGCTGTATTTTTTGTTATAAACGGCCCACTCTAGCAAGCGCTCGGAGAAGGCCCAGCTTAGAACACGTGACATCCGACGCAATCGTGACGTAGGTCGTCTCGGGGCGAGCAAAGTTACGGCGAGGCTGACGTCGAGGGGATGGCCTAGTCGTTCCAGCTACCGAAGCGGCTGCTTTTGTACGAATTTTGAGTGACGAGTTATCTTTTATAATCTTGTAGGGGGACAATAGCTACTTCTGGAACACACAAAAGGGATTCTCGGAAAGACGGGAGTTCCTCCTTCCCCTCTTCTCTCGTCGTGGCCGGAGGCGAGACACTCACCGTCAAAAAAGTCAAATTGGACGTTTTAGTGATTTATACAGCGTAAGGTTGGTCTGCCAGTAGGGGCGACACTGGTTTACACTGTAGATGAGCAATTTTGCCAGTGCAGTACGACTGCTAACCTGGGGTCTTTAACGTGCTCACGCAGTAGTGATACACGACCGCACGCCGGTACGATGCTCATCCAGATCGAAACGGGCAGGGGTGGGGCTCGAACCCAGGATCCCTGGGTTCTGCAGCGCGAGCTTTCGCTCCACGCGCGTCGAGCTGGGTGTGCGCTTCACGATCCCCCCACACTCACCGTCACTAACTGTCAAGGTTCCTAGACGGTCATTACAAACGAGGCGTTAGCGACATCCACCAGGTGCTCTTTGCTAATCGTTTAATTCGTCTTAAAAGTCCTTTTCGTGACTTTTTTAACAAGATATTGGTGTGTTCGATGTGATACTGCTCTTTGAAGACATATAGACCAAAAAATAAGCGCCGACATTTCGTTGTAGTATCCCTTTAACGACGCAGCACCGGCAGCACTTCATGCTGTGAATCCAGCGCAATCGCACCGCCCCGACTTCAATGCATACCGTACGCGGCGTAGTTTCGGTTTCGTTTTCTCTGGCGCTCTCACTGCCTACCTTCGGTAACGGCCGCGCGGCGGCGCGTCAGTCGCGTCGCACGGAGAGTATAGACCTTTGCAGAAATCGCCTCCTGCGCGCTGCCATCTTTGTCTGCTGGGCTGTGGAACGCCTTCCAAGCATGCGCTGTTGATCTGCTGCGCGGTATATCGGACGCTGCGCATGCGTCCACAGCTCAGTGACTCAGCATTTTTTGTCCGGTCGCTTCGTTCGAGACTGCCGCTGGAAAGGTCTATAGACCAGTGTCCGCGCCAATTCCAGGGCGCCGCCATGTTTATCTACGCTCGCGCCACCACGCGGAAAGAACTGGCAGGCAGGAGGGGGGGGGGGGCTGCGTTGGCGGCGTTGCTTTGCGGAGCTGCATACGGCAGGCTGTCCGAATGCACCGACACATCGTGAGAGATGCCTTCACCAGAAGCCTCCGCGGCCCGTTCTTCAACAGGGAAGATGTGAACATTCGAGAACCCATCTCGATCAAGAAAACAAGGGAAAACCTTTCTTGTCTTAGATGTTCTCGGTGTCTGCTGACCCTTGACATCCGCGCTTCATTGATACCGAAACCGAAACGAAGGTACCATTCGTAGCTAGCGTACGTACACGACGTAAACGACCTGCCGACTGATCACGGAGAAGTGACCACCTCTCTTGTATCCATCACGCACGCCAAACGTACGCATAGAAAAAAAATTGTTGCTACACTGGCACTCACTCTTGAGTTCTTGCTCGGAGTGAAGTTTTTTCTTCTGAGTGCGGCTGTACATTCTTGCCGTGAACCTGCATGGGACGGAAACTTGTGGAAGCCGTAGACGTGGCATCCGCACTCGCTTCTTAGGCAATTGTGTGACGGGCAGTGGGTGTCCAAAAGAACCCTGCGTTTCCTCTGGTTGTTCGTACAGCCAACAACGGCACAGTGCCGTCCGGACGAATTGCTCTGATACATTACACGGCGCTAAACAAGACCGACGCCGGCAACGTGCCAGTACTGCTAGACAGTGCTAGTACTGGGAAAAGTCGCAGTCCATCGCCCCCCCCCCCCCCCCCCCCCCCCCACACACACACACACACACGCTGCGAGCTTCTGGGTTCGAAACTATTGATTGCCAGTTCTAACGGATGGTACTTACTTGAAGTGGGAGCTGGAATTGTACGAGGAGACACTTACTATCGGGCAACGAAGCAGGGTGCCTGTGGGGGCGGAGTTTAGGAACGCTAATATTGTGACAGGTGATCAGTTATAATAACAGACGAAACTTCGACTCGTTTGTTCAGAAGTTCGCGGTGATATTTTATTAGCCCTCGTTACAGCACACCAAAGATCCTAGGCAGTGAAATTCACATCACGCAGGCTCGTGAGTCGTAGTCAAATGAGCGCAGTCGACGACGAGGTGTAATGAGCTACTAAGCTTCACAAGGAAAATGCGCGAGAGAAAGTGTTTTGAGGTAGTCCAAAACACCGATCCAGCAGACGCACGTACAGAGCGCGACACTGTTAGCGCGAACAAGCGATCGCCAGTTTTCTGTGTTTTTCTCTTAGAACCGAAACGTTGTCATCAAAGATATTATTGATATAGAAAGAGCTCATTTAGGGATTGAATATAAGGGGTAAAATTGTGTGCCCATTAATACTCATTCCTAATAAAATGCGAAAAAACGCCGATGTCGTGTTCGTGCTAACAGTGTCGCGATGTGTACGTACGTTTACTCCGGACTCCATGAACCCGACGGCGCAAGATCAAAGCGATCAAAGAGCACCGCCGCCATCGCCACCCGGTTTTCTCTGCACTTTGCGCGACAACGGCACTGCAACGGAGGGCACTCGCCTCGGCGCTAACAATCTGCGAAATAGATTAATTTGCCACTCTTGAAGCCATTCCAAATCATAAATAAAATACCTCGGCGTTGTATAGAACATCTGACAACACAACGGTGCCGAGCGCCTGCTCGGCATCGTCGTTGCTCGTGAAGGCCTGCTTATTTGTAGTTGAGACGATGATTCCACAGCTTTCGTGCCACTCGTGGTGCTTGCAATAACTTCGAAGGGCAGGAGAATCTTCTCACGAGGACGTTGAAGAGACGCAACACCGGAGCCACCAAAGCAATCGTACAAACCGTCGCCATGTTTGCTTTTTCTTCGTCACTCGCGGCGCGGTCAACTCGTTGCGAGATGTTTTCTGGCTCGGCTTGATGGAAACCAACAGCGGCAAAGTGGCGTATGGACAAACTGCTCTCACATTACGGGCACTATACCCACATACCGCGGTAAACAGGACCGATGCCGGCGAAACGGCAGCCGGCACACCAGCGAAGAAGCCTTCGGCGGGTAGCAGCGGCGCAGGCCAACGCAGCCCCTCCTCCCGTGAGCGCCTGGGTTCGAGATTATTGTTCACTTCCGGAAGAGCACTTCCGGACAAAGGTCTATAAGGAGTATTCACTGGGCGCCATATTTGTGGGTGCTGCTTAGAGCGCATGCTCAGAACGAGCCCACATTAATAGGCTGCTAAGACCGGCAATCTTGACGGTGCGGAATGCACGTTACAAAAGAACTGTGGAAACTCGCCAGCAGCACGCGCTCACCAGTCGCTCACACAGCTATGGCCGCCAGTGAATACTTCCTATGGGTATAAGGGGAGGTGTGCCGAACAGAAAATCGATAGCACGCCACTTGTTCATGATGCCGGTGGCACCGGTACCCTGCACCTGGTGCCATCGGGCGGCGCATAATAGCACCAAGCGTAGAAGTGTGTCCTGCATGAGCACGCGGAGTACGAGACGCTCTCGTGCCCCGTGACGCTTCACGCCACGCCCCTTCCAGCAGAAATGCACCGATGATGATGATGATGATGATGCTGCGGCTATTTCCCTTTGAATCGGGAGGACTCAAACAAGGTTTGTGCCCAAGCCTGGGAGCGTAGGTGTCTTAATGCTCCCTGAGGTGGATCTTCTGCCACCAGTCCTCCAGTCTTCTTTTCGTTTCTGCAACGAGCCTTTTTGTGTCGTTGGAGGCTACCTTCAGCCCCGTAGCTGGGCAGACTGCTGTGGATTTTCCGATTTCACTGTCAGTGAAGCCCAACGCTTCAGCGAGCGCTAAGGGTCTCGGACGCCTTGGGCCATTGTCCTGTGACCGGGACGGCTTGAGTCTCGCGCAGTCTAGCACAATGTGCTCCACCGTTTCGTCGTTTACCCCACACACCCTACACATTGTTGACGTAACAGTGGTGTCGAAACGACGCCTATAAGACAGCGTCCGCAGTGCCCCGGCACGTGCCTCGAACAAGAAGCGGCTACCCAGGCTGTTGTCGTACAGCCGGACTTCCGAGGCGATGGTTATTTTGTTGGCGAGGTACACCCCCAGCGTCGATTTCGTTTGGGCGTCTTGGAGCCATTGTTGGGTCTCGGAGTCTCGGACTCTCTTCCTAACTTCCGACGTCCACTCCGTCTCCGTCGACGCATCAACAGGATCCGAGAAGAAGCCGCACCGGTATCCTGGCTACAGCGCCACTTTTTCGTCATGAAGCGGCGGCACGTGGAACTACTCATAAACGCGGAGTGCTCGGCACACCTACCCTTATAGCCACCGTACTATTGGCAACGTGCGCAATCGAAAGCGTCGCTGTGGTCGGCCTTCCACGATTGGCCAAATGCTGACTATGACGTCAGCAAAGGATTTCTCATCGACGGAAATAAGAGGAACGGAAGGTCTTCAATTTCGACGGTGTTGGTAGTGTTGCTTTAAGAGCGCATTGATTTCAAGCTCCACCATGCTCCTTACCACCACCATTGAACTTGTTGTTGGCAAGGTAATGACGTCACGAAAGGTTACCATAGGAGGGCGCCACTAAACTATCTCGCCGCTAATAGGGGCGGGCTCGTAGGCAAAATGGCGGACGAAAGGAGGTCGTTTTCGTCGTTCATCACGCGGACCAGCATACATTTCTTGCACAGCAGCGTGGAATCGGAGTTATATATGAAAGAGAAGCGATGTTTCGACGCCAAAAAGCCTTCTTCTAGTCAGTGCGTAAAAATGACACGGCGGAAGCATAAAAAGACGTTACTGGAAACAAGGTTTGTTCCTTGGCTGCCTACGAGGACCAAGCAGCGATAGCAGACGACAGAGTCGAAACGATCTCCTCTCTTGAGCTTCTCGGCGCTGCCACTACACGGCGTCGATTTCGCTGGACTCGCTTATCTATGGGTGCCAAAGCCAGTGTGTGAGTGTGTAGGATCAAGAACTCTGGAAACTATACCATTGAAAGAAATTGTTACGCACGATATCGAACCGGACACGACGGGAAGCAAGGGGATAACCACACACTTCTCGAACGCAGTAGCTGAGTATAGATTGTATTCACACGTCAAGTTTTATGCGTTACCCTCTGACATGACCTCCACCAGCTCGCCTTGCCTAATAACTTTGTATTCGAAGAAATTGTGGCGCTTTTTCGGGTTCCAGAGACATGATACGTTTTGTGATTAGACCCAGTGCACGTGCCACGTGGAACCGTCAAAACTAGAGGTGCTTGAGTGTTTGTTTCGTTCGCTCACCCGAAAAAAACAAAAAGCAAAAAGAAAACGAATTTAGTTACCTGAGCGCTAATTATTAGATTAATCAGATCCCGCGATGAAACAACTCCGAAATTAGTATCACGTAATATGCAAATGAATCAGATCTTAAATTAATTTTGCTGCAATCCGTATACAGGATGCGAGAAAAAGGAAATAATGCTTCTATTACAATTTCGTCTTTTTTGTGTGTTTATTTATATTTTTGTTTCTGGAGATTGAGCTAACTTGTCAAATTTGACTGGTCGCTCAAAACATAAAAGAAATTTAAAAAGATATTAAAAATTAGGGCCACGAAAATGTTCCCACATGACACGACAAACTTAGAAAATACTCGTATGAAACACGACACGTGCCGACTCTACAAATTCAGTTTTATACGTTTATAAAAGAACACAAAACGAGTTCCGGTGTTACTGCGAGCAAGTGGAAAGTGAAATGCACAAAAGCATCTTGTTTTTGCCACGCGCGCGAGAACGCGCGGCTTAAACAAAAAAGGGAATTCGCACAGATACAGGGACAGCTGAGCTAATATCCACCACGGGACCAAGCGGGACAGGGGGACCGGCACATCGCCACCTGCTGCGATTGTCCAGCTCCGCACAGCTGACCAACCGAAGCAGGCAGCGGCCGTGTGCTTGGTCCCGCGGTGTAGATTAGGGGCCCTGGAGTACATGTTCTACAGGGAGCACGATCGCATAATCTAATATATTAAAGGGACCATGAAATGATTATGAAATCGAATTTCATCCACCGCACGTCGTAAAAGGTGTGAAAAGAAACACAAAAACACAGAAATAGAGAGGCGAAAAAAAATTTCGCTATAGAACTTTTAAAAGAAAACTCGACTCTTTCGCGCTTTCTTTCCTTCGAAAGCTCTCTGCGTTTTCACTGCGATGCATCCGCGGTGCCACGGCACGTCAGCCAAATCCACGTCGCCTATTGGATAAGAGCCTACCTCACCAGTATAAGATCACAAACAATAAATAGCCGGCAAATGTTTCTTAAAAGTTTGTTAAAAAAATATTAGCGATGTGACGGAAATTGCCCAATTTGATAATGCTCGGAGCTATCGCCATCTATCGTGGGTAAACGAAGCAAGGGAAAGATAAGACTGCGCCTGCGCTGTATCGCGAATCTCCTGCTCTCTGCTGAAAAACGTGGTTGGCGTGGTGGAAGCTCATCGTTCCGCGTAGAGCCAGTAGAGCGCTATAGGCAACCGCAATGCTGTTTGATTGGGCGCTATCAAGAGACTGAAGCAAGATTAAATATTGGGTATGCCTGGGAGCGGCGACTGCATTGTTCAAACGTGAGCTATTACTCTGGTTGCGCCGCTTAGCCTATAGTGTCTGATGGAAAAATACTGGGTAGACCAGGAAGCCGTGATCGCATAACATGCCAGTACGGCGGACGCTACGGCCCTGATGGGCCAATCGGAACGTGACTACGTATCACCGGAGTGCGCTTTTACTGCGAAGAAGTATCAAGCTTTTCGCTGCGTCATGTTCCAATATGTGTGCGTTGCGCTCGAATACATAGCGCATATCGAAGCCGTCGGCACGCAATGTGGGGCTTATCGTTCACCCTTTGCCAATTTACAACGAGACAGGGTATAACCGTGGGCTCTCACTCTACTAGCGCCACCTGGCTGTTACCGGCTGGCTATATTTGATTGAATTCTCGTCGCGTGTCGCAATGATAACCCAGCACGTCCTAGAAGGGAAGATCCATGTATACTCGTACGGCAATGCTGTGGCGGCACCCTCAAGACAGCAAAAACGCTCGTGCCGTCGTCTTTGTTCACATTGACTACAGTAGTGCTTTCTTAGCATTTCTCTGCTCGGACATCGCTTGGATTTATTTTTTTGCGCATTCCTTGCGTGTGCTCAAGTTCAAGGTATTGCGTACTGTATTTAAAAGCGTGTATGAAGGATTCAAATTTTGACGCGTTTTCATCACCGGAGAAAAGTGATTATTGTTAGCATTCCTTGCACGATCGCAACATCTATGGGATCACGAAATCATATTTCTACGTTGTTATATATCTGCTAAGATTACATCGCCTTTTGCAATCGTAGGAAAGGCGTGTGGCGAGATTTGTACTATCAGTAAAGTCGTGTTTTAAAGCCGTGATCGTCCATGTCCACAGCTGCTTACAGAGGGCAGTCTCTCGGAAGGGGTCTATTGGTGGCAGTGCGACTGCTTTCGTTAAATTTATCAATGAAACAACCAGAACTGTAATATTTCTATTAATATTTTGAAAACGGGTTTAAATTGGTCACATCAATTGCTCTTGCAGTATACGTATAAAGCTTCCGGTGCCTGTTAAAGTAACCTGAAAGAAGATTAATGAACATTTCAATTAATGCTGGTTTTGAACAACAATCTCGAGTCCAGTTCATGGTGACACCAGAGTATGGGCTTACGTAAAATAAACAAAATCGATCTGTTACTAACTGCTATCTCCACTGTTATATAACGTCGATTTTCTTTAACGTGTTATCTTAATGCGCCAACTTTTGTGCAGCACAAAAGAAAGCATCACAAAAACTCAATCATTCTAACGTATTACTCCACGCCTGTGGACATGAACAGGTACATTCATATGGGAAGAGACCGGCAACAGCAGGAGGAAAACAATCAGCTCAAGAGATGGCCTACACACTGCAAATGCAGATTTCGCTTAGAAACTCGAAATGATTTGTTACATATTTTTTCATCTACACTTCGCGAACTTATTAAAAATTATATTTACTTAGGCATATAAAACGAACAGTGATGGCAACAGTTAATTAAAAATACATTTTACGAGAACCCTGGATCTTGTGAACTGTGCAGATGTTGCGAATGTTTGTTGTAAACTTTTATTGCGTTGAATATTTTGTGCTCCTTGTTTTCTGAAACTCTGAATAATGTTTTTGCTAACAAAACTGTCCCATGTTACACTAGGCAAGGATTTATCAGGCTATACTGAGTAGCTTTTCCCCACTTGTTTCCTTCTGCTCGATTTTGGATTCAAAAGTATTTAATTTGGAAGCATTGAAATTAATTGTTTCCTGGCCAGCAGGTGTTGGTAGTTTATTATGCGGCTTCGACGGAGCGTAGCAATTAAAGTTCCACAGAAACGGTAAATGATCGAGCTACAAAAGCAACCGTTTCATTCAGTGTTCCTTGTAACGATTTCTTAAATCGAATTTATATCACTACAAACAGGCATCTCGTGGAGCCAGCTCACCGAAGTTGCAGAAAAACTTGATCTTCTAAGTAGCCCACTTCTGACTTCCGATTTTCTTCACTGCAGCGTGTTAGGGGCGCGCGGAGGTAGCCGACTACTGAGAGCAGTCACTGGCCCCTGAGAACGCTGAAAAGGTATAAGGCAATTAACGTTTGTCAGAAGGAGTCGAGCCTAAAATCTTGTTCACACAGTTACGTTTGACTGATCTACTAAGCTATGACCGCTTGTGACGGTTTATATCAAGATAAGACACTAGCGCCACCTATTGGGTAGCCCTGGAACGTTTCACATCTTCGCATAGTTCACGCATCATCGTTTCATTACGAGCATAAAATAAATTTGACAAGGTTATAAGAAACCATTTCTCATAATTAATGAGTAAATGTAATCTCGCCAGTGCTGTAAAAAAATTCAGTCAAGGAATACGCAAATCAAAAGTGTTTCAGAGGTACCTAATAGAAGGCGCTAGTGTGCCAGTCCTTTATCTTGTCATACGCCGTCGCATGAGGTCGTAGCCCCTTTTCCTCATAGATGGCGCAGAAGTTTTCCGGAACAAACGAGTTGCATGTTCGCTGCTGCGCATGTAGGACTAGCGCTTTGGGTGGTTTTAGTTTTCGTTTTTTTCGTCCAGGGTAAATAAACTACCCATCGCAGAAAGCTCAAATGTCGTGACATGTTAGTGGTTGGGAAAGAACGCGGAAGATTGAGAACATGACGTTACCTGGATCAAAAGACAATTAAGAAAGACAAAAATGTTCTCTAAGCCGACGTCAACTATAAGCTAAACATCTCCAAAACAAGAAGTAACACTGTAGGCTCCTGTAGCACCTATTTCAGTAAAAAAAAAATCTTGTCAGCAAGGAAGAAAACAATATTCTCTTTCTTGCTGACAAGTGTTTCTCACTGATATAAATTCCACAAGCGTTCACAATGTAAGATCTTGTTTTGACGATATTAGGCTTAGGTAGACGTCGACACAAAAACAAAATTCGTGTTTCTCCACTTTTTTTTTTTTTTTTTAACTCAGGTAACGTGCGTTCTTAAGCTTCCGGGTTTATTTATCCCAAACGCTAGCGTCACACCCTCATGAAGTTTAGCTTTCTGCGATGCACAGTTTATTTACCCGGGTTGAAAATCACGGTCTCTTTCCTCATAAACGTCCTTATTTTGCTCTCTAGTGGCACTGATTTAACCTTGGGAGCTACAGGCCTATGTGCATTCAGTAGATCCCAACGAAGTTGCGCCACGCTCCCCTTATGATCGGTATTTTGGTTCATGGTGTGAGTAGTTTCTCCTTGACTGCTTTATTCTTGGTGAGCTGATTCAAACTCTGGGTGGCAGGTTCTTTATAAAGACATTTCTTGTATACCGAAAGTTTGTTATTGATACACCAGCTAAACAAGGACGGATCTTTGCACCTCCACCACATGAAGCGTCGATGCTTGGCTGCACTGAAACATATTGTTCTGCCTTGACGGACACTATTTTTATATAAGATCTGTCTAGATAAGCATGAGTGATAAATTGCTTGCATACGCAGTGCCAAAGATGCATATATTGGCGGGGAACGCTTTCCCTACGATGACACCCCCTAGCAACCGTGGCGCGGCTGATTCATATCAACCCTTTCGAAACTTCGAAGATTTGAAAAGACCGAAACGGCGATTGCCATGTCAGAAGGAACCGGTCAGTCAATCGCCTTGCGAGGTTTTCGGTCGTCTATATGTTAGTATATGTTTGTGTCCTGCAATCAGTCAGAGAAGGCAATGACGCTACTCTTCCAGGATCCAACCCCAACCTTTTTTTTTTCGGTGCCCTCTTGGGATTTGCGTGCGTGACATCACGGCAAAGTTTTGCCTCGCCGTAGCGCCACGAGTTCTGACCCTGGCTAATTAACATTAGATGCGACAAGTAATATGGTGTGCTTGAAAAGCATAGGGGAAGCTATGAGCCACCGCGTTTTTAAACAAGCACCGTCGAAGTTGACATTTTGACAATGCTCTTATGCCCGTGATTTGGCGAATCGTTAAAAGCGGAATTGCACCTAGATATATTTTAGGCCGTATCACTTACTTTAAACGGACGATGTATTTCGCTGCAATCTTCAAGAAATCATGACCCTCTAAACAAAAATTCAAGCTAACGTTTCTCGCTTTCTTTTCTTTTCTTTTTTTTTCTAGAGTTGCTGTGAAGGAGATTCGAATACTTCGTTTTTGGGCACACAAGGTTCGTTTTGGATGTCTTGTCTTTGGTCATACGGGACAGCCCGTTCTATTCTCCAAAGATAACAATCGTTCTCCAGGACTTCACTGTCGACTGCCCTCGTGGATTCCGAAATTCGAAGGCGCTGCCGTCAAGTGCAGACTAAAGTCACTCGATCTTGCAGACTTGAGAGCGTCCACTTCGAATGAGCGACTGCTCGGTCTAGTGTTTTTGAATGTTCACCGCGATATTGAAGTTCAAGCGGTGGACATCCTGGATATTCTTTGCCGTGAACGCAGGCGGCTGCATCTTAATATGTAGGCGCTTGGCATAAATGAAATGATCAAGAGAGCCTGTAAATTGCTTTCTGAAGTAACTAGTCACAGTTACTTTTTATTGAATCAGAATCAGAATTACGAAAGCACGTGATTCTGATCAGTACACAAGGTGTGCGTGAGCGCAGCGCTACCCGTTGTTTACAGTGCAATTGGTTTTACAATTCATTTAATATTCCTTACATCACTGACACTGTTTTATTGTCACCATGTGTGCGTTTTATTATGTCCATTTTAGTTTGATTTAACTATGTATTTCAGTGAGGATGGTTTGTTATACATTGCCTTGAAGTTTTCGAAATTTCGAAATATCCGTTCTCTATATATCTGAGATCAAGTTCCGCATCCCATCAAATAAGCATGAATGAAGAAATATTGACTATTTGATATATCTGAGTATTTTCTCCGCCACAAACATTTCTCCCGAAAGCATATAAGTAGGAGATAGTCCGCGCTCCTCCTTTGCTCCGTGCCCCGTGCAAGACAGACTGCTTGAACAGGGTAGCGAGCGGGCCCATTGCACCAGGGGGGGGGGGTGTTCTACCCTCGAACCCCTTCTGTGCCTACGCCACTGTATACCACGATCATCCAGATGACAGCCATTTTGATGCAGTATAAACGGCTTTGTTTTGATGTATTTTGATGGGCACCAGTGCACCCCCTATAGTTCGTAAAATTTGCGAATTATGCCCTAGTTCCATAGAGCGAGAAATAGAAACAATCGACACCGATAAGCACCAAGCAAATGAAGCAATCAATCCCCGCCCCCGCCCGTTTCCATCTGGATGAGCATCGTACCGGTGTGCGGTCGTGTATCATTACTGCGTGTTGCACGCTAAAAACCCCAGGCTATACCTCGTTTCACCTTATCTTGTACCGCAGCGAAGGCTAGAAGCGCGAGCTCATAGTGTTGGCAGCTGCCCTTGGTGCACGAGAGCGTGTGCCGCCGAGATGTGCTTTAGAGCAAGGAGCTCGCGCTTGTAGCCTTTCCTGCGGTACAACACAAGCTGAAACAGAGTATAGCGATTGTACTGCACTGGCTTAGGGTGTCTCAATGCACGCTACACTGGCTATATTGCTCATCTAGAGCTGAGATACAAGTCACCAGTTGAGGCAGACTTGCTTAAGGCTGTATAATCATACCCACAAACACAAATGAAGCAAGCACGCAAAGGCATCTTTGACAGGCTTGTTGTCTCTCGGTGCTTTTGAAGTAAGCACGAGCGATTGCAAGCCTGCTAAAGATAGAGTCACTAAATAAGCTACGCTTTCAGAGTACCGCATTCCTTTTCTTTGGCATTTTGCCGACAATACAGTCGCTCTATTCAACAATATTCTGGCTCGCGGCGGCATTATTGGACAGCGGCAGTCACGTGAGTTGCTATCATCATCATCGCGTTTTCTCAACGCCACCATCTTGGGTGAAGCGAAGTTCTACCAGCTACTCTTTTATGTTTACTGCGCGCACACGCTGAAGTTCGTCGCTCAGCACGCGTGTTTTCCGCGTTACGTCGAGATACGAGCAACACGACCCTGATTTCCTGCCACAGCTGCGGCTGCGGCAGCTGGCGCAGGCGACGGCTACAGTTCGGCTTGGCTCAGCTAGAGTCACTCCTCCATCTGCGCGTGGACCCAAGGGGCGTGTTCCAACATTTACTCGATCCGACTCCAGAGTAAAGGTTTCGCACCGTGGCGTTTCAAAACTTACTCGAGCTTACTCGATGACGTCAGAACTCGCGTTTCAGAAGCGGGTTGTTTGTTTCGGAGTAATTACTCGCGCTACCCTCCTCGATCGGGGGGTAACGTCGGATCAAGTCGAGTAAATATGTCACGTGATCTGCTCGTCGTCTGCTTTCTGCGCTAACAGCCGTCAAAGCTTGTTTGCGTTGTTACGTTCGGTGACAGATTGCAAGAATGGCTGAGAACTCGACGCCGTCATTTTTGTGCGGTTATTGCGACATGTCTTTCGCAACTCATGAGTTAGCTGTGCAACACATTCACAGCGTACATCTTGCGCGAACAGGTATGCACATATTTCTCAGTAGCAATTAACGTAAGCGTCACTCGGACTTCTCTGCATCCTCGCTCTCAGCGTTGGAGTGAACTCGCTGTTCATGCTTTCAAGATTGAAGGCGTTCGACACTGACCAGATTATTTAGTTATTAAAAAGAGACGACCAACCAAGCCCTAAAATACAAGGAACCGACGTTTCGAGGCCTGCTCGGGCTCTTTTTCAGGGGTGACTGCAGAAATGGCCTAGGAGCAGCTTGCTCTGGATCATCTTCTTCTTCGTCTAGGGCGGTGTTTTTCTTTTTGCATCGGTGATGTGACAAAGCCCGTTTACGTATGCGGATGGTAAAGCGCCGAGGGATCTGTTGATGTTTCCTGGCGTGCTTTGAATATGCCAGGATTCTAAGAAAGTTTCTGCCGGGGATTGGGTTCAATATGTCGATGACGAGGTGTACGTTTCCTCGGTGATGTATAACTTGGCAAAAAAAAAAAATATCGCTGACGAGGCTGTCACACGGCAACAGACAACGCCGTGGACATACATTCTTATTTTCTAGACTGAGAAAGTTGCACTGTCTGTTTTCTCCGGGTGGAATCGAGCACCGGAATTAACGCACCTTTCCCCCGAGGTGTATTTGAAGTTTTAAGAGGCACGGAATTTCGGTATACTTACAGACAATGATTGCGTAATGGTACAGAACTCCGACGAAGAGCTCAATTAGGAGATATAATTTTGTATTAAATCTATACACAGCCCATGTGGAAGCTGAGCAAGACGGGCCACCTCCAAAACAGCCAGCTGAGAAGGAGGTGTATGTTTATTGGGCTGAGGACTTGTAAATATTGGAATGGTGTATACCTGTTCTTATTATCTTACGTTCAAGGCTGAAAATGGTCGAACAGAGTGATTATGATGAAATGATGATGAAGTAGATGATAAACATTGTTAAAAATCGCGCACGAAGAGACAAGAACAAACGAGGAGTAGAACACAGAACACAGGCGCGTCTGTGTTCTGTGTTCCTTCCTCGTTTGTCCTTGTCTCTGTGCGCGATTTCGAACCATATTCAACGTTTACCAACTCGCCCAGCTTACTACTTTACTATAGAGATGAAAGTTTTTTTAATTTTTTTTTTCAGAGTATGCATAATAGCGCTTCTAAGCAGTGAAGGCTTTGAAAATTTTATGTAAATGATCAGTCAACATGCCCTAACCCCCCCCCCCCCTCCCCCCTCTTCCCACCCTAAAAAAATGCCGTTACTTTTTAAAGTTCTCTCTGTGATATATTTTTGTTTTTCAGCGTCAAAACTTAGGTAATTAGGTTACATATTTCACCAAGTACCACTACACTATGTGGAAGATGATTTTAAATTTCCGCAAATCGTAATCGATGCAAATTATGATGCGGGGAACGCATATGTATAAGGCACCTGGAGTATAATTACAGCGATCGCGTTAACTAATAAAACAAATGTTTGATGTCTAACTGAAATGAGTTTTGATCTCAATATGCAGTTCAAGAGGAAGCTGACCAAGTGGAGCTGGTGGAGCCACCTCCAAAAACATTGACCCAAGCAAGGAGGCGTACGTGTATTGGACACGACCAGCCGTACTGGCCTTAATCGAACGTTGTGCCAAGATGGAAAAAAAAAGTGGTCCTGTCTCCAGGACGTTCTGGAAAGGGTAAAACGATACATTTTCAGGTATTTTGTATTATCGCTGTGAAATGAAGGAAATGCATGCTCGTGCCACAACTCCGTAGTGGCAACTTCCTCTTCTGTTTTTTTTTTTTTTTTTTTTTTTTTTTTTTTGTAGCACGCATTTTTATTTTTCTTATGTTTTTAACGAATATAAGAAAAATATGTCTTTGCTTACCTGGGACCATGCCTGGGACTAGACACCTACAGCGCGTAACGTTTCACACGAGCATGTCCGAAGATGAGAGATGTTTACAAAAGTCAAAATGTTTGCCACTCATAGGGAACTCGCCGGTTTGGTGGGCTTGCTTTTAATATAAAGAGGCAGAATATCAATTTTGACTACTATTTCAGGGAGCGTTCATTTCGACAATCTGCCAAGAAACTAAATTCACTAAAATATTGGTGGTGATTCATTTCAGGGTCGCCGAGACCCTCAATGAAATGGGGTTCCCGGTCACTGAGGACCAGGGTTGCAATAAGTGGAAAAATTTGAAAAAAGCGTATAAAGGTGTTAAGGACCACAACGCCAAGAGCGGCAACGACAGGTATGCATTTCAAGTCTCCATTTTTATATTTCTTGAGAAAGAGTTTGATGAAATCTTTCAGCACTGTATTAATCTCGCAGGAAGGATTGGCCATTCCTCGAGGAAATGGATGAAATCTTCGGGCGAAGGCCGGAGGTGGTCCCTCTGGCTGTTGCCAGCACCTCAGCTGGTCTGAGCGTCAGGGAAACCGGACAGGAGCCGAAGGCGGAGTGCAGCCGAGGAAGCAAGAGAAAGTCCCAACTCTCGGAGGCACAAGAATTGCTGTCCAAAAAAATGGCCTTAGAAGAGAGGAAAGTCAAGGCCCTCGAGGATTTTAATTGTTTTTTTAAAGATTTTTTAGAACTCAAAAAAGCAGAGAAAGCCAGAGCGGAAGAAGAGCCATGATGTTTGAAACTTGTAATTTTGAATTTAACTGACTCAAGCTAAGAGCTGTAAAGATGAGTTTACCTACAATGTTATTCCTTTTGTGTGAGTGTGTGAAGATATAAGTCACAATGATTAACATGTTCGCGTTACCACAGGATAACAAACAAATGTGAAAGTTCCAACTAGTTTTTAATTATTAACAGTAAATTGATGAATATGCAAAGAATAAAAAATAGGTTGGTCTCCTATTCTTGTGAATAAACAAGAACTATGTACATATACCGGGGCTTCACAGGCTGTGCATGATGAAGTCTCTCTTTGCCTTGCCCCTGGCCTTGTCGCGACTCGCCGTGGGTGCGTCGTCTTCGTCCGAGGAGGACCCACCGGACTCGCTGGAGTCGCTGTCCGTTCCGTCACCCGCGGGTCCGTCGTCCTCGGTGTGTAGGGGACCGTCGTAGATGTTCCGCCACTCCATGCACGCATTGTGCATGACGCAGGCTGCCACAATCGTCGTGACGATGCGTTCTGGGCGGCGGGCTTCAATGTACTTGAGACGTCGGAACCGCCCTTTGAGAATCCCAAAGGCCCGCTCTATAGCCACTCGCGTTGTTGCGTGCTTTGTGTTATACTTTCTGTGCTGCTCAGTCAGTCGGCCGTTGTTCCTGTAGGGGACAAGGAGGCTTTGCCGCAGCGGGTACGCGCCATCTCCGAGCAGGTGGCTGTCGAAGGGGAACTTGTCCGCAGTCAAGATCGTCGGTAGCTCGGACCGCCTGTACATGCGTGCGTCGTGCATGGACCCGGGATCTCCTGCGCTGAAGTGAAGGAACTTCGCCTCGTGGTCGCAGATAGCTTGAAGGAGCACCGATGGCAACCCATGTCGGTTGATGTACGACTGGGCATCCTTGCCCTGAAGTCCCTTGCAAACGATATGACTTCCGTCGATTGCTCCCAGGACTCCAGGGAAGCCTGCTTTCGCCTCGAAGCCGGATATAATATGCAGTGCCTTTTTCTCCGTCGGCCACGACACGAAGTTTGGGCTGTGGGTCAAAATAGCTAGACCAACTCGGTGCACTACCCTGCACACCGTAGACTTGGAGAGTCCAAAGCGGTCTCCAACAGACCTGTAAAATATAAAAACAGCCAGCATCTAAATGATATATAACAATGAATTACCTTGAGTTCGTTCTCATATACAGTATATGCTTATTTTGTCATCTGAAATTTAGAGCGATGAGACCCTTTCACTAGCGCCCAACAGCTAGACGTTCCAGAATTTTTTGTAGTCAACCAAACATTTCAGAAATTTTAAGTAAGGAAATCCTGCCCAGACGACTTACTCTCCGCATAGCTATAAATATATGCGGAGAGCAAGTCGTCTGCTTCTTGCGTAGGAGTTGCGGTGACGTCAGAAAGACGCCGAGCTCTGATTGACTTTGATATGAAAGGATATAGTGGGTAGATCTCAACGCTAGATGCCTTGAGGTCAACCCACTATTTGTTCAATCAGCCAAGAAGAGCTCGGCGTTCTGACATCGTCGCAACCCCTGTGCAAGAAGCATACGAACTTGCACTCCGCATAGACAAACAACGAGCTGGGGATATTCATTATTTGGTTCAAGATCGAGAAATAACCCGTTCCTACAAAGTCACCTGAAGCACTCCAGGTTGACAAGACTCCACACGAATATCAGAGTCTGCTTGGTAACGTCTATTGCCGGCCGTCCGCGAGGAACTTACAGCTGAGGGGCGAGCAACGTCACTAGGCGCTCAACAGAAGTCCTTCGGAGCCGAAAATGACTTTTGAAGTCCTCGGGAGACTGGCGGGGGACAATGGTTTCCGCATACCCTAAAATCTTGGCCACTTTGCGCCTGAAATGATAAAAAAATATATTATGTAGGATTTGTTTTAAAGTGCAAGTGCATTCGTTTCACGTGTCTAATCTGCTACAATATATACATAATTTATCGTTGGGTTGCATCCCGACAATAATCAACCAGCTACTCATAACAGACGTGCGATTTGTGATCTTTTTTTTTCCCGGTGACCAGCGATTCATAGAATGCAAGCCTGGTAACACAAAAACAATTCATTCGGAACAAACAAGTCGGTTGCGTATGTGTATATTGAAAAACAAAACAAAACAACATCACTTAAGGATTCCACCCGAAGTCCTCCTTTAGACTTAAAGCGTAGCTAGTGTGGAGGTTCATAGTACATTATATAAAAGCTAAAGAAATAAATAAAGCCCACACGCAAAACAGAATTTACTAAAATACGTATGACGGCCAAATGTTCTTTTATGTTGCCTTTCTATATTTTACGTCCCACGCAGCTTATTGAATAAGATGGGAGTGAATACCTAATTCACTCTCATCGGAGTGAATAGGTTCGCTTTTATTTGTGTACAATAACTAATATAAGCTTCAAGTCGGCGTTGCAAGGTGTGCCAATGAAGCACGCTCTGGGTACTTTTTCGATTAACGCGCTAGATGCCGCTTTAAAGTTTATCATGAAATGTTTCCTTACCTCTTCTTCGTTGTAAAACTCTCTAGGATTTCCCACTCCTCCGCCGCGTCGTCACTATCAAAGAAAAACTTCGCAGCGGTTAATATCATCGTTTCTTCGAGTGCTTCCTCCATGATGAAAACAGATCGTCTGCTATTTTCCACAATCGAGCCTGCTATGCTTTCGTTTTGCCGTAGCCCAAGACGAAGCCAATCCGCGTAGTATCCAGGTGATAACTCTGGCCGTTCCCAAATTCAGTCGCGGATCGCTTACCCCCCATTCACACTGGAAGCGGATCCGCGTTCGTGAAGCGGTTGCGAACGCGGTTGTATAAAGATCTAGTACAATTGCACGCGCATTTGATGTCATCAAATGCGCGTTCGCAACCGCTTTGCGAACGCGGATCCGCTTCCAGTGTGAATGAGCCCTTACTCGCAATGTCACGTGGTATTACCCGCTGACGTAGGAGACAGGTTACTCGGGTAAGATTTGGAACATACCCAAGAAGACGCCTGACGCGCTTCAGACGCGTAGTTTGGGAGTTTCGGTACTCTGAAAGCGTAGCTTTATTTAGTGACTCTAGCCAAAGATACATTCGCGCTCGTGCTTCATTTGTCTTAGGCTTGTCGGTGGTGTTTGTTTCCAAAGATAACTCCGTTAGACTTGGGCATGAGTAGGGTGCCTCAATATCGTTCTGTTTAGGGCAATGCCACCCTTTGTAGTACCCGATGCCGACAGCACGCGCTCACGGGGAAAATACAAATAAATCGACGAAAACAAAATGTCGCCATAGCACAGTCAGCGCCACAAACGCATGCAGGAACACGCTCTTTCATGCGCTTCTGAACAAAAATAAAATAAAAATAAATGTGTGAGACAAAATGGCGAGATGCCACCACCTTCCACCACCCTAAGCAAAATAAAGCGCACATGAAGGCACCCTAGGCATGAGCATAGCGATCCCACAACCGCCCAGGGCAGCAGTGCAACCGGGAGCTCGCGCTGTTACTTCGAAGCAAGCTCTGCAACGCGCACCAGGAGCAATAGACCTTTCCAATGTTTACAAAATCACAGTCCAGCGTGAGATCTTCACAGCCCAGCACGTGCGTGTTCGTCGCTTCGGAAAGCGAGCAAAGCACGCGCCATACGCACGAACGCTCAAAATGGCACCGGCCACAAGCTCGTGTTTGGAAAGGTCTATAGACCTTTTTCGCATAACCTCAAACCAGCCAGTAACTGACGTACCCTCGACCTGGTGAATTTTTGGATTGCCCGCTGACACAGGGTATGCAACCGCCAAGGGTATGGGCGAAAAGGCTTAAAAACGGACGTCGTGCATGAGTTAGTTCCGAGTGCTCCTTTTTACCGTGCTGCAACTTCCGAAAATCTACGGTTGTCTCACTACCGCGGCGTGGTCGTCGGATGGATAAATAATTTTAAAACTCATAAGAACAATAGCAGAAAGTGTGCCATGAGCACAAGAAGCTGCAGCTCGAGTGTGGCTGCAGTGTTATCGAGCTTCGCATTTTCCCTAAGAATCCTTATTTATGAAGTCAGTCGATTGAGAGCTTGAATCGCGAGAGATTCGTGTCAGAGTCAACGCCACGTTTAAGCTCACGACCACTTCGTCTACGACAAGATGACCGATTTTAATTCCCGGTGCAGGTGGTCCAACTAGGTTATCACTGCAAGCCCCATGGTATGTGAAAGGTATAAAAAAAGTCTACATGCCACCACTCAAGATGGAGCTATCAAATGCCGAGAGCTTACCTGCATAGACTACATTAAACTGCTCATATATACTTCACTTTGGAAACTCAATCAAAACACCCCCACCGTCTTCGTCCTCGTTTCTCGAGGAGGCAAGGTGATGGCCTGTGAGTAGCCAGCTGGATTCAACCGGACAAACTCTAACCAAGTTATTGCAGCCCACCATAGCCAAGTCTAGCCAAGTTCCCCCCATACCCACACCGCGGTAACGCTCTTCTAAAGGCCCATAAATACAGTTGCGTTTGAGAGTGTTCGGGTCTCTTTCACTGCGTTGCGGATGCAAAAAACCAGGACATCCTGCTTCGTACTCCACGTGCCAAGCTACTCTTTGAAATGAATTCCACGCTTCATGCAAGGCCTAGGCCCCAAGGCGTGTTTCCAAAAATTTACTCGATCCGACTCCGGAGTAAAGGTTTCGTACGTGGCGTTCCAAAACTTACTCGAGCTTACTTGATGACGTCAGAACTCGCGTTTCAGAAGCGGGTTGTTTACCTCCGGAGTAATTACTCACGTTACCCTCCTCGATCGGGGGGTAAACGTCGCATCAAATCGAGTAAATACGTCACGTGATCTGTTCGTCGTCTGCTTTCTGCGCCGACAGCCGTCAAAGCTCGCTTGCTCCGTTGGCTTTTTTGGCGGACGTTCGAAATGACCAAGAATGAGGTACAGCATGTGTGGTTATTGCGATTTGCTGTTTTCAACTCACGAATTGACTGCATTACATCC
The DNA here is from genome assembly GCA_013358835.2 of Ixodes persulcatus. NCBI lineage: Eukaryota > Metazoa > Arthropoda > Arachnida > Ixodida > Ixodidae > Ixodes > Ixodes persulcatus. Next base: position 5,835 of record JABSTQ010010054.1, on the reverse strand, counting down.
AGACCGGGCACCTTCCCGGGAGGTATACTTGTTATTATCAGAGTGCGAGTGTAAAACAGGAGCTTCTCCGCATTCTCGCCCTCGGCGTTGGAGGGAATACCGTATTCTCACGTTCAAGGCTGAAAATGTTTGAACGCAGTAAATGATACGGTATTATTTTTGTTTCCTCCAGAGTGTGTGTAATGAGAGGATGACGCTTGTAAAGCAGTGAAAGCTTCAAAGATTTTATTGTAATCATATTCGCGTCAAAGCGAACGTAAGTTTCAAATCATTCTTGAGAAAGCATCCTCGCGCTGTACCACTACAACTGTGTGGAATCAATTTCTGCAAACATAATCGGTGCAAATTGCAATGCGTGGAATATATGCGTTTGTGGCGATCGCGCTGATTAATAAAAACACATTTTTTGATATCTAACTGTACGGAGTTAGTAATTCTTTTTTTGCAACGTTCAAAAAGTGCAGACCAACGAATCCATTAATTGTAATTTTGGCGTGTATGTTTAGACAGCGCGAAGTTAGTCAGCCCCGAGGTCGCCTGGTGTCTTCGTTGGAGGTGAAAGCCAGTGCAGTATACCTGTATTGCTGCTAGTCTGACGTCTTTAACGTGCATCACGCAATAGTGATACATGACCGTACGGGGGTGCGATGCTCATCGAGATTGAGAGAGAGAGAGAGAGAGAGAGAGAAACATGTCTTTATTATGGAGAGGAGGATCGCCTGCCTTGGCCGAGTAGGTCTTAAGCAGGAGGGGTAGGGTTATTTGGGTTGGGGGGGGGGGGGGGTATGAAGATGAATATGGTGAGGTTATATGAGGTTATGTGTCCCCGATCTTCTGATGTAATCCATCAGGGAGTCGAGGAGCGCTTTGCGGTGTTGTGGCGAGCCTCTCGGTCGGGCCCATTCGTCTAGCGTCCTCGGTCGGTCTTCCTCACGGAGGACTTGGAGGGCTTCTTGTCTGTGTCTATCTAGACCTTTGCAGTTCCAAAGGAGGTGTTGGAGTGTCGCCATGTTGTTCCCCGTGCAGGTCTTGCACTTTGCTTCTTCTGGTTTCAGCAAGCCAAAGCTCGCCAGTTTCGCTGGAGTGCACGCCGTCTTGGTCCTGATACGACGGACCCGGACGGCAGCCCATCGGCTGTAACCTGCTGGTATCTTGTCTTCTTGTGGCGGTAGGAGCCCCCTGAGGTAGGCCTTCCTCGCCTGCCTGGCGAGTTCGGCCTGCTCCTCTGGATCTACCGTCTCGTGCCTGCCGGACGGAGAGGTCGGGCCAAGCGTGTAGCTATAATGTGCTGCCTCCACTGCGGCCCTGTGTGCCCTCTCGTTCCCGGCTATTCCACTGTGTCCAGGAAGCCACGTTATGTACAACTCGGTGCCCCTTTCTCGAAGCTCCGTCGCCATCTTTTTTATCTTTTTAGTCGTGCGGCCTTTGGGCCTGCTGCATCTGGTCGCGATGATCGCCTCCTGGGAATCCGTAAAAATTCTGGCTTTACTTGCCGTCCCTGAGATGCTCAGGATGTCTTCGATCGCCGCAAGAATCGCCCTCAGCTCGGCTTTTTTGACGGATGTGCCCTCCGGTAGCGCTTCGACCCAAACCTTGCTCCTTCTTGGGTCGTGCCATGCTGCTGCTGAGGCTCCCTCGGTCCTTGCTGCGTCGGTATAGCGTATCTCGTCGCCCCTTCCATGTTCCTCGCACTAAGCTGCATGTAGCCTAGCAGCCCTTGCCCTCTTTCCTTCGTTTAGGGCTTTAGGAAGTGGCCGATGGTCTGTGACTGCCTCATCTTGCCACGGTGGAAGGAGCTCTTCAAGTGGGGGCTTGTTCCCTATGTCGTATCCCATATCCTCTAGAAGTCGACGACCTTGCCTGGTCCGCTCCAGTCGTTGAAATTGAGCGATGTTTTGTACGTCGGCTCTGTCCTCAATACGGCTCATCTGAGCTTCTTGCCTCAGCTCTTCGAGTGGCGTGAAGTTGGGAAGGCCTGTGATCACCCTCATGGATCGGTGATTCAATCTTTCTAGTTTCTTCCACTGCCCGCGGGTGAGATTTAGCCAGTTGCAGCTATATAGAGCTCTCGACGTGAGCAGGGCTTCCGCCAGGATGCGAAGAGCCTTCTTGTCAGCGCCCCATGACTTGTTGGTTGTTTTTCTAATGAGCTTCAAGCCCTGAACCCAGTTTTTCTCTATCTCCCTGGAGCCATTTCGTACTTCTTGCCGTTTCCTCGAAGGTGACTCCGAGGATTTTGATCTGTTGTTTTCTGCCAATCTCTTGTCCGTTCATCTCGAGCCGTATCGAGTTGGCGATTCCTTTCCGATGGTCTCGGGGCCTCTTCTACCATGTATTGCGTCTTCTCAGGGGACGCTTCCATTCCGAACTCCTTGAGATACTCCAGAACTTGCTCTATGCCGCGTTGCATCGTCCATTCCTGCTCACCTAAGGATCCGCCGCGGGTCCAGAGCGTCACGTCGTCAGCGTAGACGGTGAAACCTAGTCCTTCAATTGTACGAAGTCGGGCCGGAAGGCCTGCCATCACCATGTTGAAGAGGACCGGCGATATCACCGCCCCCTGCGGTACTCCTCTGCAGTTCGCCGTCAGGGGACCTTTAGTGTCTCCTATTTTCACCTGGAAGTTTCTATTGCGTAGAAAGTCCTCTATGAAATTCAGTGCCTTGCCTCGAATGCCGCATGCTTTGGCTCCTCTAGCGACAGCCCAATGAGGGACAGCGTCAAAAGCCTTTCGGATGTCGAGAGCAACGACAAGTCGCGGATCTTGCTTATTCTTGTCGGCCATAACCTCTTCGTAGAGAAGCTTGAGGCTGTCATGGGTACCCATTGCCTCCCGGAAGCCCGTCTGTCTGGGATCTAGGCACTCGTGCTTCTCCAAGTACCACTGAATCCTCCTGAGTACAATCTTCTCCATCGTCTTTCCGACGTTAGATGTCAGGGAAACCGGCCGCAGATTTTCAATTCGATCGAGTGGCTTGCCGGGCTTGGGTATCGGAGTCACCCAGGACAGCTTCCAATCCTCCGGCAGCCTCCCCGATTCCCAGACCTGATTATATTTGTCCAGGAGTCTTTTCGTGGCTTCTTCCGGAAGATTTCTGAGTGCTTGATAACTGACCCCGTCCGGGCCGGGGGCGCTGTTGGTCTTTGTTGTGAAGAGCGCGTCTATGAGTTCTCCCATGCCAAGCTGATCTTCCATCCCAGCTTCTAGTGGCATGTCCAAGTCCTCGGCCGTTGCTCTGGGGGTCGTCGGTGCTCCGTCCTGGGGAAAAAAAAAGTTCACCGGCCTTGATTGCCAACTCCTCCTCGCTTATGTTTAGCTTAAGGGCGAGGTTCTGTGCCGCATTTCTTTTCCTGCGCTTCCTTCCGTCGAGGCCCCGGTAAGTTCGCCAGGCCTTTCCAAGCCCGGTGCGCTGGTTGAAAGACTCGCAGTGAGTTCTCCATCTTGTGCGTCCCAGTTCCTTCGTGTACCTGTTGGCCTTCGCCGTCGCATGGTTTAGCTTGATTTTGTTCCGTAGTGTTTTCTTTTTACCGTATTTCTGGAGCGCTTGTAGCCGGCTAGCCCAGAGATTGAGTAGGTGGTTGTCAGGGGTGGGGGCATCGGGCTTCACCAATATCTCCGTCTTGGCTTCTTGGAGTGCCTTGCGGATGCTCATTTCGACGTCTTGACCGTCTTCCGCTTCAAGAAGCTCCCTGAAACGGTCCCACTTTACCACCGGTCTCTTCTCCTTATAGCCTGTCCCTTGGCCATGTCTGAGCTTCATTTCCAGGGGGAAGTGATCGCTGCCGAGGCTATCTTTCCATGGCGTCCATTCAATGTCGAGACATCTCGAGGCCCAAGAGAGGTCCGGGGTAGAGTCCTTTTGCCTCCGCTGCTTGGCTAACCTAGTCTTGACGCCGGGTGCGTTGAGCAGCTCGAGGCCCACGGTATTCATGGCTTCAAGAATATCTTTGCCCCTCCTCGTGTTGGTCGTATATCCCCAATACCTGTGTGGTGAATTGAAATCTCCTGCTACAATGATGGGATCCCCTTCGGCTAGTTTGATCAGCCCTTTGATCCACTGCATCATCTCCCCGTCTACCGCTTTGGTTCCTGGTCTGAGATAGACAGAGGCCACAGTGAATTTGGTTCGTCCATGCCTGATTCTCGCGGCAACAACTTCTCTGTCAGTTGAGCAGAGGGCTGTCGTATCCAGTTGGGCTTGCGGTATATGTCGTAGGATACCAACGGCTGCCCAGCCCCTCTTAGTTACAGGGTTCTTCTCCCGAATGCTAGGGGCCGTCTCGATGGTAGGGTTCGTGTAGAAGTTGTAACACGGTAGTGTCATGGTCGGGGTCCTTGTTTCTTGGAGTAGCAGCACATCGGGCGGGGGCTGCATCTCAAATCGTAATTTGAGTTCCGCACTTCTGGCCGTAAACGTACAACAATTCCATTGGATGATCCGAGTCAGTTCCGTGGTGATCCGTCTAGCGCTGGTTGCGGAGTTACTTGCCATGCTTCAGCTCTGCAATCTCCCTTCTGAGCTCCCCGATGACCTCGAAAAGTGCCTTGAAACCCATTTTCATTTCGGCTTGAAGCTTGTCGACCTCCCTCTCGGCGTTAAACGTAGATGTTTGTGGCGTTTGTGGTGGTGTAGGATTGGCCCATTCCGGCATCCAGGCAGGCAGGCCTGTCCTGCTTATCTCTCCTGCTGGTTTGGGTTCCTTTGTGCTCGCCGAGGCAGCTGCTGCGTAGCTGTCCCTGGGTTGCGCCTCCGGAGGCTTCAACGAGGGTTTTCTTTTCTCCGGAATTTTGCGCTTTGGGCAGGCATTGCTGGTAGCAACGTGCTTGCCCTCACAGTTGTGGCATCTGGGTTCCCGGTGACAGTTCTCCATTTCCTCATCGTGCAGCTGCCCGCAGTGGCCGCACCTTTGCACCTTCCGGGGGCAAACATCGGTCTTATGGCCAAGCCCGTGGCATTTAAAGCACACGATGGGGCGTGGGAGGTACTCCTTCACGCCTAGAATTGCGTTGGAAAAAATTACTGTCTTGGGGAGTTTCTTACTCTCAAACGTCACTAGTACCACGTTTTTGCTTTTCCCGATCAGTCGTGCGTTGACTATGCGGGACGTCTTGCATTTCATGTCTTGCATCAGCGTCTCTGGAGTCTCGTCGCGGTTGTCTCCTGGGAGGTAAATGATGCCTCTAATCTGATCTCTCCCGATGGCCTTGCACGGTCGAATCGTGTACTGATCGCCACCTTTTTGCACCTGTGTAAGCTGAAGAAGCTTCTCTGCGGTCTTCTCATCTTGCGTAGTAAGTGCAATGGTGTTGGTCCTTGCCTGATACTGGATCTTAAAATCGTCGTCTTTTGTAACTCCCGCCTTCTCAGCGGCGCTCACAATGTCCCGAACCCTAAATGCCATAGCCTCTTCCTTGCACACAGGTTTGAGAACAATGGTCTGTGTCGTCTTTCGAATGTCTCGTGCGTTTTCTATTGGAGCTGCTGTGGCTTTGTTTTCTTCTTTTTCGACCGATGTCAGCAATCGTTTGCGCCGGCGTTTCGTCACCGTGCACCATCCGTTGTCCTCTGGATTTGTTGACGGAGGGTCGGTTTCTGGAGGCGTGGCTATTCGTTCGCTCGAAAGAGAGCTTGACGAAATTTCTGGCGGGGTCAGCGCTGGAAACTCCTGAGAAAATTTTGAGCTCACCGCTTCGTTAGCGTTGTTCAGTCTGGCTTTTTGCTGGCGTTCTTCGGCGAGCTGTGCCAAGAAGCACATGAACAGCTTCCCAATTTCATCTCCTGGGATCCCAAGTAGGTCCAGTAGTCCAGGGTCAATCGGGAGGTTGACGGCCGG